>JAPZDY010000017.1:11218452-11252946 GCA_029783645.1 Ctenochaetus hawaiiensis
GTCTGTGGTTAGTTTCAAGAAACAAAAATAAAATAGTCACAACATTTTAATGTGTAGGATTCACTTTGGTTGAGGTTAATAAAAGACTGTGAAGTCAATTAAATGTTCGTCAAACAGTGACAAACATTCATTTACAGGATTTGTTAACACAAATACAATTTTCCCATTTGGAAGTCGTGCAGACTGTCACAAAAAATGGACAATCTTGCCCATGAATCCTTACATATTACACTTAATGTTCATTTTGTTACCTGGTGTGAGACCTGGTGTATGAATCATAGTGTGTCCTGTCAGTGTGTTTAGAAATGAGTGTGTGTGCATGTATGAGAAGAGTAGATCACCATGAAGGCTATGAAAATGTGTGTGTGTCTGTATTACAAATATAATCAGCTCTAAACTCTATATTTGTAGCAGTGTTTGTGTCTGACCATGTGTGTGTGTGTGTGTGTGTGTGTTCGTACAGGCTGGCAGTGATGGGGAAAGCATTGGAAACTGTCCCTTCTCTCAACGCCTCTTTATGGTCCTCTGGCTGAAGGGTGTGGTCTTCAATGTCACCACTGTTGATCTCAAGAGGTAAAAATGACATCATATTATCACCATAATATCACAATAAAACAGGTGTATCCCGCGATTATGAATCTACAGAGAGATATCTGATGTTCTCCAGCCTTTTAGAGCATTTTAGCATCTTTCAGCTCATTGATTCAGTTTTCTAGCCAAACACCTTATAGTTTAGGTTCATCCTTATTTCTCCCATCAGAATTGTTTCCAGTTTCAGCAGGCAAATGTTAACAGTGAAAATGCTCTAATATCCCCACTGCACTCTGGCAAACAGCTGCGGAACATAGTGGAGCATTTAGCAGCTAAAGAGCCAGGAATTCCCTCTGGAAGTCATGGAGGGCAAAGAAAAGCTAAATTCAGAGCAATTATTGGACTTAAACTCATCAGGTGGCCAGAGACGCGGCGTAAAATGTTTGCTAATGTTGCTTTGTGTCATCTGGATGCATTTCAATATTAAAATTCATTATCCCCAATGGACAAAAAAGGTAGTCAAAGCAGGTTTTAAGTGCCTTACTGTCATCAATTTAGCTTACACTTACAGTAGCTTTATATTTTTAAAGGGTCCATCAGTCAAGGACTCTGATCTAGTGAAATATCATCTGCAGGTCAAAAGTCCCACTTGTCTTATCTTACATTTATATCAGGATACCTTAAATGACCAACTTTCCCTCAGCCTGGACTGCACTTTGAGCTTAATGCTAACATTACATACTAGAACTTAACATAATACTAAATATTAAATGCTAATATGCTAGAATAACATGCAAAAGTGCCGTTGATTTTTTCAGAGTTAATGTTTTCTTTGCTCTATCCTCATCTGAAAAACTCTATCGTACCTTTGTGTTGTACATTTGTTATCTTTTAGGCGTAGAAGATTATACAATGCAATTATAGCTATAAAAACATTGCAGACAAGTAGTTTAAATTGCTGTATAGGCGTTTCAGAAACACAGTTCATAACTAGGCTAGTTATTTTTTATTGTTTCTTTTAACTTTTAAACATCTGTTAAACTTACTGGTTGATGGAGCAGCTAACAGATAGCTTTAGAGCAGCTTTCGGGTATGCATTCAATTATGCTAAAGCTCCAAGTACTGCTTTGAGAAATATGTGAAGGCAATGACCAAATTCTCAGAGGGCCACATTAAAAATCACTTCACTTCGAGCAGTAATTGTTATTGGGAAATGGGGCCCAAGGTAGTTAGTGGTAACATTAATAGCCACCGCAGCTGAATAAACAATGAGCATTGAGGGGCATTTTGTCTACTGGAAACTGTAATATTATCTCTGGTACTTAAAGAGTAATCTATTACATGTTTATAGTGAAGGTTATAAAGTGATTCCACTCTGATTAGGAAACCGGCCGACCTTCATAACTTGGCTCCGGGGACACACCCGCCTTTCCTCACCTTCAAGGGGGAGGTCCTCACTGATGTCAACAAGATAGAGGAGTATCTGGAGGTGGTGCTGGCTCCACCAAAGTAGGCCTCTCTCTCTCACACACACACACACACACACACAGGAATAAAGGATGAAGCGTGCAGCATCTTACCTTGCGCCATGTTGACGTCATGTTTTGCAGGTATCCCAGACTCGCAGCGAGGAATCGTGAATCCAACACGGCAGGAAACGACACATTCGCCAGGTTCTCAGCTTACATCAAAAACACGAGCGCAGACAAAAATCGAGGTAAAAACAAGCTAATATGCGCAGCTAGCAAACATACATATATTGTATATTCACCAGAGTAATAAATGCCTGGTTTATGTGTGTGTTTCAGCTCTAGAGGTGAGTCTGAACAAAGCCCTGGCCAAGCTGGATGACTACCTGATGAGTCCACTTCCTGAGGAGGGTCACTCAGGTGACTCCAGACGCAAATACCTGGACGGAGACGAACTGACGCTGGCCGACTGCAACCTGCTGCCCAAACTTCACGTCATCAAGGTAGCCTGTTTAGTTTGGTTCATTTAATCTGATTAATTTGGGTTTTGGCAGCATTGTGTTGAGATATCTTGTTTCCTGCCAGGTGGTTGCGAAGAAATACAGAAACTACAACTTCCCGTCCGATTTCAAAGGGCTCCGACGTTACCTTGACAACGCCTACAAGCGGGATGAGTTCACCAACACGTGCGCATCCGACGCTGAGATCGAGCTGGCCTATAAGGACGTGGCCAAGAGGCTGGGAAAATGAACGCATCACAACCACAGTCACCATTGTACCTCCCTGTCTTTTGGGAAAATCTACTAAATCATATTTCTGACACAGTAAATGAGACAAAATGATGAATTTAATTAAGTGATTCATCATTTTTTTTCTAAAAAGGTGCTGTGTGGTATCTTATGTCTCTGCAATAATACTGACTAAAAAAAAAGTAAAAGAGGCTGAAAAATTGCTTGGTCATAGTGATTGTGCTTCAGATATTTCTCCATAGAAATATTGTGATTTTTATTTATTGATTATTTATTGATATGATAAAGTCTAAAGTTTGGAAATTACTGTTTGCTAAACCCCATTGTCAAGCAGCCATTATCAAATCATTATGTAAACTAGCCTCGGCAGAAGAGCAATAAAGTGTTATAAGAAAATACAGTTAAGAATGTGTTTCAGCCAAAGTTGTTTGTCTTTTGCTGGGGCAGTGTCAGCTTTTTAGACTATATAGATCTAATTTTTCTTTATTTTTCATGAGGCAATGACTGACTGATCTGATCTGAAATGATCACACAGTGTGTTTCAGATTAAAAACCATGAATTCAGCTTGATATATCAGTGAAAAATTAAAAGAAAAAGCACCCAAACAAACCAAGTTGAGCCCCGCTGTTGTATTTTCATGTTATTTTGTGCAAACGGATGCTAGCAAATGTCATTTTAATCACGAGTGCCTTCCTGGGAACCAATCTTCACTCTGCTTTCAGCTCCTAATGTCTGTATAGTAAATTATATATGTTTGAATATGAATGTGAATTATTGATGTCATCAAAGGACTTTTCATGCCCCATGGAGCTGTGTGATAGTATTATAATATTATATTTCTTTAATGATTGTAGCTCAACTACATTAATATTCTCTCTGATGATTAGAACCATGAACCCGCTGTGTATATGTCGCCTGTTTGAATAATAAATCTATTTTCTCAGACATTAAGCTGGGGAGTTGTGTTTTTTTATTTACTGGAAACTATCTCATTGGTGTGTAATTGGTGTGTAAATGTGGAATAACCTAACAAAAAGAAGCATAATATATGTGCATCTCCCTGTGTTTTGCATTGTGCAAATGTTTTTTTTAAGAACCTGTAATGCCAGAAAGCTGTGATACTGATTTAATTAAGTAAATACATGCAAAATCATTTTAGTTTAAAAGGTAGATAATCTTTCTTACTGAATCTAGGAAAAATGTTCATTTTTATCTATATACACTAAGGGATGTACAAACATACATCCAGCACTGTGAATGAAAACACCTCCCACGTTCACTTGCTTTCATAATCAGTCACCAGAAACAAACAAGGGGAAACCTTGAATGCAAACACCTATGGATGAACAATGCATCTCCTGAAAGGCACTGCTGTGCTTTCTCTTCACCTTTTGCTTTCAGCATTTGTTATCTCCTTATAGCAGCCCCCTCCACCTCCCACCCTATGGTTGATTAGAAAGGTTTTTTTAATTAAATATTCCAAAAACTGCCATAAAAATTTGTACCACACCTTTTGATCTAATATACAAAATAATTACCAAAGATGATGGAAAAGCAGAAGGAATGGCAACAGAGCTGTAATCACAAAACTAAAAGTATCCTGTTCCTGAAATACCAGGCACTGCTCTAGTTTTTAACTCCTGCCTATAACCTCTAACAGCCAGCAGCTGGCAGTACAGGCAAAGCCTTTGTTAGCCTGTGATTTCATGGACCAAGTTAGGGACCGTCCTGTTTTATATTCACCCTTTTCTGTTATGCTGCCTTGATTTATGTTACTAAACATCATGGCCCAGATTTTTATCCACCACAGAGGAGTGAGCTTCAGATAAATAAAGTAATGTATTTATGATCTGGCCTGCAAAATAGATTTAAATGCAAACTGCTGCTGGTTTCCACTATTCTTGAGCAAAGAAGAAAGTGAGAATTGTGTTGTATTTTTGACTGATCTTTAATTTGATGAATCACAAGTTATGGTAAGCAAGTTGCTTATAACCCTTCAAGGCATGTTTGAAATCTTGAGACCTATAAAAGTCCTGTAAGGCTAATTAGTGATGGATTCTTAAAAACAGTTTTCTTCAAAGTATCTTAAATGAATTATAAAATATTATTATATGAATTATATATATACTTTGTTTTGATCCTTTAGAAGTATTTGTAGTGATGTCATATTCTTGATGGTCTTGTCATCTCCCTCTTATCTCATGAGATGTTGTCTTGGTTAAACCTGTCAGTACTCAGCCTGCGGGAAGTTATGTTCTTTACATTTAAAGATGGAGCTTTAGTGCTTCAGTGTCTCCTATACATTTTCAAATGCATAGAAGAGCTCCTGTAAAGTGATTGCTGCAGTTCACCAAGAATGCAATTTTTCTTGTTTTCCTCTGTGTGCAATACTTAAGGCCTGTTTGGCAGCATTTTACAGAGATGAGGAGGTTTTGAGAGGATTTACAGGTAACCTATGATTCCCAATGTCAGTGCTTCAAAGACAAGAAAGTGGTGACTGAAGGTTTGCTTCCCTTTTTTCTTAATGCACATTTAAATTACATTACATTTTTAATTATTATGAATTAATTATAGTTATACCGAGAGACATATGCATCAACTACAATACATTTTATATACATCAATGGTTATTTCTTGCTACATAAGTTAAATAAAATTTTTGTGTCATACCTGACATATGACTTCTGTGAAAGGAAGAGCTTTACATAGCCTTTTCGTTTTTTGCGGGGCTGTAACACGCACACGGTGCCTTGACTGTCACTCGCGTTCTGCAAGTGGGCAGAGCAAACACAGAGGCTCGTGCGCTGTGGCTGCAATTATGTATTTCCAGTCTGCTCAACACAACGACGTCTCCGCGTGCCCTTTCCCCGGATTTTAAGTGTTTTACCCACCTTTTAACATCACCGTGGGCTGCCGAAGGACACCGTTAACAAGGTAAGCCCCTTCCTGACAGCCACACAGCTCGGGAGCTCGTTTCTCTGCTCCATTGTTGAGGAAATAATGCTGGAAGAAGAGGCGCAGTGTTTAGCCGTGTGTGTGTGCTGAGGAGTGGGCGACTTGTCATTGCGGCGGTGTGTGTGTGTGTGTATGTATGTGAGTGTTTGGTTGTGAAATGAGTGGTGGTCGACCGAGGCAGCTAGCCGTCTGAAGCCTCAAAACAAAGCTAATACAACCAGTTAACTGTGATAGCTTCAACGCAAGACGGTTAGCAACGTTAAAAAGCGAGCCTGCTTGGCGGTAACGTTAGAGCTGAATAGCTAACGGGAACGTTAGCTGATTTATTATTACAGTCAGTGAATCAAAACGCTAATAGCCGCTGCGGACAGAGGGGGGTCCCATTGTTAAACACACGGCTGGTTTAGCTAGCTTTTTGAAGATGTGATAGTATCGCAATAACAATACAGTTATCCGCAGGCTGTCTGTGGCCGAATAGCATCATTATGTAAAGAACAGGTTGTTCAAGAAAAACACGGGCAACTTCCAGTGATTGCGCTTTTCCCGTGGTCAAGGTGTGCGTCGTTGCCGTTGCCGTTACCTCTAACGACAAGCTGTTGTCTGTAATCACAAACAATAGCTCACGGCAGCACCGTTATTTGAACAGTATTTACCAAGGAGAAAGCAGATAACAGCTGCACTGGTCTGTGTCAGTGACAGACGACGGTCCCTGACAGTATTGCACTCACTTGCTTGCATCTCACAGCAGCTTTCACCTGAAAGAAGTGGTGGAAAAAAAGTAACGAAAGTGACATTTCACTTTGTTCTGCGCAAGCTATGGAAACATGTACTGTGGGGTTTCTTTAAGCTTGCAGAGATGACGTTTCGTTTTTTCGTGACACAGACTCGGATAAAAAGGATGTGGAAGTGAACTAACTATGCAAACTTAAATTTGCATCCTGTACACCCACAGGGCATTTAAAAAGATTAGTTAGTAAGATTTAAATGCCTGCATTATTTGCGACTATTGCATGAATTAGCAATTTTTTAAATGTGCCTAAGTTAAAAATGAAAGTGTCTTTTTAACTTTTGTAACTAATTATGGTAGAAATCGCATGCAAACATAATAAATCAGGATTTCCCCCTCTGTTTGGTAAAGATTAGCAAGATAATTAATACTAATCCTGCTACATACTAATCTAATCAGTTATTAATAATGATATAAAGAGGCTGAGGACCTTGATTTCTGGTCTGGTGTGTATGAGGTCACTCTGGCTCCTTGCTTAGGCACTTAGCTCACAGTGTACTCCACTAATTTTTAGTCTGCACCATGAGTAGTCTCATGTAATCAGGTTAGGACATGCTGATTTGATTTTATAGGATGTATCTCATGTCATTATCATGAAGGCTCCGAATGGGATTGTGTGTTCTTTCAACAAGTAGCTTGTTTAAAGAACTTCATTTCTTAAATGATGCCCATTATTATTTGGTTTTTGTGGGTAATCAGTAAGACAGTGTTCAGGACATATTTTCCTACAGAGATAGTAAAGTATATCTTATCCAATACAGTGTGACCCAGCATAAACTCCCTGCTCATGATCCGCGACTGTAGGCTGAGAGCTAATGCTGAGTGTAGTGACCATCCTGAGGTGAGCCACCAACTGCCCCTGGCTTTATAAAGAGCTCTTTCAGCCACCTTTTTGCTGGAGCCCTTGGGATTATAAATCCAGAGGAAAAGGAGCTTTGCTTCGGTGGCATGCTTCACTGGCAAGAAATCGTTGGAGGGTGTGTGTATGTGTGCGAGGGGGTGTGTTAGGGGCTCGGCCGAAGAGCCAGCAGAGGCAGTAGAGGGAGATGAGGAAGGAGGAATTGAAGATGGAGGGATCTAGGGGAGAACTGGGCTGTAGAGATGGATGCCGTGCAGGGAAGTAGAACACTTGGCCTTTCTGTGATTAAAGGGCTTCTGTTCTTTTAGCACATGCACACACACACTAATACAGACTAATACACACACACACACACACACACACACCTGTCTTCCTTTACTTGAGGTTAGGCTGAGGGATAAAGTTAGATTTTTGGGGAAGGAATTGTGCAATGGTAGTTGCACTTTAGCCAAAAACCCTTCTTCACCTTGGCACTCCACTCTGAAAAGGGCTCTTTCTCATCACGCAACACACATTTGCTTATTTACAGTCAGTCCACTGTTTGGAGCTCTGCCGTTGCAAAGCACTCATTTATTCCTGCTGCACATCGGGGCTGTGAAGAGATGTTCATTGGTCAAGAAAGTAACAAAGCGCTCTTGAAAAGCTATGGTCATTGTAAGGACAATGAGTAACAAAAACTAAAGAGATTATAAAAGGATGGTAAGGGATTTTCAAAGAGACTTTAGTGTATTCTCAAACATTAATCATTGCCTTTAATTTCATGCCAGGGATTTGTCTCAGAGACTATTTGGGGATTTCATTCATAGGTAGAATATTCAACTTTGAACTGCTGTTAAAAATTAAATTAAAATGTCATCAGCGTGGAAGACATTTACATTTGTTGAAGTGTTACCAAGTTGCCAGCCATGTTGTTGGGACTGTGTGTGCGCACAGATTGTCTTGAGTTCTTTAATCATTTTTTAAAGTCTGTAATAACTGTCTGACTAAGTTATGGTTCAGACATGTACTGTGGCTTCGATAGTAAGAGGAAACCAGTGTGTCTGGCTGGAGTTTCTGTTGTTATATTTTGTGTCAACAGAATAAAAAGTAAGGGCATTTTGCCACTCCTGACTCCTTTTAAAAGGTTTTAAAGGATTTGGATTGCATTAAGAGTGAAGACCAGAATTAGGATTACTTTTATGGGAGGGAGAGTGTTATGGGTGTGTAGTGCAGAGGGTTGTTGGTTTTATGTAGTCATTGACAGCTCTCACAGGCATGGTTATCAGTGTGAGTATGTTTGTGTACATATGATTACATAACAGCTCATTTCCCTTGAAGTTGCACATTTTTTTATTGAAGAGTTGTTCTAGCTGAAAATGTTATTACTCTATTATTAGTGATTTAATACTGCTTTTAAAAGTATACTACAATAACTGTGTGTATTTCTGTTTGATCACTATTTTGACTTTATCATAAGTGTAATTCCTCTACACACTGTGATAAGGCCAACTTGTGTTATTGTAATAGCACAGCTTGTGTGTGGAGGTGACGGGGAAAAGGAAGCGCATCGTCTACCCTCAGCCCCTCATCTGTGATTCCTACCCACACTTGTCACCAGGCTTGTTTTTCGACATGCAGGTCATGTTCTCGGTGGTCTTGTCCTCTCCCTCTCATCTTATGGCATGTTGTGGCAGGTTGAAGCTGCCAGTGATCAGCCTGAGGAAAGTTATGCCTTGGCAGTGTGTTTTTTGGATTTGCAGATAACTTAATAAAGTTATTTTTCTGAAAGTATTTTTTAAAAAGCAACAATCTTTTAAGGTGCTTGTCTATTACAAGGGCAACATAAAGAAACCAGTGTATGCAAAGAATGCATAGATCTGTAGTGCTGTTTGTGTGTGTTTTTCAGATGTAAAACACATGTAAAGTCATTGCTGTGATCCCGAGATTTCACAGTGCGGTGTTTGCCAACAGCGTCGTTCACAAATGCTAATTTTAGTTGTTTTGTTCTGCTTTCTTGTTTTTTTGTGCAAACATAGCATACCTAAGTCCTGTTTGGCAGCTTTTTTCAGAGACGTAGAAGCTTAAAGGAAGATTCACAGAACACAGAAGACAAGAAAGTGGAGTCACAAGACTAGTTTTCCTTTTAACTAACTGTACATATAAACCACAGTACATTTTTAATAATATTTAATCACTTATAGCGAAACCAGAGGAAATATGCATTAACTACATTATTTGTTATTAGGCCACTAAATGTTTATTCATTGCCTGTTAAGTTTAATTAAAATGTATGTAAAAAATGAATATTGCAAAGTGTGGAAAATCAAGCTATTCTTACCTAATGATGCATTTTGTAACATACTGTGTGCGTTCCTGCAAAAAAAAGGAAATTGACTCTGTGAAAACAAGACTTTAGAGTCTACTTCCCTTTTTTTAGTCACGTCATGATGATGTTATTTTGCACTCTGACTGACCAAATTCACAAGTTTTGAATTACATGAATGATGCACATACATGGTGTTTATTTATCAAGTTTCTAGTAAAGAAGTCCAAGTAAGATGGATGGATGGATGGTGGGAAAGAGAGAGGAGTAAAACAGGTTTTGTGAGCTGTTGGCATGTTCACAGTGTTGTTTATGTCTTTTGTATGTGTCTACGGGCTTGTGTTAGTTGCACAGTTTACTCCCTTTTTTTGTTTGTAACCTGGTGAATCTGTTGCATCAACGTCCTCCTCAATCTTACCATCAGACTTTCTGGAAGACTGGCCAACCAAAACCAGTATAATCTTCTTTCATTCTCTTCTCAATACACTGAGACTCTTTTAATATTTATGACACTCTCAGTATCAGATATGTTTGTTTAAAAGGATGGTGAAAGTTACAGGGGGTTTATTGAGCTCTTCAAAAATCCATATTAGATATGAGCAGTTGTGTGAAAAAACCTTGAAACTGGGACCCTTGAAGAAAACTCAGAGCCCATCACTGACTCAATAAAGAGCACATTAACATCGATCTGGGTGCGTCTCACATTTTTAGATAAACTTCCTGAACTTGGCTGCAGGAAAAGTCTGTTTAAAACCATGCCTTTAACTCTTTATCTGTGTTCAAACCTGCTTCACACAGGTGAGATGGTGAAGCCGAAGCAGCAGGGCCTGTTTCTCTGGAGGGCCTAATGAATAATTAAGAGGCGGGGCTTGTGTGAAGAAGTTCATTAAGATGCAGAGTCACACTGGTCTCCATGGTAGCAGGGCTATATTATCAGGATCACGTCTCCTTTGGCAACAGGCAACAGGCGAGCTAGCCAAATCTTTGTCTGAAAAAAGACTGACGTTGACTAAAATGAGGAAATTTACTTTTTGGAATGAGTTTTTGAACTAATACTTGAAAATAATCCCAAAAACTGAGCTCAAAGGGTTTGTGCCAAATGGATGGCTGTCACATCATTAGTAAGACAAAAAGGTGGGCCAAGTTAGGTGGGAGGCCATCTTAAATCTCTATAATTTCTGTATTATTTTCTAATTTTAACTGATGTCTTTTTTGTGAAAATAAATTGGTATTAATGACAAGATTATAAATTAAATGTAAGACAAAGAAAAGCAGCCAATTCTCTTGATAAACTGGAACAAAATTTGGCAATTTGCTTGGAAACCACTTAAATTACTATTACTAACAATCAAACAAGTTGCCATTAATTTTTCCCTTTATTGACAAATTGATTAATCAACTTATCCTCTATACCACTAGTGTGAAAATGAACTGAAAGGATTATGTAAAGGGCTTTTTTTAATTATTTGCTGAGTAAGGGATTGATGGATCCGGAAAATAATCGGCAGATCAATGGCTATCAAATATGTCATTAGTCACGTTTTATATTTTAAATATCTTTTATTGAGCAGTTCAGATTCATTTACATTCTTGTCAAGCATACAGGGCTCAGTTTTATTGTTATTCCTGCCCTCCCACCCCCACTGGTCATGTTTTATAGACATAGTCATACCTTGTTATGAGGCAGCTTGCTGTCACCATCATAGAGCTCTGACGTTATCTGTGCACTATAGACTATTTATATTCAGGAAAAAAAATGGATACTTTGACAAAGTTAATTCATAATTGATGGTCAAGGCTGCATCCAGAGCATATTTCACTACCTTCTACCGTTATGCAACAAGCTCTTAGTGTATTTTATTTCTGTTCAGTAAAATGCTCTCTCTTTTTTAGACCTGGAGTAATGCATTGGAAATAATCTCGACCACCCTTAGCCTGCTTCACCTTTATGGTGTATCCCCTAAACTACACTTTTGAGTACTTTATTTTCAGCTCCATTCACAGATGCAAAGGAAAAGGACAGAATGTTTACCTCGCTGAGCCATCTGGCCTGGTCTTAATAATTCAGCATATGACAGAACAAGGGCAAAGTCTATGTGATTAGGACTCTGCTGGAAAGATATTAAATCCTCAGATGATTATTTTGACAATAATGTGATATCATTGTTTTCTCTAAATCCTTGAGACTTTACCACAAACCTCTAAATCTACACACAGGAAAAGTAAGTAAACCAAGAATGTATGATATCTGCATCGTAGACAATTACCAATCATTTTCAGGATTCATATTGGATATTGCGTTGCTTCAGACCAATTCTGAAGATAACCTCAACAATTATCTCCAGAAGCATGAATCCCATAAAAACTAGGTTCTGTTTCATTAAATGAATGTGTAATATAAATTTGAAATTGACTCAGCTTTGTCTCAAACTCTGCCAAACAATAAGCTTAGTTCATTTGTGTTCCTTGGTAATCAGTTTGTCAGTCTCTCACTTTGCGGAGTGTGTTCGTAACTGCCGAGTTAAGTTTTGCAGTCATAATGCACCTCTTGACAGGAAATCGACTCACCAGCTGTTTGACCTTCCAGATTCACGTGCACTTACCGTGTAAATCGCCCATCTCACCTTGACAGATGGTCTCCATTTTAACTTATTACGCTGCTACTTAAAAGCAATCATCTGCACCAGTAATGATTTATGTTTGTGCTGTTTTCATATTTGTATTTAATTATAATTGATTTGTTCTCCACTTAAATACTAATTAGTCTTCTCTGATGATTAGTTGTTCAATTACATTACCACTCTGTTCTGGTAGAGTCAGGGCTTTTTGCAAAGCCTATATATAAAGATAATCAATCCCACAATTAAAACAGAAAATGATGTGAAACAAGACCCTGGAAACCTTTTAAAACTAAACATGCTATATTAGAATTGAAACTAGGCTGTCACTTAAAATAATCATCTTCTTTTCGTTTTAGAAGTGTGATTTTCTTATTTTTCAGTTAAATCTATCACATCAATTTAAAAAAAAACATATTTTGCTATTTCCAATTGAAACAGTTCTTCCTTTTTTACACCTGACTCGACGTATCTGTACCATAGTGTGGTCTTTACTAAACCGAACAACAAATGCAGTTTTAGTGCTGAAATTTCAGCTCTGTTGTCTGTAAGAGGAAAAAGTCATTTGTATCAGATTTGGGACGGCAGTCATTTCTCCAAGGCCTGAATGATTCAATTGTTTCTTTCTTCACCTCTCGAAGCTGCAGGGTTTGTGTGCTGCAGCTTCTTCCAACAATGAAAAAGCCATTCAGCAGGTTGTTACGTTATCATCTCAAGTTGCAGAAGATCGTATATTCTGCACCCTCAGCTGCCTGTCAACACACAGAGTTTCACTGGGCTGTTTCTGCTAAGAGCCAGAGGGCTCTCTGCCAGACAAATTATGATCCTGAATTAGAAACCAGAAGGTAACTGAGAGCAGATATATGCACTGCTGGAGGGGGATGAATGGCTGTATTACTTCTTTTTCTCTATAGATTACAGGACTCAACCTGTGATTGGATAGTTTCATAACAAAGGAAAGAGGTTGTGTGAAGGGTTTTCGTTCTGAAATAAGATGGATGGACACAGGAAATCAGGCCAGACAAAAGAGCCAGCTCTGACTGAGATTGTGTGTATTCAGAAACTGAAGCGGTTGAGTCAATGTTCTGTGATGGTTTTGGCTCATGCTTCTTACAGCGATGTACCACAGGGCAATCTATACAGCGTTTCTCTCTGATAAACAGCCCCAAAGCCCCCAATCCGTGTTGAGGCCCAAAACCAGAGAGGGCTGCCAGCCTTTTCCTGCTCTCCTCCGAGGAAGTGAGTCCCAAGCAATGAGAGACATCCGATGTTATCAGCGCTGCAGATTGCACAGCGCTGCTGCCAAGGGCTTGTCTCATGAATTCACGGTACAGTGCAGGGATTTTTTTTCCCCCACCAACAACCTTGTTGAGCATGCACACTTTAAATGCATAAAGAAAACATGCTGGGATTCAGAAAACATTGCATGTATATGTGCTTTGTTAAATGTCTTAAAAGATGTATGTCCGCACAGAAAACAAACAGGAGCATTTGTCCTGACTGACTGAACAATTATAATGTGTCATAACCTGCTGTGAGATTCCAGCCCTGTTGGAATCTGCTTCCAGCTGTCTCTGACCTATTTATGAAGGTGATGGATGTAAAGTGAAAATAGTTTATCGTCCGGCTTCCTTTTGTATTTCTTGGTAAGATGTGCATGATTTTTAGTCGATAGTTCAGCAGTGATGTGCCTCTTCCTGAATGCAGACCACTGAGAACAATAAATATGATGATTAAATAAAAATATGTGCAGGTAAAAGAATTTTTGTTGATTTCAGTGGATGTTTTAGTGGGCTTCTTGCAATGTTGCATCCATTGCAGGTGGCTGTGGTCCTGACCTGGTTAGAGAGGCTTTAAAAGAACACAAGAGAAGCACAGTTCAAAAGCAAGGCTGCAGAAATCCTCTCCCCGCACTTAGCCTCATTTACGGCTACAGTGGTTGAATGCAGATGAGAGAGTATCTTTTCTTTTGACTAGGTTGTGTGCTGGAAAGTTTTTTTTTCTTAAATGCCGAAAGCTTTAGGCATTTGTTTTGTGTGTGCAAAGATTGCCCTGAGGTTGTCAGTTAATACTTAAAAGTTTCCATAAGTAGCACAGGGCTGTCTCATTTGCATTTTAAAAAAAAATTAAGATGGTTTTGACCAAATGTGTCATCCTTAGCATGATAATATTAAATCAGCAATTAAGATAACAAACCTGAATATAGCATAGTTATTTGCCTGGTGGGCTTTACTCCGACAGATGTTCTAATATGTTCACAAGGTGGAGAAAAGAAAGTTAAAATGGCTTAAAATTTGATTTTTAATTGATTATGCATGGCTTCTTAGAAACACTATCTACATGTAGGTATTTAACATTATTCCCAGATCAAACTTACAAATTACAACCTGTTAATCAAATGTTACATCTGATAATCTTTATACGGTGTAAATGAGCAACAACAAAATAAAAAGCCTTTTGCTTTTCATTTCATTTGTACTGATATATGGGAAGTTGCTACAAATGTGTCTACAATAAACTGTGCATAGTAAAAAAACAGTCTTTGATGGTCTAGATTGTGTTGAGATAGTGGAAAGTGTAAAAGTGGGGTTGCCTGCAAGGCAAAGCACAAGTTGGAGCGACAGGAATAAGGCAAAGTTTGTGGTTTTTGATTTTTGTCACAGACACCAACACTATGTTTCCATTTTAACTTGTTTTTAAAGTATCATGTACAAAGACAAAATCCAAATAATACATAACATACTGTTAGTGACGCCGGAGTCCAATTCACACTTGCTTCATCCGCGTTTATTTGATATAAATGTGGAAGAAAAGCACCTGCTGTATGAGTGCATGTGTTTAAATTGCTGGAGCTGCTCATCCCCGCAATGAAACTGGGAGAACATCTACTAATTTCAGTCTGACTCCATTAACAAAAACCCTGTAGCTGTTTACGCAAACTGCTGACTGTCACAGTCATATTAGAAGTTGGATTAGAGGTCAAATACAGATGCATTTGTACCTCCAGCATCCTGCTATGTACGTCCTAGACCACATTTGGAGATAGTTAGATTAATCAGGTTACAGTCTTAATGCAATGACACTTTTACAAGATCAGAAAGCTATGTGTTCTTCCTAAGCCACATTTGAAGTGATGCATAGTGTAAATGGAGGTCTCTGTTTTCATCAAATTGTGTGACACAGGGTTTAGTCTAGCTATTTGGTTTTTATAAGTGACATTTATCATTTTACTGACCAAAGAGCACCTGCCAAGATCAACTTGTTTACAGTAAAACAGCATGTGACCTTTTTTTTTTTAGCAACTTGCCGCTGTTTTTAGAGCTGAAACATTTAATTGGAAGAATTATGTTGATTTTCTTTAAATAGTTAACAGGACATGTTTGAGAAGAATGAGGGGAAAAGAGCCCTCACC
Source organism: Ctenochaetus hawaiiensis (assembly GCA_029783645.1). Lineage (NCBI taxonomy): Eukaryota > Metazoa > Chordata > Actinopteri > Acanthuriformes > Acanthuridae > Ctenochaetus > Ctenochaetus hawaiiensis. Next base: position 11,234,136 of record JAPZDY010000017.1, read on the forward strand.
CTTAAAGATTGGATAACAGAATAATCCTCAAAACTATTTTTCAAGAAAATATCAGGTATTATCTGATGAGAGCTTTCACTGATATCAATAATCTAATACTGCCTGAAATTCTGGCTTGGGTATTGGTGAGCAGTCTGTGCGCAGGTCTGATAATACACAGTTTACTTATTAAAAACAGGTCTCGTTTTTAATAAGTAAACTGCGAATTATATCTTTCCAGCAGTGTCAAGTACACCTGCAACCTGACAGCTGTTTTACTGCACAAGTAGCTGAAATCCATAGATGTATTCAAAACTTAGTTTGCTCTTGTCTGTGAACTTTGGTCTACGACTCATTTCATTCCTTTAGTGGGAGTAAATGAGTAAAACTTTGACCTTTTGACACTTGCTTTCACACACACGCACACACACACACAGGCTCACAGTCTTAGAGGGACAATCTTGTTAATGTGTTTAGCAGAGAAACCTGATAACATTTAGATAAAAAGAATTTATTAACAGTAAAAGAGTGTATTTACTTTTCTGTTTGTGCTCTGGCTTGTCAGTGAGGACGATAAATTGTCGGCTATCCAAATGTTTATATTTTGAGGGAACTATAAACGTTTTTGCATAAATTCCATGCAGCCCCATCAATCATAAAGGATCACGCCGTCTGAGTGAGACAAGGCTGCTCTGTGTAGCCTCTCTTTCAAGAGTCAGAGAGGCATTAAACTTTAAATTACTTATCTTGTTTTTAGCCAGTAGTAGCAAGTATTCTTGCTTAAAGTTTGTGTTTCTTCCACACCAGAAATAAACCACCAAACTTTATTCACTCTTTTCTTACTTGAGCCTTTGCATTATTTGATATTAAAATGCATTATAAATCACATTATGCATACTCAGCTTTGCTCGCTACACTGTTTTCCCACATTCTCTGCCTTCCATCCAGTCAAATTAACACATTTTGGTGTGTCACCGGACTGCGTGCATACCTTTAGAGCTCCACACACAGGGTCCTGCAGTTTGAACACAGTGTGCCTCTGTGCTGTGTGGTTTCCTGCATTCACAAACTGGCTGCTGTGTTTAAAGCAGCAGGCTGGGAGTCTGTGGTGCGCTCTTGTTGGTAACTTCCACAAATACATGACAGGTTCCTCTTTCTCTGAAATATATTCAAACGAACTTTACAATGCCTACCTGCAGCAGCTTTAATGTCATGCTTCAGAGCTTCTACTGTCTGGTGTTTGGCTGAGAAATTGTTTCTTTGCTTTTAAAAACCCTTCCCCCATTTTATTTCAATATATAGCGTAGCTTTTTACTTAAAATATATTTAAAACTTGAACAAACCATAAAAAGAAATTATTAAGCATTTTAAATGTCATAATTTTGGTTTTCAGACAGTTTAGCTGACATAATAATAATAAATAATATTATGGCTTTATAAATATTGGTTAAGTTTAGTCTTTTCCTGGTTTTAAAGGCTGCATAACAGGAAAGTGTTGTAACTTTCTAAACTTACAAGCGTTTTTTCTATGTTCTAATAAATTCCTTTACCCACTTTGATCGAAAATATTTTGATACTTGGCGTCATCATTGTCACTTAGTTTTACAGCTGTGCAGTTAAGGCTGTTAACCATATATAAAACATATATATATATATATATATATATATATATATATATATAAACTACATCATATATATAAAATATATTTATATTATATGTTATATTATATATATATATATATATAAAAATTTAATATAATATATATTTTCATTTATTTATTTTTTACATGCTTTGTAGATGTAAACTTTTAAACAGAAGGGAAACCGTGTCTTTACATTTTATTTAGATAACAGTTTGTATTAAAAAAGGGCTTTTGGCATCTCAATTTTTTTTTTTCTATTCACAACTAAACATTTATCTGACTTAGTTAAAAATTATTGAGAAAGATAATGTGTCTCGCTATTTAACCTGAAATGTGAAGATATGCCCTTTGGTTCATGTTACCCAGCTCTAACATTAATTATCACCGCTGAGTCATTGTCTAAATATCACTGCTGTTATTGTAATGATGACCATGTGGGATTGAGTTGGAAAGGAAAACTCTCTCATTATCTGTGTTTAGCAAAACAACCAACTAGACCTTCATCTCTTTTCCTCTGTGTCTTTGCTGTGGCAGGATGCGACGGACCGGAGACAGTCCACTGATATGTTACTGAGCGATGAGGATGGGTCAGAGAAGGACAACACGCTGGTGAGGCAGACAAGCTGTACACCAACCCCAAAAAACCAGCGTAACCGCAACGCCTGACATGGTCACGCCTTGCCTTCCCTCGTGATTCTCCTCCCCGGCCTTTGCACCTTACTGCGGTCATATTAGAGTCATAGCAGCTGCAACAACCCTCTGTCAAGTGAGCATGGCTACACCCTTCCTGTGGAAGCTGTCTTCTCAGAAGCTGGGCTTCTTCCTGGTCAGCTTTGGGTTCATCTGGGGCATGATGCTGCTACATTTCACCATCCAGCAGCGTGCCAGCCATGAGAACAGCGCCGTGCTGAGACAGCAGATCCTTGACCTCAGCAAGCGTTACATCAAAGCCCTGGCTGAGGAGAACCAAAGTGTCATGGATGGACCCTATGTGGGGACCATGACAGCTTACGGTGGGTAGCAAATTCTATAGCTGCGGATCACGTGACACGGTGTTTTCAAACTGTGAGATTGGAGAGACGTTAGGTAGAGATGCTGCATGAAGTATAAAGGTGAAGACAACAACAGGATGTTAGTCATTATGTTAATTTTGTTCCCTCATCAACAGAGTCAGCAGTTGGAGATGAAAAAGTGGGTGTTAAACAGAGGTCACGTAGGCAAGTGAATTTCTTTCTGAGAATGTCGTTATCTGAGATGTCCATCTTTTGCACGAGTCTACGCATTCACTCTGAAATCTACCTCTTTTGACTCCACAGCTTGCTTGAAAATAGGTACATTTTCAAGTTTTCTTTCGTATCAGAGTAATCCAACATTAGTTGTCTGTACATCCATTTGTACACTGCAAACAGAAACACATAAAACAGCTAGTCTACACCTTCCACTAAAGAAAATTAAGGGAAATATTTTCATTTTAATTTCTTTCTTTAAAAGCTGGAGAATGTGATGTGTTATTTCTTTCCTTCTTTTCCAGCAATTTATTTATTGGGCTTTTGGTCATTTTGGAAACAAAGCGAACATTGCAAACATTGCAAATGTCCATATATAAAACCAAAAAGAGATTAAACAAAAACAAACAAGAAAAAAAACCCTTCCCCGCCCCTAATAACACAACATTTTCCGTTTGTCAGTTTCTACAACAACCACAATGTTCACATCCGTCCATTTGCAGATACACATGATCAGATACACATAAAAGAACCAACGTTATTTCCTTTCTGTCAGAGTTACTGTATTATATTTTGTGTTGTGTGATATAACTTCTTCAATTTCAGTAAAATCCCCACCAGGTTAAGACAAAAAAGGGTATTCTTTAACAGAGATATGATTTTCCTTTTGACTTCTCATTCAGATTGAATGAAATGGATCCACATATCTGTATCTTAAGCAGACACAACACTGCCTACATTTGAGAAAACTTGTGTTGGAGATTTAACGCTGATAAAGCTGCATTGGAGCTTAATACTTTAATAACAGATCCAGAAGACTCATCAATAAGTTATTCATGCAATTAATAGACCTGTATAGCTCGATGGGAGGCTTTATTAGAAACCTGAGATTGGAATTGATTGTTTTCTAATGCCCAGAGAAACAACAGGATACAGTAAAGCTGCAGGAGATTAAATCAGCTCCCAGAGAACATAAAAGAGACGCTAAAGTGTTCAAAGACAGTGTAGCAGTTGTTGTGTAGCATTTGAGACTGTGAACAAGTCTTTCTTTTGTTGGCGCACCAGACTGCTCATGTTTGTTTAAAGGTAAACGAAAACTTGCTGGAAATGCCAACCTGCTCTTTAAAGCCCTGCCATACTCAGACTGTTTTCAGAAGACTTTTTCTATTTGACTGAACAGTTCTTGAGCAACTTGAAGGAAACAAAACCTCAACATCTGCGCCCCAATCAAAATTGTGTTCCTTTTTTTTCCATTTTGTTCAGAACCAAACTTAAATCCTTTAAGAGCCTTTATAAATCTTGGAGGACAGCTTGATAGCTTATCTGACCTGGTATTGATAACTTAGATCAGGTACAGCTATAATTCATCTTCCTCATTGATCATGTGATTAATTTAGAATCAGTGTGATCCAAGAGTTTCCTGGAAACACTGTCCTTCCCAGTTTGTTTTGTTTCTATCTATGACAGATTGATTTTCAGTGGGTTGTCAGAGTTGCAGCACAGTCTGCTGACCTCTGTCCAATATCACATCAAAATCCGTTTTATGGCTTTGATCAGATAGGGGGAGAGCAGGATACTTTTGCTTCCTGTATTCACTCAGTTGGTCGATGATTTACCCTGATACGATTTGTAATGACGTTAAGAGGAAACTGGGTTTCTCCCTCTGCCGTCCATAAATCACCCATAAGATCTTAATGCATCTAAATTGAATATTATGTTTCCTGAAAGGCTATTGGAGCTTAGTTGGAGTATTGCTTCATTAGTTAGGGCTGATTTAAACAACTTTGCTGTTTAAAAACTTAAAAAGATGTCAGTCAGCTTGTTCATAAACAGCCAGAATTAGCCAAAATGTTTAAGATCTTCTTTCTTTTATTCTAAATGTTCTTTCAAGACCTTTCTTGTTTTTATGTTAAACTTCTTTCTTGTCTTGTTTTAAACCCTTAGAAACATACAATTTCTTACATTTTTATGAACTAAATTTGCATTTTGATGCTGCTGATAAATGTTTAAGAATTTATTTCATTTCAGATTATACATCTTACTGAATCAAACCCAAATTATACTCCTGGTCCTGTTTTACTGCTTTGAATCTTGGATCTGTGTCATTATATCTAATAACTTAGCTGACCCAAATAGATCAAAGAGTCCTCAGTGTCTGCTCTAATCACAGTATGTGATAATTATCTCCTCAAGAAATATGTAAGGAAAATCAGTATTATTATATTATTATCAACTTTACTTTATAACTTCTTCTTTTTTGTGTCGATTACAGTTTTATCCCTGTTGTCTTTCTAAAAAGAAAGTCTTTTTCAATGTAGAGAAAGGAAAATCTTCCTATAGGTCCATAATCCAAGAAAAAGCAGCACTATTGGGACTAACCTGTCAGTACTTCCATATAAGGATGTCAAATTAAAACTGTGCACTTTATTTAAAGAGATGCTGTAGTTTAGACTGTACTAAGAAAAAACAAGCAGAGTGAATGTTGATTGAAATAAATGAAACTGTTTCTGCACTAGAAGTTAAACTGGGTAAAAACCAAGAATCCTAACTTCTTGACAATAAGGGGCCTGGACATTCTAAACACTGGATTGGGACATGTGACTTGAAGCAGATTTGACCACATTTTTAAGCCAAACACCAACAAAGTCACAACACTTTTAAGGAAGTTAACTGGTGGTGGTGCTGAAGTGTCAACAAACATCACCTTTAACATCCGGAAGCTTGTCTCAAGGCACTGTCATACTATCTGTCTTTATGGTAAAGTAGGATGTGAAAAGGATATCGCCGTTTCTTTCCTACCCCTGAAACTGAGCCCTGCTACAAGGCTACTACTAGTCACCTGACACACATAGTGCACACACACTTGACCTGGTCCTGTTTCGCAAAGCCAAGATCAGAATTCAGAGGAATTCAGCTGCTCATGGTGAGGTCGGGGTGTGGTGTAAGCTTATATTGCCGGTCTAATCCCCTCCGTCCTCTCTAGGGAAGGAGGTCATTGTGTGCTCCCTCTGCCTCCGTCTACTCCTTGTTATATTATGACGGTGAGATATGGAGACCACTGCAGGACTGGGTTGAGGCTTACCTTACAGATGACAATAAACAATAGGGATCACTGATTGATGCCTCGGGCTTACGTTCCCCTGTAATCACTTCTTTTCAAAGCCTTTGGGCTTAATGAAAAAACCTCAGCTCATTGGGTGCTCCGATTATTATCTAATATGACATTATTATTTAAAGTGAAGTGAAGTTCAGTGTGTTTATCGCTCAAGGATTTGTTTTGCAACTGCATCACCCTGGTAAGAAATATTGAGACAGGCAGAAATGTGTCCCTAGGTGTGCCATTACTCATCTGGTTACCTGGCAGCACTATTAGTGCACATAAGGACAAGAGGAAGCATTATGTACGGTGCCATGGCTGCCTTTCTAACACACTTGCTAATGAAGGTCTCCAAATCAAAGCCTCAAATTTATTTATTTTCAAACTAGAGAACATATTTTTGCTTTTGTCATTGTCGGTGACTTTTATCTTTTGCTGTCTTGGATTGATTTGAGATTATAACAGAAAAATTTAAATAATAAACGTCCAACACTTGACAGTATGTTAGTACGATGAGATTTGTGCACATATAAGGAGCCAAAAATCCAGATAAGTAGTGCTGTTGTATAGCATCCAATGTTCAATAAAAACATGAAGCACAACGTAACCTTCAGCCAAAACAATTTGGCAGCAATTATTAAAATATTGGATTTCAACTTTGTGACCAAAACCTATTTTACCAAAGATATTATATTTAATGTTCAAAATTATATGGAGGTATCAGAACCATCAGTAAATGACCAAAGAGCTGTTATTACTGGGACAACCATGGATGATAATTGGATGGTCATTCTGGGAAACAGCCTTACATCTGCAGAAATGTCAGAGAAAATTTTCAAGACGGGGTTTTTATTAATAAACTGACCACAAAACCTGAATCTAAATTGTTTCATTATTGCCCTAATGGTCATAGGATAAAAAATGATCTGCTTAAATTCTCATCATTGCTAGTTGATGTGAAATGCATGCGCAAATTATTGGCTACCATACAAGTCGGTGTGATTCAATGGAAAAAATTACAACAACAACACTTTCAGTCTGGACTTAACTTGGCTCCATGTGGCCTTTGAATTGGAACAGGATATGAGCTGTGACTGAAGAAGTATAACCGGTCCACAAAAAAACACAAGAACAAACAAGAGCAGAGGTAAAAAAAAAAAAAACCCTACTGTGTCATACCTGAAGTTTTTCTTGCATGATTGATGAATTTGTTGCCTTTTGAAAACACACTGTAGCGTTACATAATAAGTTGCTAGAAAGAAATAGATGATTATGTTTCTAAAGTATGTTTAGAAAGCATGTTGCTGAGTTATTAAACCAAGCCTGGTGAATCTCTGTGATGTGCAGCCTGAAGTCAGTGGGCACAGGCCATGTGCCAGAGGTGATCAGAGGGGGGCATTAACTCCGGGCTCACCCATTTTTTTCTAATTACGTTCAGCCAAATAGTTTGGCAAGGCTGCCGCTCCAAAGCTCTCCGTTTGGTTTCTTCCCGATTCTCACTGCGCCGCTCCCTTTGCATCTGCTTCTTCCAGCGAAATCGCACGCCCAGCTCCGACAAATGCCCTGGCATTTCTTCTCACATGAATCAGGCCGGTGTGCGCTGCCAGACCTCGTTATGCCCTTGCCAATCTCTCTTACGTGATGAAAGCTGGTGTGTCAAATGCATCACGGCGAGGGAAAATGTGGCGCTTGTATGCGATAGACAAGCTGCAATTATCTCCATCTGAGGAAAGCAAGCATGATGCACTCAGGATCGATTCTGTACACATAGAAGCCATTGCTTTGATAAAATAATACAGTCTCAGTTTTTATGATTACCACAGAGCTCTTTGCCGTAGACAAATGGCAGGATGCTGATCATAAAATATTGTTGTTGCACTGTTTGCATCAGCTTCAACAGCTTGAAACAACTTCACATTTCTCTATAAATGTCATAGCTGTCATCGCTGCAGGCTGCAGTATCAGACAAATACCACAATAAATAAGGCTAAAAAAATAAAAATACCATGCCTTAACATTTTCAGTGTTCACACAATCAGTCACATTACTGGTTGGCATCCATGCTCACTGGTTAACCATTAGCTGAGTCCTATGCAAACATGCTTGTGGACAAAAAAAATACCGACAGAAATATGAAGACCTATTTAAATGAGCCTCAGGATGACTTTGTGAAATCCAAGGATTTGTTGGAGTGGAGCATGAAGAGTCCCCAGTTGTACATTTTCAGTCCAACTGTAGTTGCGTAAGATTCATGCATGTACACACTGTAATGATTCACTGGGTGATAATGAAAGAACTGGAAACCTTGTCATTGTCAGAATGAAACGCTCAGTTAATCAGATACAGATAAAATAATCTAATTAACTCTCCTATGCTTACTTCAGGAACAATCTATGCTGATATTGTACGAGACTGAAACCCACTGGTGTATGCTTTTCATCTTTTACACCACACATTTCATATATTTCAACTCGGTCTCATCAGTCCACGTAAAAATTGCACAACTTCACACTTTTAAATTGTGTGCAGTGCATAAACCAAACTCTAATTTTGCTTCGAAGTGATACACCAATCTTTCCTAAAATATCCCTAGTGAGGTGACTTTCATCTTTATGGTGAAAAATTTTAAACCTTGGTAAAGGTGTGAAATGCTTAAAATAAGTTGGTTAACTAACATATTGTCATATTTTCAGTGTACACGTATTTTAATAACCATTTGAGTGTTTTGAAGTCTGCAAACTGTGTGAATGTCAGGCAGTAAAACACACTGTAGTCAAGATATGTCTCCCCATCTGGATATGTTTTGGATGGCTTGAATCATGTTTATGCTTTGGGAATTTGGACACTAGCAAGCTAGTAAGAGAGACATAGATGAGGTAAATTTACTACATCTTCTTTCAGATATGTCATGTTTTTGGTTTGAGAATTAAAAGCCATGATTCATTTTTATACCCGCAGACTTGAAGAAGACTCTTGCGGTGCTGTTGGATAACATCATGCTGAGGCTGGGCAAGCTTGAGTCCAAAGTGGAAAACATCTACAACGGCACAGGGGGCAACCTCACCAACGGCACCAGCACCGCCACACCCAGCGCCACAAACCCTGAAAAAGTAAACGTGGCAGGTATGTTTTACCATTTTTTTGCTTTTGCTGTTGATAATAATGGAGTGTTTGTACAAAGTCTGGATTTTTTAACATCTTCAGTAAAGGCAGAAATCTTGTTCCAGAGGATTGAAGCTCTCCTGACTCATCCTCTAGGATAAAGTTGCAGAGCCGTTTTTACTACAAACTGTGACTCATGCATGGGCAGTTTTTGACAGTTTTCTCCTTCAGAGAAACCTTGTTATTCACAGTATGAAAATGCACAGTAAGCAGTAGCTGTGACATGTTAATGAAATGACAGTAAGCTGATTGGGGCTGTTTTTCTACGACCTTTGCTTCGTGTTTTGAAAAATTCTCATAGCGAAAAAAAAACATTCCTGAGGCTTACAACCAGCTAAAGCCTGGCAGTTTTTGCACAGTGCACACCAGGCACTTTGTAGGACCCGACCACATCCTTGGACATAATTCAAATAAGGCCTTCGTTCACGCTGCATGACTCTTTTATAAGTTTTCATTGATTTTCCTGCCAGCTTTTAGATGATGAATTCAGCCAAGTTGAGAGAGCGAAGTGTTGGTTTTTCTGGGATCCTGGGACTTGCCCTCGGTTGTTTGCGCGGCATTAAACAGTGAGAATGTCGAGTTTGTGCTCTGAAGCTCTATGTGTAGACTTAGATTAGGCTGATTAAGTTGTACAAAGTCACATTTGAATGGATTTATTCCTAATGACAGCTGCTGCACTGCTATTGATTATCCAATGTTGAGACTGCCTTTGTAACTTTTTTCCTTTTATAAAAGACATAAGAAAGGATTAAGTGAGCATAATTAAGTCTTATGTAACTGATCGTTATCAAGACAGTTAAAGTCAAAGACAAATCCTCTGAATGTCGTAATGACTTACTATGAAAATCAGACTTGCCGGTTTCAATTGAAGCCTTTTTCATTTTCCCCGCAAACCAAAAAGGCCACATCCTTTCACATGATCTGTTACATCTGTGTTTACTTTATCTCATTTTTTTATCTGAGTGATGCTCTTAAAATCATTTCAAAGCTTTGGTCTTTTATGCTACATTGAAAATTTTTTTTTTCATAATTCCTTAAAAACCAAATTAAACAGTGCTATTAAAACAAATCTAGAGGTTGATTAATTTTATAGTAGACTGTCAGAAATTAAGTTGGCAACAATTCTGAGTATCTGTTAACCATTTTACTAAGAAAAAATTCAAAAAAATTGTCTTAAACTTCTAAGAAGTGAGTATTTGCTCGTTTTCTTGGTCCTCTATTATAGTGAACTGGATATTTTTATCTTTTTTTACTATGTATAAGAATAAAAAGATCAGAAAAGGCTTGGAATTAGTATGTTGTTTTTGTTTTTTTTGTTTTTTTTGCATTTTATAGTACTTCTGGCATTATACTGATATTTTATGGACATTATGATATGACACAAGACATCTTCTTTAACTACTGGTCACTGATAGCTGGATGTAATATTGACCAATACAGCGATCATGATTTCACAACATGTCTGTGAAGTCTGTCAGTCAGCCTTATTTTACAGACCAAATGATTGACCAATATAGTCAAAACCTGATAATTAATAGTATTGTACAATAGAGTTCTTTGAAAATACATTGAAATTAAGCCACTACAGTAAAATCAATTTCTTAAAAAAGTTCATATCTATTGCTCAATCTTCTCATGAAGCGTGAGCAAGTGTTCACACAGTGCAGTTTGTTCTCTGTCTGGTCTCAGTTGGTTTGTTGAAGGCACTAGCGACCAGACACTAATCTGAAAAACAATTGTGGAGGCACTCTTGACTTTAAGCTCCTTTGTTGTGGACCTGAACCAGTGACACATGTCAATAGACCTACAGTGCCCTTTTCCCTTAAAACCTCCAGCAGTACCCCTGGGAGACAACATTTTGATCCTGAATGCAGGTCAGGTTGACAAAGCGGCAACCGCATCGCTCTTGGCAATGAACTAAAGGCCCCAACAATCCAGGGCCTCTATTGGAGCTTGTCTCCTGTCTTGGAGTGGGTGGCACACAGCATCGTTGCCAGCTCCACCACTGCTCCTCCTGACTGAAGGCAATTACATAGATAAGAATCAGGACAGTGAGGGGAACACGCCTGGCTTTCAGAGAGGCTCCTATCAAGATGGAGCTGAGCAGCAGCCCAGGGACTACACAGTTTTTACCTCAGTTGTATATATTTTCTCAGCCAAGGACTCTGGCATGTTTAACTGCTGCAAAGGAGGAGGATCTAGTGAGATTTAGAGAGTGCCAGTAAATATTCAAAGAGCAAAAAAGGCATGGACAATGTGCAAATAGATATGGCCCTTATGTTTGTTTCATGTATTAAATAGTGGAAAGTGACCGCCTCCTCATTTCTCTGCACAGATCTGATGTTTGATCTCAGGCTATTTTTCATCTGTTTAAGCTTCAGTGGATGTAAAAGTCTCATGCTTCATGTACATCATGATTAATTTGTCTGTTTCTTTCACACTGCATTTTCTTTTAATTGATCTAACAACCTTTCTGTCTCTGCAAAAGATAAATATTGTGGGATTTTAATGTTTTTTAACAAATGCTGTTTTCACTGTGTTTTTTTAGTGCACAGATTGAAAATGCACATAAAAGCGGGGCTCAAGGCCTTTTCTAGACAAACATGGCAACCGTTCTGCTCTAAAATCCATTTTTTCCAATCACTTGTGCTTCTCAACAATGGCTTTTGGCTGCGTCAAGCGAAGCAGGGTGTACAGCCCAGAGTTCAAGGTTGATTATTTTGTGCGCAGCAGTGCTGTGACAGCGTTAAGTTGATTGTGTACGAAAGGGTAACTGTAGAGTACAAAAACTTTTTGAAGGTCAACACTGTCACAACTGTATGTGACAGGGAAACAATACTGAAACTTCCAAACATTTTTTCCAGCTAAGTGGCTTATCAGAAGTATATGTTTGGTCATTTCCCTTGAGTACTTGTTTAATTAGGAATATTATCTGACGGAAACCCCCAAACACACAGAGGAGTTTGCATTCAACATATGCAGTGTGAGGGAATGAGACAGTATAATTTTATACTCTCTGTCTGAAGACATACACTGTATTTTGTAGATACACTGCTCTATGTCTCTCCTTTGTTCTCCAAATTGTTCTCACATTGCACAAGTCAATTGAGGCTTTTTTTGGAAGAAAAAACATTAATAAATAACCAAAAAATTTTAGGGATCTTCCAAAAATTTCTGATTTGCTTACAATGTTAAAGCATAAAAATCAGATTCTATTTCAGACAAGAATTTTACTTCATTGTAGCCCTGAGGTTATAAATTTTGATGGAACGTGAATGCCAGAGCTGGTACTAAAACTGTTTGCCTCCAGGCTCATCAGGTTGCTCATATTGGTGTCAGTATCAATTATCCATGCCAGCGTGTTTTTCTGACAGCTGTGCATTGCAAAACGAAGAAGTCAAGCTCATGCATCTCTGCTGCTGAAAAAGCGAGACGAGAGAGAGAGTGATGCTGAAGAGAAAGAAATGAAATTAAGAATTTAACACTCCACACACACAAGCGTGCCACTGCCTCCCAACCGGGCATCACATCAGTTACAGAGGGTGAATATCATATGCTTTCATAACATATGCGTCACGCAGGCAGGCATAGCTTAGCTGCTGCACACTCTCATTACTTTACAGTCATGCTCAATTGGCGCCTTGAAAAAGAAATATATGGTATTTACAGGCTACATTTTCTCTTTTTGCTGCACCTCCAGCTCTGCCTGCACACAGGAATGGCTTCGTTCCTGTGTGCTGTTACATTTAGCCAGGGACAACAGACACAAAAGCCCCTTACAGGATCAAAACAAGCCAATCTGGCCTTGGTTGCTGCTCAGCAGGAGGCAGATGGGACTCGGTCCAACAGCAGTCTGCGATGCCTTGTCTTGCCATGTCTCGCTGATGTGGCTAATCAACCTCCCCAGCAGTGTTTCATCTGTGGGCCGGCCCGTGGCATGGAAATGTAATCTCCTCCTACACACACACACACACACACACACAAACACCCAGGCGTGGAGACAGATGTAATGAATGGTCAGGTGGTGATTTGCAGTCATATCACTGACACTTCACTTCCCTATTCTTCCATTTTGATCCCTCTATGATGTATTTCTCCCCTTGTGAGTTCATTGCTTAATGTTATCAGTGTCTGTTACATCTCAACCATGTTTTCAGTAACATTTGGCTGATTTGTAGCATCTGACACTCTTTGATTTTTCAGAAAACAGACCGGTGCTTTTCCACTCACGCGTCTTTGGCTGCTTTGTCTCTTTTATCTATTCATATGCCTGCATGGCTGTTTGCAGTGAGAGATAAGATCTGGGATCTCAGTGTCGACAAATAAAAGTAGAGGGACGTGGTCTCTGGTTGACACTGCATGTGTACGGTGACATCCTGATTCAGTTAATCCCTGCATTTTATTTTAGTTTTATACATTTACTGATGTCTTTGCATTCTTCAACATATAGGAGCATAAGACAGTAGATTTCATTGTTCTGCTCGATCACTGGAAACTAGGAAAAATTCACTGCAAAATCACAGCATAGTTACCATTTTAATGTGAAAGTATCTTGGGGAACTTGTTGATTTAGGGAAGAGGCTGTGGTCTACATTATGTTCTGAAAGCCTTGTTTACTTCCCCACTGTACAGATCGATACTAATAAAGTACACACAAACGTACTCACTGCAAATAAGTTGCAGAGAGATGTAATATCATGAATATTGACACTAATAACTCAACAGTTTAATCTAAGTTTTCGCAGCTACATTATTGAAAGCTGAATTAGAATCATTACTTCTGTAGCAGCAGTGATTTTTAGATTTAATGTTTAATTTACACCAAAATTAGAGGAATTACTCATATCCATTCAATTTTCATGGAGATTAAAGTTGTAATGCTGGAGCTTTATAGTGGTGGTTGATTTGGCCAGGTCAGTTGTTGACTGTGACTGCTTGCCAATAAAACACACCCCATGTATCATCAGTAATTCAGTAGCAGTTATCTTTGGGTCACAGGGGACTTGATAGAATACTTCCATCAGTTTCTGTAGATCCCTTGTGTGTGAGAGGGCAGTTTGAATCCAGTGTGGGAATGATGGACTTGGTAACTAACAATAACAGCAACAGTAACCACACAGAGTATCAAAAATGGGGTTTGATTTCTTTAAAATTTGAAGCAGATCATTTGAGAGCCTGTAATTTGAGCAACCAGAACTGAGTTTTGTTGCCTTTGATGTGCAGATGTGAGAGGGAGGAAGTGTTTTTCAGCTCCAGAGCCTCCACACCTTGTGAGAGCTTGACGTGACACAATAAAAGAGGACTGAGCCCCTCCAGGACTTTCCAACAGACAAGCAGAGACAAGCTCCTCCGTCTGCGACTGTCAGAGTGTGTGTGCATACTTTCTTTTTGCACAAGAGATCTGTTGCAGTAAAGCTAATAATTTGCAAGTTTGAATTTGTGCTTGTACCTTGAGTTGTGTTATTTCAGGTCCCTGGAGACCCCTCCCTTATGGAGTGCATCAGATCTTCTCATGATTATGTGTGCTGTGTAAACAAATGGCAACAAAGTGCAGACAGGTTTGCTCTCATTAAATTTCAGCGCGACACTGTGCCTAGCTGCACTGACGGGTTGTTGACAGGGATCATGAAAGTTATCATGTTAACGCATAAATCCTGGAGGTAAAAGAAGCATTCTGCCAAACCCCCAAAAATGCTAGCACAAAAATTTGAATACATAAAACACATGTTAACTACACAGTAAAGGCGACTGAAAGGCGAACTGAGAGTACAGACTATTTCTAGCAGCACTCGGCTTCTCATTTATATAGTTGATGCCAGAAATACCAGTATGATTGTAGCCACAACTGGAAACTGAGCAGATTTACAGACTGAAGGTGTCTAAATGATTGCAGATGTTGGTCGCAATGCTCAATCACTCTGAGTTAAATCGAAACCTCTGTTTGGCAACAGTGGGAATAAAAAAAGAAAACAAGCTGGTTAAGACTATCTACCAGTATACTTCCTGTCATATTCAAATATAGAAGAGTGTGCCACTTTGATTGGTACTTATTTCATTATATCACTGCTCTAAATCAGTGACTGGAAGTCAGCTTTTATTCCTAAGAGATTTGTTTCCTCGGTTAAAAGAATAATAGTCCACAGAGCCATTTTTTATTTTTTATCATAATATATCTAAATATCTTAAGCAAATTTCACTGACCCATCATTGAAGGGAGCAATGTAGTAAAAAATTTGCAGTTTAACCAAAAATTTAATGCATTAATGCATATTTTTTCTCACAATAGTGCACAACCCTACAACAGCCTCTGCCTTTAGCCAGAGGTAATCTGAAATTTTGCATCACTTGATCAACTTTTCTGATTGATTGGCCTTTGTGGAGACCACCAGTTAACCTTTTCAGAATCAATATTAACAAGTAACGATTTGCAACCAGTAAATCAGAGCCTTCTTTTAAGTATTCTAAGTAAGGGTTTTTCAGAGTCATTTTAAGTTTTATTTCTTTTTTACATAGCTATGATACAAAGATTGTCATCTGCGAAGAGCTGAAGTAGCTCATGTTACCTGCCGTCTTTTGAAACATAGTGATTTTTGAAGGTGTCTCTTTGTTCATTATTGGACTGAACACCTCATTTGTTTCTTTGCATGTGAAACGGAGATTATTGGCATTGATACTGGAGTGTTTTTTCACACCAAACAAAGGGTCAGAGCTCGCTGCAGCATTACAATCATCTGTGAAATCGATTCGAATCGGTCAAATCACAGGTGAGTTGAGATCATTCAGGGAAATCACACACACATATTCATACACCAGGGCCCTTCGCAACCGCAACCGCATCCACACACACAAACACACACATTCTTTCTTCTTCCTCTTCATTCCCCACAGGCAGGCTCGAGTCTCTTAAGGTTGTGGCTGATTGAGGAGGCAGGGGTGGGACGACAGAAACATCTGGGCCTGATACACAATTGTCCAGGACACGTGCGCCTCATTTTTTCATCATCTCACCCTCAACTAATGTTTTCCTTCACTCTCAAGCTCAGTTCAGTGACTGTTTTGCAGAAGCTCTATTGAAATAGCAGTGCTGTGGGGTGTGTGTTGGGCATGGAAAGTTAAGGGTTTTACATTAGAGCTGTGGTGAGAACCCCAGAATGTGAATCCAAAGTATTGCCAAAGTAAAGGAAATAAGATTATGTACCATTGTTTTTCCCCATGCACTCTCTCTCATTGTACTGTGCCTCCCTTCTCTGTCCTTGCTGTCTGCGTTCTGCATGGCTCTGCATCTCTTTTCATGTTGCACTCCAACTCCCTCTGCATCCTCTTTCCTTCATTGTTTTCTGTCTTTCTCTGTGCCAGTATTGGTTGTGCTGGTTAAAGCCACGGCCCCTGTCCTGCTGGAATATAATCTGCGTCCCCTCATTCTTGTATGATCTTTTGTCCCATGTGTTGTGTTTTTCTTTCTCTTTTTTTATTGAAATGTAATCCCAAACACTCATACATATGAATATGGTACACACAAACACCCACAGCATCTCCAGCTTCATGTTATATTCACTGCAGATGTTTTTTTTTCCCAGGCAAGAGTGTGGCAGCCTCCAAGTCGGAGGATAGAGTAGCACATGCTGGGACGTAAAGTGAGAGTAAAATGCAGAAATGCACACACTGACTGAAAGTGCATAGTATCAAACACCTATTCACAGATGTGTCATGGACTTGCACTGCATTCACACTTTACAGGAAGCTAAAGATCAAGAGTTAGATTATATTCTTGGTTCCGCATAATGCAGCTCTGTGACTCTTGGGCTGCTTCACTAATCACAACCCACAGAATTTTTTCAGCTCTGTTGCAACGCCAGGGAGTTAAACTGAAGCAGACTGAGCATTTACTCCTCTCACTGTTTACAGGAAATGCACATGTGTAGCTGGTGACTGAGACAGTTTTCCCAATTACACCTTTTCCTCTGAAACCTGCACGTAGTTGTTCTCAGTTACCTCTAAAGCTCCTTTCATCACAAGAGCAAGTTCTTTGGTAAAACAACACCCAAAGTTTGGTGTGTCTCATGTCTTAAACCCACATTTGTCACAAAACAGGGGAACATTAGTCATAGCTCTGCAATGGGGAGAGCTAATAAAGGTTTTATTGCGGCCTAATGTCCTGGATGCAAACTTTGAATCCCTCTCTTGGATATTTTCAGAGAGAACAGTGGGCTCATCAGATTGCATCAAGCACAAAAGAGGGATTGATTACAGCCAGACAACAGACGTTGTGCTCTTTGCTGCAGCGGAAGAGAGAGAAAGAGGAAGCTTAACGTGGGCTTGAGAGCCGGGTTACATGGGGAATTTTGGATTCCTTTTTTTTTTTTTTTTATTTGCCTCGAGGACTTCACTGTGGAACACTTGTGTGGACCAGAGGCAGTGCAAGACATGTGTTTTGACCAGCTCCAAACACGTGCCCCTCACACTGGGAAGCCCCTTAAATGTGTGTGTTAGACCACTGTTAGCCTTCAGGTAGCAGGGCCCCCGCATGTTTTTTATGAGGAGGGGAGGGTAACCTGGTTATCTGAGGTTTAAAGGTTTCATTTGGTTTTACAATGAAATTTCGTCATTCAGTTACGCAATGCAAGAGGAACAGTTGAGCAGAAATGATGTAGTTTGTTGGTTCAGGAGATATTTTTTATGTTCTTTTACTCAGATAAGGTGAAGCAAGTGACAAGAATTTTTTTAAGGGCATGAGAAAAATGCTCAACCAGGTCAGAACAAAACTCTTCATTTGGGAATTGTTTGACAAAAGGAGATTAGTTGGTCAACAAGTGATCTTTGGGATTAACTCAGGCTTTAATCTTACATGTTCTGGAGTTATGACCCCAGAATTTCCCTTAGTATCATCATGTATCATCAGTTTACCAGAATGTAAACAAATCCCAGCCAAAAAGTCAGGGCTCGAGAGTCTATGGCAGCATTATATTTCTTGGTTTACATCCCCCCGAAGGGAGATACTTAACAATCAACTCACTGGAAAAAATGTAGTCATCGTTCCCACGAAGCTCACAATGATATGACTAAGAGAGCTACAGATATTTTTACACATCAGTAAAATCACTTACTGTTATTATTATGTCAGTGATAGAAAAAACAGATCTTTTTCGCTGCCAGCGGTTTCCACCAGGACTTCAGCTGCATTAGTGAATGAAAGTAATCTGCTGATTTTTTTCCCCCATGTTTTATCCCATCATTTGATGTCCATCATGTGAAACACATCATGTGCCTTATTGTGTTACTCGTATTCCCAGTTTTTCCTCTAATAATCCTTCTGCATTTGATGTATTGCTTTTTATCTGATGTTACCAAACTCAGCCAACTATTTCTTATTCTGTAATGTGATTTTTCTGTCCACCTGCACAGCTGTTGATACTCAGTCATCTGCCAGACTGATTCCTGTTAAATTGATAAGCAGCCCGACTCACACACAAATACACCTTCTGCTTTTTCTTGTAAAGTGCATCTAAAATTAGTGTTTCTAAGCCAGTGGATCAGACGACATGAATAGGAGGAAAGCTGCACTTTTCACCCTTGAGTTTTTCCTTTTTTTGTTTATTTTAAAACATGCTTGTTTCTTGATGAGGTTTTTCTGTTGAGAAAACTGTATTGTTGAGAAATTGGAGCAAAACTGTCACAAATTCTCATTGCTTTCCACTCGAACGCCA
>JAPZDY010000017.1:11253932-11292041 GCA_029783645.1 Ctenochaetus hawaiiensis
CAAGAGAAAGAATAACATATACCAGATGTCCCCAATCTAATTCTGGAGTTGTCAAAAGTCCGATTACCTCATGGACTTGGTTAAACCCACACATGAAGAGAGAGGAAAAATAACCCTGTGTGTGTGTGTGTGTGTGTGTGTGTGAGTGTGTGTGTGTAGTGTCACATAATGTCCAGATATAACTGCTATTTAAGGGCTATCAGATGGCCGACACTGTGTTGTATGGTGACCTCAGTGCTGTGAGAAGCCCTCGGACGTCTTACGCAACTCTGAATGATCTCATCTGTTTTCTGCCTCTGGTTCTCTGTCCTCTTCAAGTTACTTCTTAATGCATATTTTACCTTATTATCCTCACTTTTATATGCTGTTCATCCTACAGTTAAATCAGTTATTTTACATTGGTATCTTGTTTTAATCAGTTTCAAATTAACCTCTTTGGTATCTGTTTGTAGTTAGTTGTTATGCAATACAATCCCTTGTTAGAATACTACTTGGAGGTTTTTATTTTAGCTGTGTTTACTGCCGATGTTTATCTTCTTTGGTTTCTTCATTTTAGTGTTTGCTAGACATCTGTGTGGTTTGGTGGTTTTTGCTGCTAAAGCTTTAAGTCTTGTCACCCTGCTCAGTTTCACGCTATATTTCTCACTGTAAGTGTGCAGCTGCCTCTGTGTGGTTACTGCTCGATGCTCTGCAAGGGCATGTTAGTTAACCGTTGCTTGCTAAGCCTTTATTCAGAAGGAGCTAGTGATGAAACGAGTACTTGCCTTAGCTGAGAATGGATATGAAGTTAAAAAAAGGTCAGGTTAAGGGTTTGGCAGGATTAATATTAATCCTTGTTGGAGGTGAAACCACAAGGAATCTGCCTCCCTTTGAAACATCAGCACCTCTGCTGTGTTTGATTATAAAGGGGGCTATATTTAGCCGCTCCTTGGCAGTAGCTTCTTCTGCTTGATTAAGGCTAGGAGAAGATTTTCCTGGTGGCTTTGGCACTCGTCGGCTGACTGGCTGAATGACAGTGTGAATGACAGGCTGCCTGGTTGGTTGGTTGGTTGGTTGGCTGGCAGACAGACTGGCTGGATGACTTGGCATCTGAATGATAAGACAACTCTGCACTCTGCACTTTGTGGCTCTTGCAAGCTGCACAACACAGCCACAGACACACAAAGGCAGCCTTCTTTGGGCAGCACTGTCAATAAATGAAATCACCACAGTGTCGTTTACAGAAAAACAGAAGACACCCAAGTACAATTAAAACAGAGGACAAAAAAAGAAAAAGACTGGACAATAACTGACAGATAATAAATGTGTGGACTGCAAACACGAGACAAGGAAACAAGCCTGACACATGCCTAAAATTCCTCTTTTTCAATAGTTAAATATCTTTTTTGCATGCAACATTGAACATGTCTATCATTCAGCATTGTATTCCTTTCTTTAAGTGTCTGCAATAGTCAGTTGAAACTTACACTTCAACTTACCTTCTTGATGATTGATTAGATGTAATCTGTTTAAATGTCAAAGATCCATCATAAACATGAACCATGGCTAGAAATGAGGGGCTGCTTTCTGTTTTGTGCTCAGCTCTTTGACAAAGACAGATGAGAGATTAAAGAGTTTTTACCATCAGATCACAGTAAACTTTGACATACAGGATGTCATACCAAAGACAGTCAGTCAGTAGATGCAGTCAAAGAGTTTTTCACATTCAGACACTTAATTCTCACCTTTATATCTGGTGAAATGCTCACATTTTAGTTGCAGTAAAGGAGGGCTGTGCTGCAACACAAGAAGGCTGAGGTGGAAAAAAAACAGAGAAAGAATTTGAATTCGAACTGCTTTATTTTAGCTGACCATTTCACACGGCAGGGTCGGCCTTGATATCCATCTTTAGAATCTGACTTCTAGACAAAGGGTTTATTTCTATCGTCATGCTATCTAATCTTGTTTCACGGACTGACAGGGGAGCTGCTGCTCAGCTCTGATTGCTCCACTGATCCTTATTAAAGTGATTAAGATATACTGCTGATATTTTGTGCATAAAAATCTCTGGCAGCACTAGCTGTTGGCTCAGTACTTTGCTGAAACGTGCAGAGCTAGAAAATTATGTGTGCAGACAGCTAATGTTAGATTGTTCATTGATAAGACAACACTGTGTGAAAATCAAAAAGATGTGATCCTCGAAGCTTTAAGATGATGCAAAGAAACATTTCCCTCTGCAACAAACCATCATGACATGATATGTTACATATAACAGCCAACAGTTAATTTTTATAGCTTGGCAAACCCACAAAATTAAACTTAACTAACCACAGATGGTGGTAGTCTTTTAAAAAAACGTTATGCTATGGCTCAAACCCCTTTCACAACCATACATGGAGTCCATATCCTCTCCTCTAATAGTGACTAAATCAGTAGATGGAAAATAGTTGGTAGCTTTCCATCGAACTGGTGATGTTTTTAGTCACAGAACTATGTCGCCTGTCATCGTCACTTTTGTTATCTCTCATTCCTCTCTCACTCACTCTGCTGAGAAAGCCAGCCAGAGTTTGTCTGTGAAATATGTTTTTCACACCAGTCTAGGTGAAGCAACACCAAAAGGCGGAGAGAGGAAGAGAAATTAAGTAAAGCAGTAGAATATCTGTTGCAGCTTGTTTGTGTAAATTATCAACAATAACGATGAACATCATGTAGGGGCCTCTGATTCACCCAACAACCCCACCCATCCAGACAGAAGCCTGACCCACTGCTGGAGCTGCTGATTAGCACCTTACGCGCACACACTTCTGTAAACACACATACACACCATCCTAAAACACCACCCACAGACTCATTACATCTGTCTGGTGTTTGCCTCTAAGCTTTTATCCATTCACCACACAGCCTATCATAATGCATTATTTATTGTCTGACTGTAAAGGTCAGCGGTGATGACGTTAACATCTCTGAATTGGGATTTCGAAATGGTGATTATATGGAAAGGAAACCTGTGTGAAAGCCATGAATGTTAATTCCATGGTAATATTGAAAACGGTGTGGATTTTGCAAACAGAACAGAGCAGAAATGTCTCAAATGCTTCTTGAACTGTGTTTGCATCATTGAGGTCTCGACTGGCAAAACTCACAGCTCTTTGTGGTTTAGGTCTTTATGGAGTTCGGGGTGCCGAGCCGAAGGTGATCGTGTTGGCTGACAGTCATCCCTGACCACAGAGTAATGGGCAGTCTACAGCTGTCGCTCCGAGACTCACTTATAAAGATGCAAGTGGCGTAAAGTGCTGAGATTCGACCGCATGTTTACAGCTACACCAGCAGCTATGGAAGGCTGCACTTATCCACTGTGGTGATTTGAGCAAAACGCAAATGTCAGCACGCTCAGGATGACAATGCAACATGCTGATGGTCACCAGATTTAATGCTTGCTGTATACCAAACGTATATATTTGTTCAGCTTGTTAGCTAACAAACATTTGCACTATATAGCGCTAAACATAAAGTTTAAGCTGAGGTTGATGTGATAGGATCAGTAAATAGGTAATTATTTGCTAACAAGTCATGCAGATTTGCAAAAAAAATTATGCAAAGTATGTCCTGGGGGAGCACAGATGTGTGTATGAAACTGCACAACAATCTGTGCAATGGAAAAGATGTTTCACTATTAAAAACTTCAGTTTAGAGATAGCTTAGTTTGGGAAACAAGGTGATGGACTAACAATGATGATCACATGTAAGCCACAATATCGGCGTCTCTAAAAACACTAAAACATCTGTTATATCATTTTAAAATCTTTAAAGATGCGCTGAAGCCACAGTTTGAGTCCTGAGAGAAACTAGAGCAAAAAAATCAGACTTTCCAACTCCTTAAATTTTTCTATATAGCCTGAAATCAATATCCTCAGATTAACCTCCCCTAAAGGCAGCTCCTCATTATCCTCTCAGCAACACTGTGTTGGTTGACACCTGGTTTGCATATTGAGTTTCTTCTTCCATTCTTCTCTGTTTTTTGTCTCTCTTTTCTGTCTTACTCCTTTGTTTGTCTCTTTTCTATTTCACAAGAGGAAACACATGAGGAAGTTCCCACTTTAAAATCACAGGCGTAAGCAGGAAGATGTTGAGTCATCTGGCAGATGCCTTCACCTTTGCTTTACAAAAACAGCTTCTTAAAATGCCACATCATTTATTTGCCAATCTTGTAATCTTTCTATTGAGATAGACTGGAACTGACACCATCACACAGCTAAATGACCCTTTAACTCAGGGAATATTTTTATTTATTAGTATAGACACATGCTACTTTGACTGGGTACCACTCTGAGTATTATGATGAACCTTTGGAATAATAAGAGCTTGTAAGGTGTGATAATCCTGAAAAAGTCAGGTGATATCTGGATTTCTTTACCCAGGTGGATCAGACAATGCTGTTCGCCTAGAACAATGTGTTTGATAACTATTGTTAATCATTCATGGTGGTTGCTCCTTCATGTCCTCGCACTGTGCAATACTTAAAACTGATTCACTATAAAAATGTGCCTAAAATTGCAGGCTTTGTGAACTGCACAGGATAAATGTTGAAATTTAAAGTTTGCATCAGTCTAACCTTCAGTGTGATGATCATAGATCCTGTTAAAACTACAAATAGTGTAAGAATTTTGGAACCGTTTGACTTAACCTTATTGATTTTCTCTCTTTTTCTCCCTTCCTCTCTTCTTCCAGACCTCCTAAATGGAGCTCAGGAGAAGTGTGAGCTGCCGCCTTTGGAAGGTTTTCCTCACTGCGAGGGCAAGCTCAAGGTGAGTCACACACACACACACACTGTAAAAACACACATAAAGGCAGCCTCTCCATCTCACTTTCTGTGCCCGTCTTTCACACTGTTTTCATATCCACGAGGTCAAAACAGGTAAAGGAAGAGGAAGGTAGGTAGCCTGAGCAAGAAAAACAGCTTCGGCTACTGAAAGTTTGACAACATGAACAGAAAACGAACCCAGACGCCCACACTGTTTGACTGACAAATGATCTTCTGGGAAGAGCAGGCAGAAACCACAAGTAAAGACAGCAATTTTGTTTATCACCGCCATAAAGTTTGAACAACAGGAGTGGAGCCATCACACACTGATACAATATTTGTTCTGATGTTTTATCTAGGAGTTTATGACATACTATTGACGAAAGTATGCTATATCTTGATAACTATCAAAACAAAAAGTCTTCGTCTGAAGCAAATCAGTTTTGAACACATGGCAGAAATGTAGGTTTGTTGGAATAAGTTTAAGAGAGTGACTTGTGATGACAAGTTCAATTAAAGCTTTATGTTGTAGTTATCAGCCATTAAAGAGAGGACATGCTCCCAAAAAGTGATCAGAAACACAGAAGTGACATTACTGAAACTCTTGTAATTTAGTTTCCAATCAAGTCGCACCCTTGCTCATAGTATTTTAGTCAAGGTTTATTGTGATCTTTTGTTTTAGTATTTCCTGGCAAAACACGTCCTGTGTATCCTGGAAATCGAGCGGACATGTTGGATGAATTTCCTTCCATAGAAAATATTTGCATGACTGGCGGTAGCATTTGTTTTTGTTAGCTAGCTGTCCTCCACCTCCCTGCCTGGGCACATTGTTATGTTTCTTGATGCATTACTGCAATTGTGTTTAATGTGAAAGCATGACACTGACAGCAGGAGAGTGTAATGCTTTGCAGTGTGAATATTTGTACGTGTGAATAAGATACAGAAAAATATGGGACCTGCTCACACAAATATTGCTCCATAGCACTACTAGTGGTCAGAAGGATCACTGCGGTTATTATTGTTTTACGTCTGATTTCATTGACAAACTCTTGATAATAGCACAGCACGAGTACTCACTCCCTAACGGCCCCACACACCTGGTTCATGTGCAGGTAAATGTAGCAGGTTTATGAGCCCACAAACAGATACAGTCACACACACACACACACGCACACACAGATGTTTGCACACATTCAGTTCAGTGTTTCCGTTTGTTCGTGCGTGTTTGTGCATGTGGGTGTGTTTGTGTGTGTGCAGGGGCCCTATCATACACACCATCTGCTCAGCCAGTCCCAATCCACCACTGATATTGTCAGCATATCCAACTGGGCATCAGGCGGTGCCAAAACTAGCTGCACTCACACACACACACACACACACACACACACAGAGGACATCCACAGACACACACAAACAGGCGTACACTCACATTGTGAACCTGCCAGTTTTCAGGAAATCATCAAAAGTCAGTAAACTGGTTTTTTCACCACAGTCATACTGTCAGTACATAATGTGTAACATCTGAGGAATCCATTTTCTCATTTTGAAGCGCTCCCGGGTTCTCATTTAAACAAATATGCTGTAGTACAATCGTCATGCCTTCATCATCCAAATGACTCTGATTCAACCCCATCTGCAAGGTCTCCCTTCTGTGAAAAAGCTTTGAAAACTCAATTTCGTGTTCCACTATGTGCTGTTCCCTTAGGTTACCATAAGTCAGCATGCATGATGTACTCAGGCCTATGAACTAAGCGGGATGGCTGTCAATCCACATCTCAGCTCAGCAGCTCTGCCA
This sequence comes from Ctenochaetus hawaiiensis, assembly GCA_029783645.1. Classification (NCBI taxonomy): domain Eukaryota; kingdom Metazoa; phylum Chordata; class Actinopteri; order Acanthuriformes; family Acanthuridae; genus Ctenochaetus; species Ctenochaetus hawaiiensis. The sequence continues at coordinate 11,260,508 of JAPZDY010000017.1, forward strand.
CTCACATGTATCCCAGCATGTCATTCATGACAGTGCCACGGAAAATCTGCCTGCCAGGGAGCAAATTGGAAGAGAGGAGACAGAGGAACATTTCCTTTTAAAGGCCCTTTGCCAAGTGCTGCCAAACCTTTCTCCTCTATCCTTTTGAATTTTGCTATTATGTTTTCTTTTTTTAAATTTCTCAAGGATTCATCCGAAGTGCCATTTTCACATTAATTTATTTCCACACATGATGGGTGCTCCGGCCTCCCAGAACAACCTCCCTCTTTTCCTGTTTGCTGCTGAGCCGTTAAACTGGATGACTTGTACATGTATCAGATGAAAGAGAAATTATCTCTCTTTTGTTTGCAATATTTGCATTTGAATCCGGGGATTGAAGCCATTGACATTTAATCCTGCTTTTCTAATTTGCTTCTCCAACCTCTTATTCTCAAGAGCAGCAGAGGCTGTTTCCATGAGGATATTGTATGGTAGATAGGTAGCTGGTGCTATAGATTTTACAGCAGTGCATTGTGTAGTCTCTCAGCATCTCGACCTGTCCACACACACACCACACTGACTGGTAAAGTGCAGCATCAACCTTACTTTTTTTTGTATCCACCTAAAGTGCTCCATTATTAGACTGAAAAAAAGAAGTTTTGCTGTTAAATTGAATGTCAGAGTAGAGTTACTTTACAGCCGCTGATAAAACTCACAGTGGGCTCGTATATTTTACTGATATTAAAGTTTGGGTGCGTGTGAAAGAGGTGATTTAGATGATAATGTATCTGTGACTCAGATCTAATCTTGGCTTTTTCCTTCTCTTATTCAGTGGATGAAGGAGATGTGGCGCTCTGACTCCTGCTACGGCAACTATGGTGTGGATGGGTCCACCTGCTCCTTCTTCATCTACCTTAGCGAGGTGAGCCCTGTGTGTGTGTGTGTGTGTGTGTGTGTGTGTGTGTGTGTGTGTGTGTGTTCATTTAAAATGTACAGTTTCTTTGAACTAATTGAAAGTTAACTGCGAAAAATACCAATAAAAAGTCAAGTGATCACAGCATCTGTAAGCACTTTTAACATGGACTGTGACATATATTTAATGTAAATATGTGTATTATGGGTTTCACCATTACGTAACTGGATGGAAAATGATGATTAAGTAGAGGATGCACACACTAATTTACTTTCTGTTTCAATGCAGTGCAAAGTTAACCGAAATACTTTAAATCTTATGAAGGATATTAAAATAAATGTACTAATTCCCAGTCAGATGCCATTAAACAATTAGAGAAGATGTGGACACAATGAGAACAGCTATTTAAACCCCAAATTATGGACAACATAATGGAAATGTGGCATTTAATACATTAATTCAAAGATAATTATTTTCTCCTTATCGGTCTTCAAAGATTTGACATTTTCTATCAATAGCAATTCAGGTTTTTAAATTATATTCATAGGAAAACAGATTTTAAAATAATTGCATAAAAAGTATCTGCAAAATATAGGTAAATTTATTTTTGTCAATAAAGCCCATAAAGTGACACAAAACCTAGTCTTTCTCTGTTAAAATATATCTCTTAATGCTTGTAGTCTTTTTCATGGGATTTGTAAACAATAAGAAGCAGAATATTGGACTTATACTTAATTCAAAATTTTAATATCAGTGGAACTGTAGTGGGAACATTTGTGTTTAACATTTTAATAATTTAGCCCCTGTTAGTCCCTATTACAAGAGTACAATCAGTACAAGAGTAAAGTACGCTGGGATTTTATGCAACATACCTGCACAGAAAAATGGATGGTTCAGAGACAGAGCGCGCTGACAATGTTCCTGAAACCTGAGAATGATCACATAAGAATGAAGCGCTAAAAATAAGATATTAAGAGAGGTAGAGGGGGTTTCATTTTTAATGAGAGCAAATGAGAGTGTGTAGAGGAGGATGGTGTGGGAGAAAGAGGAGATGATTCAGTGGGAAGGGAGGGAGTGGAGCAGCGATGTGAGGCACTTCTTGAAGACGTGAGTTTTTCAGCCTCATAGGGAAGAAGTGGAGTGACTTTGCTTCCTTGCCTCAGTCTCTGCTTGTCCTTTGCAAAGAGGAGAAAGCAGCCAAACCCGCGTGGAGGAGTTTTGCATTATTGACGAGCACTAACATATAGAAGCTTGTGTTCCTTCAAGGGACACTTTGAGATACTCAATTTTGCATGATTTGTCTTTGCCAGGCCAGTCAACAAGGCCAGAAATCATTTCTCTTGATGAAATGAATCTTGTTGTTAATTCCAGTTAAAGCCTAATTATGGAAATGGATCAAGTTTGGAAAAAAGGCTTTTATATTGTCCTTTCAGCTCCTCTGTAATAACTTTCATTCTCTCCTGGAAATGAACTTAAAAATCTGATCTGCTAATAATTTGCTGTTACACGTTTCTCATCACCTTCTGAATACAAAACATGCACTCATGAGATTTTAAAACTGTTAAAAAAAAGTCTTATTCTTAGCTCCAGAAAATAGCTTTGCTTCCCATGAGACACAACTGTGATTCATCACCCTAAAGATCCTTCATAATCAGCTATGATTAATTTTCTATTTCATTTTGATTTATTAGCGTGTTTGTTGTTCTCTCTCTCTTCTATTAAAAAAAAAAAAATCATAATAATAAGAGGTGTCATCAAGTGCTAATGTAAGTTTCTGTTGCAGAGCCCCTCTTCATCTTTATGTTGTTTTATTTAAAAAAATAAGTAAAATTTCTGTCATGGTTTTAACTCCAGAAGGGTCAGTAGCCTGTTATGAATATTGCATACGAGCTGAAAGCATTGCAGCGGATAAAGAAGGCAAAACCAAAAGCCCAGCCGGCTCTGCATGGAAATAGAACTGAGATGGACATCAGCGAAATCCATTAAGAGGAGACGAACCTTTTTTCTCCTCTTGCTCTCCGTCAGGAAGCAGGAAACAAACAGAAACACATTTGCTGTGAAGAACAGAAGGGATTTAAAACACTCGCATCTCCTGTCTGTGTATCTCCATCCTGCTGATCTAACAAGCCCTTAGCCTCCTCTCCTGGTGGTGTGATCCCTCGGTTGCCATGGCAATAAGCATGCATGTTCATTTGGAAAGGGCTGCGATCTTGTCTATCTATCACACACAAAACACACACACACAGAGGAGCTCAAAAACACACTTTTTTCATGTATAATTCATACATGTCCACCACAACATTAACCTTGCAGAAGGGGCAAACCAGAGAGGGCAACTTATCATGATGGATGTCAGCTGGAGAAGGTCAGGGCTCAACTAACATGGCGTGAGTGTGTATGTGTGTGCGGTTTCGAGATGGGGAATAAACACACACACCCACCTCGTCCATGGTTGCATTTTTTTTTTCTTTTGCTGCTGACATAAGCAAAACACACACATATCACTTCTCCTTAAGGCTTTCTGTGGTCAAACAGCCATCGAGCTCGATCCAAGAGGAAGGAAATGCTGAGACAGAGAAGCAAAAGTTGAGGAAGAGAGGGGTCACTTAATTTATGTCGGATAAATATGACGAGCCAAAGTCAATACCGAATGATCCGCTCACTGTTGCCTCCTCTGGGTATAAATGTGTCTCCCCATATGTCTCAGTGTTGGCATTTAAAACGGATCATAATGGCTCTGAGTTGAACGGAGGAATAAAGGTTTACACTGAGTCATCATGGACAGCATCATCCTTGCTTGCTTGCTTCAAGAAATCTACGGCAAATATTTACCGAGGAAATCCATCAGACAGGCACACACACATAGGAAATGAGACTGTGGGCAGCGAGTGAGGAAAAACATCAGACAATTGAAATGCTTAAGTGGCATGTAGTAAAAAATACTGCAACAAATCGAAGGATTAATTATATATTACTTTAAAGTCGCTCTCTGCTCAGCACACAACAGGAACTTCTCTTCCCTCAGTGGCCTCCTATTTGACTATGTTTTGTATTTTTCTGGACTTGGTTTAGTCCAATAAAATACAACTGAAGCAGCATAATATGTTCATTCACTGGTCTTTTGTTCAATATTGAGCTGTTAAAAAAAAGTGTTTCCTTCCATATATTCTCCTCTCCTTCCTCCTGTGAGTAGGATTAATACACTTCTACAGTATCAAAGGTGTTTTCTCTTTAACCTTTATTCCAAGTTCAGCAGCAGAAAGCAATTGCACTCCTCTGCTCTCCAGACTTGCACAACAAACCTCTACACATCGCAGAATCAAATCTTATTTGTTTTGCAGCTTATGCATTAAAAATGACTTTCTGTTTTGGTTTGATAGGTGGAGAACTGGTGTCCTCGTCTGCCCTGGAGGACAAAGACCCTGAGTGAAGAAACAGACAGGAGGGGACAGGTGAGAAAAACAGCAAACGGCTGCGGTTAACTGCAAACTAACAACACAATGGATGCTTTAAGTACTTCTGCTGCCGTTTTCCTTCACAAGATATCGCTTGTATCAAGACAGCTGATGGTCTCTTTACATTACCTCACTGTTGTTACAAACACAGGATTGTTCTGATACTTGAGTTTGCTGCTGTCATTATACTGTGCTACTACTGTACATGTTCAAATCAACACTGAACAAAACCCCTGTTGACAAAGCGTAGTTTAAAGCCATTTAGCATTATTACTTGGAGAAAGAAAATGCTTATTTTGGTGTCAGATTACATTTCAAGCGTTCACAGTTGTGGTCCAAGTGGCTTGAATGTATTAATTTTAAAGAGGCTTGTGTGTGTGTGACAACTTCAGACTTTGTGACAGCAAGTTTTTCCATTAGCATAAATTTTTTAACTCAAGTCCCTCTCAACGTTAAGTCCCTTTCCATCATCCTGTGTAATGCTCAGACACCCCAGAAGAAAATGCCATTTAATGAGATGTAATTTTTGCACGAATAGAAGTACAGTTAATATTTAATTGTTTAAAATGTACTTAAAAGGCAGGAACGTGAGAAGTAATTTCCCTCGCAGTGTGTGTGATATTTTAAAACGTGGCAGCAAATGAACAGGCAGGCTGAAGTTGATACACAGTGTCAACTTGCCTCGATGGCATAAAAGAGTCGAGCGGTTCTCGCAGACCAAAGCCGGAGTGACGGGACCTTGGGACAAATCTGGAATAATGATCTTCCATCCCTGCCAATGCGGCAGCTCACTGAAATCCCACTCAGAGCGCTTCTCCGGGGCCGATAGGCTCGTGCACAGACCACAGTATCAGCGCTCCTCGAAAACACACACACACACACCCCTCTCTTCCCTCTGCTGCGGGTAAATCAATATTAAGCACTCTTCATCCCCCTCTCTGGATGCATCAACAGCGCTGAGCCTTCAGTGGTGGGGAGATGCCATTTGACAGGCTTTAGAGATTTTAATTCAGGCCCAGATTTTAATAGGTTCAGTCTGCGGAAGTGATTTCCTGTCGTGATGAGGGATGCTAATGCCTCGCTACAGCCTTGTTTCAGCCACCTTCGCAGCTGGTAATGGCACTGTGGTTTCTCCTTTGCTGGCCTCGTCTTTGCCTTACTGGCTCTGACCCATTCACTGATTCTCTCTAATCCATTGAGGCTTTCCACGAGTCCTTGAATTTCAGTGTCTGAAATACATATAAAGGGTATTAATATTTTTACCTTAAATGCTCCCTTGTAGTGTAGTGTGACTCAACAGATCCTGTAAATGTGGCTGCAGTAGCTGCGGTTTCATTTCTGCATTTTGTATTACAGTGTTTTGATTTCCAGTTGTCGTTAGTCTAACAACACAGGATGAGATTGCTATAGACAGTCAGATGTTTTACAGCTTGATTTGTTTCCCATTGCAGAGAATTTAATAAACATTTAGACATAACATCCATTAATGTATCCTCCTGTGACCTATAAAATCTTTTAATTTAGCTCTCAGAGAAGTAAACAAACTCTGCACCGTCATTTCCTCCCCTCCTTTTTTCTGTTTTCCCCTCTTTTTTCTTTTTCTGTTCTTTTTTCTCACTTTTTCCTTTTCCTTTCCTTTCCTCTACCTTTTATCTTTGAGCACACAGTGTTTACATTGGGCTCTTAGTTTCATTACAGCTCTTCCAGAGTTCGCTCCCTTGTAGAAAACAGCTCTTAAGCCATTTGGAATGAGCAGTTGTCAATATTGCAGTTTTAAATTAGATTAGATACATTTTAAAGCTCCTCATGGGGTTATGTCACAGCAGCAGATTAAAGGATAAAAGCACTTGAAAGAGACACAGTTAGTTAAGATAATAAAGGAAGCAATGTGAAAACAAATTGCCTTTGTTTTTCAGCTTTGAAATAAACCGCTTCCTTAAAAAACTGGTTCATAGATGAAGAAACTTAACTTTACAGTACCATCAGTGATACCGTCTGTGTGACCTCTCACATGTGGTCTCGGTGTGTGCAGGTGGAGATCCGGACCAGCTTTGAGGAGCTTTACCGTGTGATGTCACAACGCGAGGAGTTTCGCTGGATGATGCTGAGGATCAAACGCATGGCTGAGCGGTGGGTCAGGGCCATCCGCTCGCTGGCTGCCAAGCAAAACCTGGCCAAGCGTCGCAGGAAGAAGGTGGGCAATGATACAATGTAGTACACTGTAGTACACATGAGAAGTAGAGTGAGATTCACTGTCAGTCCGACAGCGGGATCGTCTAAATGCTGCATTCAGGTGGCATTTAGTTGACATTCTTGATGGCAAAGTCTGCTGCACGAAACAGATCACTGCACATCTGTTATCGTTTACTTCTTTTTGTTGTGTCGCTCATTTTAGGCTCCTCATGTTTTTTATTTATTACAGACAAGCTCTTGCTTTTCTTCCTAGAACATTTAATGTGTCATTTTCACCTTTCCTGGGTTTATTTTTCAGAGAAAAACCTGCTAGACTCAGTGTTAAAAATATATCATGGGTGTAATTAATAGATCGGTTTTTGGCAGAATCAAACATAAAAGTGTAGCTGATAATTAGCTAACAAGCACACATTAGATCACAGACGTGCAAGCTGATAAAAAATTGGATGATTTCAAATTTAGATACTTTATTTTAGAAAAACAACTTTTGCTCTCAAACAAATTGAATAGTTCTGCAGCGACTTAAATTTTAATGTTTACCCTTAAAATGAGAGAAATGTAGCCTGTCATGAACTTTCTGAAAACACCTCCCTTTAGCTTGCAGCCTGTTGACTCACATACACACACACATACAAATACACAAACACTCCCTCTCACTTGTAGATGCGCCCACTTCTGGTCGGGATGAAACGGTGGTGGGAAAGAACTGACATGGATATTCCATTATGTCCCAAGCTGGTAGCAGCTCCCAGCACTGAATAATGTAATCCACACTTTCCACTGGCCTTGTGAATAATTTACATCAGATTCCCATGATACTTTGGTGCCGATGTAAAGCAGCATCCAAGCAGAGAACAAGGACTCTCATTCATCCATCCATCTATCAATAGTATCTTGCATATCCGTCCTTACTTTTTATGTCTCTCAGTTTGATCTCTTTAGTCCATAATTAAACAAAGAACGTTTCTCTCTTAGTCCAGGTACTTTCAAAGGCAGCTCTTTATTTCAACCGCTAATCTCTTTTGGATATTAATCCACACATATTAATCCTTGACTGGTGTACTTTGGGACTGTGGCTGGCTGTCAACAATGAAAAATGCGTCGGCCACTTCAAACAAAGCCTGCTATTTCTTCCCTACTCCTGCTGTGGAACACCATGTTCCCCCGTCAGCCACTGAAAATCATCTGGTGTGTGTGTGTGTGTGTGTGTATTGTTCATATTTTAACTAAGTTGCTTGTGTTACTCTCAGCATGTGCAACATACGGGGAAAAAGTAGAATTGTTTTCATGATCCCCTGCCAGGATAAACATGATTTTACACTTCCCGTTTAAATCTTTTTTTTGAATACAAAACCAGCGGGGAGCTTTTGAATTATTTGTCCAACGTTTTTCTGCATTTTTTTTTTCTACATTCATCTATGTGGGAAAGTGAGGCTGCCCAGATTTCACAGATCACTTTTAGCTCCATCCTGCCTTATGTTGCACATACAAACTGAATTTTAACACCAACATTTCAAACTGAAACTGAAACTTTAAAGTCAGCTTCTGTTGCACCTGCCTTCAATATGCTTTTACATAGAAACTCTCACTAAGTGCTCAACGTTTTCACCCTGTATTATTCCAACAATCATTACCCTTACTTAATCCCATACTTTTTTCCCTTTTTATCAGGTCCTGGTGCACTTGGGCCTGCTGACCAAAGAGTCTGGCTTCAAAATAGCAGAAAATGCCTTCAGCGGAGGCCCCCTGGGCGAGTTGGTCCAATGGAGTGACCTCATAACCACGCTGTACCTGCTGGGCCATGATGTTCGCATCTCCGCCTCCCTGGCTGAACTCAAAGAGTCAGTATCAAGCAAACTGTACCACTATTTGCCCAAAGAGCGTCCTCCATGAACAGATGAACAGATGTCTTTTGTCCTTAGTTAGACTTGGACTGTAGGAAATAACAGTTCATAGTTTCCACAGGTCTGACTTGAGTGTTTGCTGTAGTCCAAGCCAAAATCTAATCTCTGCAGTAGCCACTGACAGCATAACACACTCAGTATCCCTATTCAACTGCTGGTAGTTGAATGTGATAAGGGTAATATAAGCATAAAAAGCTCTGACAAGGAAGAAGCATGCATTAAATATAAAAGATGGTGCATGTGCTTGTGTTGCATTGATTTAGATCTCTTTTTTTAACTGTCCCTGAGTCTGACAATGTTAAGAGTGCAGTGCTGGATTAGTGGAGTTTCCTTTTATCACAGCCTGAGCTGATATTAATAATAGACTGATTGGTGTGTGTCCAGATGCACTTCTGCACAACATGTGCTTTCAGTCAAAAACAGAACATTTTCAAAAGGAGAGAAACAGTTGATTCCTAATAGTTTTGCAGAGTTTTGCAGTGGTGCTTTATAATCCTCATGAAACTATAAATGAATAGGGCCTTTAGTCAAAGCATCTTTAGTTTACCAGCTTCTCTATTCAGGTTAACCACCTTTCAAGGTTTTATTAAGCTTATTTTGCCGAGGATTAAGGAAGTGGCTCACCCGTTATTTGTCTAATAAATATTTGCCTATGGCTTTTGGCACTTAAACCCACCTCTTTCACTGGCTGCATATAATTTAAGATTGCCTTCAAGGCTCCATCACTCTCCTTATTAGCTGTAAAGATTGTTCCCTTTTTTATCAAACATGCAAATCATGCATTCATATTGTAAACATGCTTTAAACTTGTTCTGGTGTCTGGAGGTCTATGGGTGGAAATACCAGTGTATCTTAAAAATTGCATAAGACAAAAGAGATACTGCTGGATTTGGGATTCGTCTGTTAAGTTTTAAAATATTTATATAGTCTAAAACTTTTATGTACTATTAGAGAAAACAAAATGATCTCTTGTTTCCGGAGGGGTGGATGTGTTAGGAGTTACTGTTAGTGAGGTAATGTTTTTCACTCGTATATTGGCAGTTTGGCCCATGGGAAGTCAGAACCCAAGTGTTGTGGTTTTATCTTTTACTTTTTTTTAACCATTCGTCTTTTAGAGTAAAATCTGACCATGCTCAGTGAAAAAAATGCAGAAATAATGATCCAACAGAATATTCTTCTGGTTTAAAATTGATTTTAATTCTAAACTTTTCTGCCTAGGATCATGCGTAAGGTCATGGGGAACAAGTCCAGTTGCCCAACCCAAGGTGACAAAGTGGTTGAGCTCATCTACATCGACATCGTGGGCCTCACCCAGTTTAAGAAGACGCTGGGACCCTCCTGGGTTCACTACCAGTAAGTACATTTAACATTTTGTTTTGCCTAGAAGTCGTGTTCTCATCCAGCTGTTTCCTACATGAAAATATGGTTTTCAGTAGCTGTTTGAATGGAAATCAGTGGTCAAACCTCTCTCACACAGTCCTGAAACGGCTTATTAACTTGGTTTTTAAGTGTCAAGTTAATAAATCATATCAAGGAGACTTTACTTTAAATGTATTCTTTTTCATTTAAAAATACATAATGTTTGAATCAAAGGTTGCAGGTGCTTTATTAAATTGACTCCACTGTAGATAGTCAAGAGTTCATTACTTTTAAAAGGCCAAAACAAGTACAGGGATTGTTAATTATCTGATGTGGAGAGCAATAAAATAGTTTTTCATCTTGTGCAGTAATTTTAGTCATAACAAAGCTCAAGGTCTGTATGTTAAGAAACATTTTTTCAGTTTGTATAATCTCTCAAGACTCTGATTTGATCAGGGACAAACAACTTGAACAGTCATGAATGCTGCTAAATCAACGCAGTATTAAATTGGTGGCTCATGTCTGACTTGTGTGTTTGAACAAGGCCTTACTCCTGCAGTTTCTTCCTGTCACCATGTCAGCACCTTGGTGAATTAAGCAATTTGTACAGTTTTCTATCCTTGTGCAATCGTTCTTAACTGTGCTTTAACAGCATCTCTCACACATACATAGGACATTGGGTTGTGGCTTTTTTGACCGTCAGTGAGACAATGAGTCTATTTTCTACACGTACATTACCGCAATTTCCCAAAAGGCCGCAGTAGCGTCCGTTGTTCTTGATGTTTTCACCCGCTGAGTCTATTCTGTTCCCGATTGCTCCGCTGAGGGCTGTAGATGAGGTCTTCCTGGTTTGTTTTGAAAAAGCTTTCATCAGCTCCAACTGACAGGAAAAGAGGAGGAACAATAAGTCTGGGCGCACTAATGGCCCCGCTGGTTCCTCCTGCTTGTCACCAGGTTTTGTTTCCTTGCGACATAACACCTTTAACTGCATCCGCTCCCTTTGTGCCCTAAGGAAATTGATTCAGCCTCAGGCATAATGTAAGGTCCAGATGCTATTTTCTGCATTATTTTTTCTGCAGTTACTGAACACTTGTGCCAAAGCATGTCATGTTCATGTGCACGTTCTAGGACCTTTGTAGCAGAGGACATGAACTGCAGATTTTTCTGTACTCTTTCTTCTTTTCCTCAGTGTAACCTTGTCACTTTCCTTGAATCGCCTGTCTTCTCCTTTGCTGTTTTCGATAAGTGAATTACATTCCTTGCCTTTGTGGGCTGAGAATTCCTTTGTTAAACCTTCTCATTCCTCTCCTCGTTCGTCATACAGGAAGGCAGGAAGAAAGCTTTTCTTTGAGCAGGCCGTGCATGAGTTGTTTGCCTATCAGGCCCAAAATTCTTGCCAACAATAAACCGTGTCATAATTGTTTTCTTTTTTTCTAGATGTTTTTTTGTGTTTAGGGACAAAGCAGCAAAATCTGTCAGGTCGGTTTGTGATTAATGTGTTTTGTTGTTGCCTCAGTCTTCTGGCTATCCGTCTTGCAGTTCTGTGTCGCTGTGTTTCATACTACTTCAGAGGAATGGGAATACCCTAAGCTGTTGTTTTCTGGGTATAAACTAGAGCCAATGTTGCCCTATTGTACTGTTTCATTTAATCCTTTCATCCAATAACTTAATCGGGCAATGCACTGTCATCTGCCTCAGCCAGCCTGCAGAAAATGTGCCACTGTGAACCAGCCTTACATCCGCTGCAGACCACAATCATGCAAAAATAAAACTGAGCAAAGAAAAGATAGTAATCAGCTGAGTTTTTGTCAGTCTGCCTCTTCCTTTACCATCTCTTATCTTTCGCATTTTTTTCCTTTTACCAAGAACTTTGTTTTGACGCAACACTGTCTGCATGCATTGGTTTTGTGTGCGTGTGTTGGTATGACTGTTGGTGAGTTTTTGTTTGTGGGGGTGTGATTAATGTCACTTCCTTTTGTTCTTACTCAGTGTCTGTTGGTTTGATTTTTGTGTTGCTTTGAGAAGACAGCAGCTTGCTTCGGCGATCATGTCCCTGTGTAGGAGCCAATATTTTTAGACAGTTCTGCCAGAAAATTGATATCATGACCATCCAGTAAGCTGCATTGCTTTTAGTTACTGTTGTTACACCTGTCACGATTTCTATTCCAGCACAGCACATATGCAGTTGAAAATAATAAAGAAAGTACATTTATATCTCAAAAATTGTCAAAATGAATGGATCTTAAACCAAAGAAAAAAGCAGAAAGAAAGAAGTGGATTTCTCACTTACCATCAGTTTCACAGGCTGAAATCTTTCCTGTCACAAGTAGATTTTATTAGCTTTAGCTTACTGACTGAGATCAAATTCTTGAGTTGATTGACCTTAACGACTCGAAGAAAAACAAGAAAACTTCCAGAAGGTAATAAATTGGTCATAATTTGATGGCTACACACATGATATCACGCTGTCTGAGTTCTGTGTGATGGTGCAATAAAGATCGAGGCTTGAGCTTTTACAGGTAAGAGGAGCTAATCATTAATGTAAAAAGAAACAAAGAGAGCTTTGTTTCTTTTTACATTTGTTTGTTTAGTAGTGTAGCTAGTTAACCCTTATGTGATAACATGGTATCAAAAGAAAAATTATAAAATCAGACTTTTATTTCATTATTATTACTGAACCACATTCACATGATAAAAAATTACCTGGAAAGAAGAGACGAAGGTTAGAATGCTTTGACTCTTGCAACAACAAAGTCTGTTTCACTTTTGCTTTAGAAAAGGAGTTGAGGATGAGGACAGTTATTAGTTTAGCCGGTAATATCAGGTAAACTCTCTCATATTTCACAGAGACAGACATGCTTTTGTTTTCCTAATCTCTGTTTCTCATGCAGCTGTTTGAACCATCAAGGACCAGTGTTACACTTCCGTCAAAACTCGAAGAGGCTCTTTTTCACACCATCTGTGACACCACACATTGATAATCTGTAGCTAGTTACTGATGTGCTAATTATGCCACTGTAGTTCAGCAGTTACTCTTGAGAAAGGGTTTTAGTGAAGCTGGTCAAATGATACAAATACGTTTTCAAAAGAAAAAGATAGTTTGTGAACCTATCAGAGGTTTGTAAGCATTTGTTTATTGCTCGTTTGTAAGTGTAAGTTAAAGCAGCTTTTGGGTTTAAGCCTGTTAAATCGAACACATAATCAAAAACAGAAAAATATTTATTCACAAGAACAAAGAGTGATTCAAAAGCAGCCGACTGTGACCAGATGTTATTTGCTGGGTGACAAACGCAGCTCGATAATCAATAACAGAGTAAACCTCTCCCAGCTTCACAGTTTCCATGTGATTTTTTTTCTTTTTCTTTTTCTAAACTAAACCCTGATGTTGGGCACGAATTCAACCTGATCCCTTTTATCATACAGATCATTGACTAATATGGCTGTTATTTAATGCAGCTGTTGTGTTTGGCCTCAGGGTGTGCAGGTAGATCCATAAAAACATTAATTCCCATCTGATATCACTGTCTCTAACAACCCATATGGAACCGTTTAATTTATTTATGGCTGATTTCACGTGGGAGATAATCATGGCAACAGAGAGTCATTTACAGTGGCCATTATTATTCTTGAAATGACTTCAGTTGGACTTGCACTAATGAAACTGCATGTTTGCTTTGACAACATCTCCACCCAACCAAGCTAGACTGTGAAACTGCAGCAGGTGGAACGAAGTGCACACTCGCTGATCTTTACAAACTTACCTCCTACCACATTGTGACGCCCACTATCAACTCACTGGACTCTACAAATGTACTGAAAGCCTGGCTGCAGCTATATTTACATGGTGTTATGGCACCAACAACACTTTCCCCCATCTGTTGAGAGTATATCTGGGGACAGATGAAGGTTGTTTTTCTCTGGGGCGAGTGGAGATGGGCATGTGGGCATGTTGTTGTTCTGCTTCTCAGTCTAAAGTTTCCTCATGGTGAATATGTTTCCCAGCTCTCTGTTCTCCCAGGGCCCTTCACTCTTCACACAGCCAGCTGCACAGCATCTGCCTGGGTGGAGAGGCGATCAGTTAGAGCGAGGGAGACTTTATCCACTTGCAGATGTGCATTCATTTGTGTGACTGAATGCACAAACTTCTGTTTACACCTGGCTTCTTCCTCTTTCCTATATGATTAATGCAGCTCAACCCAAAGTGGGAGTCACTTGGTTTTATTTACCCACAAGAAAATACCGTTTTTGGGCTCAAAATGGCCATTAAAAGAGGCTCGTCATTTTAGGATTTCGTTGCAGTCAAGGCAAGTTAAGAGGAAAAGCTTTTATGAGAAACAGATCGGTAAAAAACATTAAATTAAAAGGCTGGAGGGAAAGAGGGATTTCGTCATCTGGTCTGAAAGATTTTTCTTCATTGGAGTTTTGCCCTCTTAATGGAAGAATGTAAATAGTGAAGGACAGGACAGAGACATAATCAGACAGACATAATCAAACCGGCCTCTTGAAAAGAGAAGTGAGGAACGATGAGAGAGTTAATGAATGCAGGACACTGAGTTTAAGGTCATAAATGAGTGGTTCGCTGCATATATGTCTTTGCCCCTCCCAGTTGTGGTTTAATTAATCCTGTGCTGTGACCTTTGAGTCAGCCATGATGTCCTTTCACAGTCTCACACCTCCACAGGACAGGATTTCACCCTCACTCTGAGAATGGAGGCGTTAAGTTTTTTTTTTTCTAGTTTCATTATCACATAGGAGGCTGCTGAAAAACGTGTAAAGAGACTTTTTGTAATGAAATATAAACTAATCAGCCACAACATTAAAACCCACAGACAGCTGAAGGGGATAAAATTGATTGTGTTGATAGAACTGGTAAAAAACACAAGGTCCTGGCTGTAATGTGGATACCACCTACTCAAACGCCTCGGTGTCAGACACCACAGGACCCCCTCCATGGTGTCATATCTGATCCACAGTGGGACCCTCGTGGAACGGATGTAGCATTGCTCCTGGTGTTTGCACCATCAGGGTGTGAGTGCATGTGTGAATGTTTATCACCCCTGATGAGCAGGTCGTGCCTGGCCTGATACTTTCTGCCACCAGTGTATGAACGTGTGTGTGTGTGAATGGGTGGTAAGTGCTGCCTTGTGTTGTAAAGCGCTCTCAGAGGTCAGTTAGACTGGAAAAGTGTGATATAATTCAGTTTATTTACAATTACAGTGCATTTTAGTTGACATATATGTTGCACACAAAAAACAAAATGTTTGCTGCAGACCATATTTGATTCTTTAACCAAAGAAAAATAAGATAACACATATTACTGTTATTTTAAAGTCCCTTTCACAATGAAGAACACATACTCTGCAGCATTGAAATTCAAACATAGCTCATCTTTAGCTGTTGAAGCATCCCAAAAGCTCAGAAAAAAAGCTCAGTGTTTATTCTAAAGCCTGGTGGCTGCTGTACAACAAATATGCAACTTAAAACAAGTTAATTAATTTTTTAAGGTCTTGAGAAATTGGTGTAATATTAAGTAACCACAGGCTTGTTTGTTTGGCTGCTATGAAGATTATTGTGAAAAAACACTGTGTGGTGGTTTTCTTCAACTTCTCTCAGTAATTGTAATTATGTGCACAAGGTGTGAACAATTTATCTTGTCGCGCATAAAACAGCAACACTGAGTACGTTTGTCTCCAGATGATTTATAACAGCGTGTCTGGGATTATTGACTTTGGAGGATCCAAAGCAAACGTAATTGAAATACACTGTATCATATTAATGTTGAGCAACTTATCACACACAGGCATTAACACTCACCTCTGTATGTGACCCCATAGGTGCATGCTGCGGGTGCTGGACTCGTTCGGGACAGAACCAGAGTTTAACCACGCCCACTACGCCCAGTCTAAGGGTCACAAGACGCCGTGGGGAAAGTGGAACCTCAACCCGCAGCAGTTCAACACCATGTTCCGTAAGTCGACAGGACGGCAACACACACACGAGACACACACTCTCTTTCCTAAAGTGCCAGCTTTTAACCGTCACTAAAGTACTCTCAGGCTTTAGCTTAAAAACAGACCATTTGGTGCAATCGTGGCTTGTGTTCAGGATTTGGAAAACAATTTATCACAGTTTATGTGTGCAATGAAAAAAGTGGAGAGATTTTCGCTGGCTGGTTTTGCAGTTAACAATGTGAAATCTCCCAGTTTGTTGTGGTGTTTCAAGAATTACGTGACTCAAACTGATTTCATCACATCACCAAAGTCCCTCCACCCTGTTGTTCAGATAAAATTGCCAAACATGACTGTGTGTGGCTAAATCAGTTACGGTTTCACAGTCTCAGTTAGATTTTCTCGTACAAATGAGATGTTTAGATTTGAAAAGAGGCATAAAAGAGGCCCTGAAAATCCAGCACGTTGCTCACTAATGGAATATCATCAAGCAGATTAAAGGAAAGTAAGAGGTCAGACACTCAGCTCTCCATTTTACTGTGATTATGAATGTAGGACGTGGGGGTTTTATTGCTCTGTGTGTGCGCATCACTCCCACTGTGAGATCACTCTGTAACTGGAGTCAACCACATTTGCTGAGGTGGATGAGATGAGTGGTGGAGGCTCAGCTGAGGAGGTGGGGGGGAGCCAGCCCCCTGGAGTACTGACCTTTTTCCCCGCGGCTAAGAGAAAGTGAAATGTTACCTCTGCAGCCCCCGTTAGCGAGGTGAGGCCGGGAGCTCTCCGGAAT
The DNA here is from genome assembly GCA_029783645.1 of Ctenochaetus hawaiiensis. Taxonomy (NCBI): domain Eukaryota; kingdom Metazoa; phylum Chordata; class Actinopteri; order Acanthuriformes; family Acanthuridae; genus Ctenochaetus; species Ctenochaetus hawaiiensis. The sequence continues at coordinate 11,277,049 of JAPZDY010000017.1, forward strand.
ACCACTGCACCTGAATAGGCCCTTTGTTTGTTGAATAGGGTATGTCTCTCTCATAACACACTGGGGCCTTTGCACAAAATCCAGTTAAGAGTCACCAGGTTAGATGATATCGCTGGTGAAACAAGTGCACAGCGGCTTGGCCGAGTGTTAAAACCAAAGAATGGCATCACTTCCAAGCACAAGAGGCTTGTGTTGTTTTTTTCCTCTCTACATTGTGCTGCACACACATTATCTTAAGCGTAAAGAGATGAACATGTGCAATGCTGCTTAAATGCTGCATTACCTCACCACCTCCATGGATGATGAAGCAGATGTCTGTGGTTTCTTATCGATATCAGACCCGCTTTTGAATAATATTTGCATATTGAACTCATAATGTGTTTAGGGCAGGTGTGTCTGTTAGCTTGGATTTATAATAGGTGGAGGCAACGTATGCATTTCAGTGATGCTGTCAAGATATGCCCAGATAAAATAAAGCTGTCTAATATTGTTTTTTCACCTCCACATTTACCAGACTAATCTGGTCCTGCATGCATCATCTAAGAAATTAAAGAATATTTTTGCAACTTTCTGGAAAAACGTGGTCAGCCTGTTTCTGATTAGAAAGTTAATACAATATAACTTCATCTTTATGTGGTCAAACCTTAAATAAAGTGTCATTTTTTGATTCCTTGGCTCTTAAATTGTGTTACATCTCACCTATTGAATGTAGATGTAAAGGATGGACAGATCAGATGCTGGTAGGCAATTTATCCTACATTTCAATTGGTTCATTTGTTACGATTAGGTAGTGCTCCATAAATCAGTGGTTGGGGGAATTGGGAGTATGTTGCATTTGGCCAATAAGACAAGACAAGGCCAAATTGACCTCATTAATCAATTTCAGTCTGGATAGCAGAGAGTGTTTTCTGGTGTGCAATTTGTGTTTGAATGGGCTGCGCGTCTTAGTTTATTTGGCTTTGTTTTCAAGTGCAAGTCATTTATAATCAGGTATTATAATATAGTTAACTTTTCCTGCAGGTCAGAAAGACATGTAAGGATTCAAGTCCTGCCAAGTTTGATTTATTTACTATGCATCCAATCAGTCTACAAACAAGGTTGATACAGAGGACTTTTTGCAATGCAATATAACCCTGAAGAGAAGCACACTGACTAGATAAATGAATTTATTATGTACATTGATCCTTCCTTTAATCCCTCTGTGCTTTTGCTGCAGAGATACTTACATGTCACGCACAGTAACTCTTTAAAAAAAAACATTTCTAAACTTGATTAAAGTATAATGGCCAAATAAATCAGCTTTGTTTGGTAAGCATCTTTAAACTTTTGCAACAACTAAAGAATTTGTTTCACACAGGCGGTTTAAAAAGTCAGGTTTGGGCAGAAAGATTATAATAATCTAAGAGTGGCCACCATCCAGTCTATCAGCATCATTACTGAAAACATACCATACATTAGCAGTCGCCATATGTGTACCTTTGTACGTTTTTCCTGTGTGTATCTCTGCTGCTGAGTGCTTGATTCCTTATGGAAACAATGAGTAATAATGGTCAGAGGGTGAACATAGCGGCAGATAGTATTTATCTTTGAAGCGTTGCCAGCTGAGATCAGCAAAGTTCCTGTTGAGCTTTGAGTAATAATGTCACTGTGATTATGTCACCCACTCACTTTATCTTACATTTTTCTCCACCTATGTGGGATCAATAAAGCTTTGTTCTATGTTTTCTGAGCAGGTCCCACACAAAATGTTCTTGTGGAAATAAATTACTGGACAGAATGGATGAATTTGTTAAAAGAAAAAAGATAAACACTATTTGACATGTTTTTATCAAGACTTCATGAAATGCAGACTAATGGCTTTCAAAAACTTTGCCTACCTGTACAGTGTTTGCATTCATACTTTGCTGGATTTGATGCAGAAAACATTGATGTCAGACAAAAACATCCGGCCACTGGACACTTGCCCACATCTGTAATGATCCTACCACCACTGAAGGATGTAATATAAAGATCTAACTCTGATGTTACTGTGAACCTTTCAAAATGTACCCTCCCTTTTCCATTAGAAACCTTTTCAGACGCTTCCTTTGATTGATTGCAATAGATTAGCATTAAAGTAGCTCCATACTAATATCCACAAATGGTTTATAGACACATACTGTGACCACTTTATGCTTGTCAATCCATATGTTGTGTTTTTCCTGTTTTTCAAACAGCATAATTGCTTGGAGTTGGATGCAAAATGTCAATACCATTTTCTTGTCTGTAGACTAAATGCGAAGTTTAAGTTATCAAGCAGTTAGCAGTTAAGCTTTTAAAGAGCTAGGGGCAAATTTTCATATCATAAGAGATAAGGTTTGAGTCAAGCAGGACTTTTTGCTTTGTTTTCAGTCTGCTTGCTAAGCTAAGCTAACAGCTGCTAGCTCTGGATTCATAGTTTACGTACAGTTATGAGGGTTTTATTAATCTTTCCATCTATCTATTGGCAAGGATTCAATTCTCCTTTCATTCTGTTTCCAGATAGACAAGCTAAAAACTCAGCTGCTGCTAAATTGAATACTGAATACAAAGCTCAGTGGTTGTAAAGACTTGTTGGTATAATAGGCCAAATTCATCAATCATTATTCTTTGGCAAATGGCAGTCTAATTACTACAGAAATGAAAGTAATTACTGATTAAAGTGAATTACCTTGTGATTAAATACACTTAATTTACATCATTGTGGTGACAGATTACCAGACTGAGCCAATACTTAAGTTTACTTGACACCCAAATCTTAGAGATATATGAAAAGCTCATCAGTTAAAATCTTAGAAGTGCTTGTGTTAAAGTGTTTCAGGTTAAGTTTATTTATTCTCACCCTTAAGGCTCATTCAGAAGAGCCGTAGAGCCACAAAGTCTTTGATGTTGAGTTTTCAAAGTGCTGATGAATCATCTTTGCAAAATGACGGTTTTGACCAGCAGTGTAGAAGTGAGTTTCTTGCATTTTCAGAGGTTAGACCAACTTTAACCACACAGTCCTTATTTTGTGTACCACTGCGTGATCGTACAGTAAAGTCTGACTCTGCAATTGATTAAATAAGACATACCTACTCTTAAAGGGCAAAAAAGTCCCTTTCACGCTACACAGGATATCCTGCCCTCGTGAGTGTCAACAACCCCCCAAAGGGCCACATGCCCTCCACGTACCTGCAGTGTAATCTGACAACCTGCATCAAATGAATGGGAGAACTTGCGTTATTGTTGCAACAACACCTGATTTGATCTGAATGTGCCCTTACTGACATTTCCTCACCCTGTTCCTCCACTCAGATAGACCAGTTTGTCAAGAGCAACAAAGCAGCTGCTCCTCCAGCGAACGCTGTCCTCCCAGGCAGTTTGTTAGCAAATAGCGAATGAAGCTGTGGCAAGTTGAGTGACATTTTGAGTGGCGGCTCTCGTGGGGGGGGTTGCGGCATCTGTTGCCAAGTGCATCAAGAGGGCTGAACACTAATTAACAGCCTGTCCTGTTTACACAGTCAGTTTGGTTACGTGAGTTTAAGCTGCCTCCTCCTCGTCTAGGACCATCGAAACAATCCCAGCTATGAGTTAATATTTTAGGTCCTGTGCTGTAATGATTTTGCTAATGAATGCTCTTGATATTAGTTATTTGATTTCTTTGAAAGTATCTAGTGACCATAATTCCCCAATTGGCACATTGTAGCTCACTGTGATATTTACCCAAGTAAGCCAAACCAAAGTTATTGTTTTATAATGTCAACATGAAGCTGAGCGGTTATGAATGAAGAAATTATCCTTATCACAATATCTGCGATTTCTGTTACATTCTTGTTTTAATTTCAAAGAGAGCAATCACGCCTTAGTATAGCAAACAAATTAGAAAGAAATTTAAACATTTATATAAAATACAATGAATTTCTTCTAAAAAGTTTGCTATTTTGCAAAAAATTAGCCACAGATAAAAAAAATTTAAGGTTTTTTTTTTAAGAAAAAGCCATAAAAGACATAGATGGCATTACAAGCTTGTGATATTTTTATTTTAAATGCTGTTTTATCAACTATTATTAGACTGACACTGCAGTTTTTTTGAGAACATTTTGCCCCGGCCCTCACTGACACCTCACACAGATCTGGTAATATTTTCATATCTACTTCCACATTTCCGAGCCCTCTTACACATACACATAGTAAAGTCAACAAATAGTGTTTACAGGTGAAAGGTTCCTCTTTGCATTGTAGTGCTGATAATTGCTGAACTAGATCAGAAACAGAATACATTAGATCAGGAGTTGGATGAAATTTGCAACCCCAAGATAAAAGTTTGTTATAGTATAACACTCTCATTGTCTCATTATCTGGTTCTTCTTCCAGAGAAAACTTTGCACATCATATCAACAGTATCTCACTTTCCTGTATTTTGCATAACACACCCAGTCAGGATGCTGAGAGGAAATTGTGTCAGTTTGATGAACGAAGCGAGAAGCAGCTGGTGATCGGAAAACATTTTACTCTTGTGACAAAAACGTAAAACATGTATTACTTTTATTGTGAAATGAATAATGATTAGAGAAAGTTTGTACAACAAGAATTGTGTTCATGCTCTGTTTTAATAGTTTTAGGGAAAATAAATCTAAAAAATCCTTGTCGTTCAGTAATTGCTCCTGGTCTCTGTTTCCCTGTCTATGTTTGCCTAAAGACACTCAGCCTAAGCCAATACGTGAACTGCCTGGAATGAACAAACGAACAAACACTGGCTTTTTGTCACATTCCAACCAACACCTCAATTTAAAAAAGGGCCTCATGGTATTTGTGAAACTACTGTAGCACAGCTGGAATTTTACAGTACGTCATTGTTTCAGTTAAATCGTGACACAGGAGCTTTATTCTTGCCATCATTTGTTAACATCATGATTCGTCCCCCCTCTATTTAGAGCTCAGTCCAAAAAATGTTTGTAGTAGTTGATGCTGAATTGTTTAAATGCTTACAGATACTAAAATCTCCTGCTGAGGCCTCAAGCTTCTTTGCCGAAATGGTCACAATAAAACCATCTTTTATATATGTTGCTGAAGCAAATTTTATCTCCCCCCACTGACTGACCTTAATTTGCCTTGGTAGTAATAACACTGTGGTAAAAAAAACTTGCTCTGACCACAGCGGCTCCCTGGAGGCTCTGACAAAAAAACCACAACTGTGCACCAAAACAACTTCTTTCCAGCCTGTTTCATTCAATTTAAGAGGTGATGAGGTCTGCGTTGGAGTCTGCTTGTATTATTCCATTTTTTTTATTTTACAACCCCAATTACAAGAAAGTCGGGTCGTTTTGTTGAACAGAAATGAAAACAGTATGAAATCATTTGCAAACGAACAGTGTGTACTGACAGTGTTTATTCTGAAGTGTTCCCAGGCTCGTATAATAATTTTATTTGTATAGTCACAGGTTTCACAGTGTGTTGAACCTCGGCCCATCTTTGCTTGTGAATGTCTGTCAAACAGGGACACGTCACTTTAATAACCAGACAAGTGAACCTGTTAATCTGTGACAACTTCAAATCAGGTGTTTGAGCTTTTTTCACAACTCTTCCAGTCTTTTGTCACAACTTTTTGATGCATTTTGCTAGAATAAACACATATTTATTGTGATTTTGATGAGGTAACAAAAACAGTGCACATATCCCATATGTGCTGTTACCAATTGATTAATTGCCAAAAACAATGACCAAATTCTCATAGTCTGTTTTATTTTTGTGTTTTATTGTGTCAGATAACATTTACGGAATCAGGGTTATAAATTAGGTTATTAAGCATATTCATATTTGACATAATCTTCCCTGTTCACACCCTAAACTCTTGTCTGGTTTTACAAGGCAGATGGCAGCGAGGTAAAGCGCTGCCAGCTCTGGGCTTCATACTTGGCCTGCTCATCCTGTGGTTCCCATAGTAACTAGTCATCACTGGGCAATAAGGAACATTGGGAACAAAAAACCCGGAGTGCTTGTCGAGATGTCACGTCAGTTTTATTTATATAGTCCAATATCACAAATCGCAAATTTGCCTCAAGGGTCTTTACAGTCAGTACAGCATTGTGGGAGCCAGTTGTGTTGTGCTTCACTCTGTAATTATGATTTGTGCTTAACACTGAGGTAGAAATAAGCTTATTTATTTAAATGAATTGTGTGCACTCTAAAGAGCAGACACTTGTGCAAGATTTATTTGAGGCGTTTTTGTTTTTGCCTCAGTGATGCATAAATTCAGGCAAGGAAAAATGGCCTAAAGGCATTTGTCATTTTATTCCCAAAGAAGTGATTACTGATTTTTTTTTCCTTTCCCTCTTCCTTTCTTTTTACTTTTGTTTTGCATTTTAAACCACATTTAAATGAATCACATTGAAGTTATTTCACCTTCAATATCATCAGGCCTTTGTGAGCACAAGTGTTAATTTAAGTCTTGCCCGTTATTATGTAATAAATCTAATTTATTTTCTCTTTTTGCTGCAGCTCACACTCCAGACAACAGCTTCCTGGGGTTCGTGGTGGAGCAGCACCTCAACGCCAGCGACATCAAGCACATTGATGACATCAAAAGACAGAACCAATCACTCGTCTACGGCAAGGTCGACAACTTCTGGAAGGTACAATACTACACACATGCACAGCACATGTAAATATTGTATTTTTCACCATGAAACTCCTACATTAAAGACATGATTATATTTTTTAAGTGTATCTCATGATTGATATTTCTGGAAAATAGTAAGATTTGTTGTTTGTTCACGTTCACATTGCTTATTTATTGAGATGTTGTTGCTGTTTCTAGTCTACAACAAACAGATTTAACTATGTTGCAGCAAAGAAAGCAGGTCTCACTTTTGAATGTCCACAAATCATAGACAAACCCAAAAACGGGTCTGTATCATGCACAGATAAAGCTGCAGGCACACACCTTTTCAAACACTATGTTCTAACATACTGTACACAAATGAACACATGGATGTATACATATGTATTTCTTCTAAAAATGAAAGTGATCAACTAGCCGGGCAAAGAACGCCAGCGCACTAAGGATAACTTATTTTCAGACCTCAGAGAGCTCTGCAGTAAAACTCTTTGAACAACCTTGGGTAAAACTTTCACAGGAAACTTAATAACAGTCTGATTTAGGAGCTCAAATTCAGCTTATCACCCTCTCCGTGGAGTTTTTAATATATTCAAATGCATGCTCGCACTGCGGCACAGAGACCAGGGGATTACTGTATCCTAGACAAAAACGACTTAGAGACTTGGAAAGATTTGCACATTGTTTGGCATGGCAATGGACGGTTGGATTACTGCCCAACGCCTTGATGAGCATTCACCCGACACCATGTATGTTTCAGACTGTGTTGCTCCAGATCCAACAGACTCTTCAGATGTGTGACAGAGGAACTCAGTAGAGTTATAATAGATGCTTGAAGAGTGAACTGTCTTCATGTAACATGTCTGCAGTGCAAAGGACTTCTTACACTATGAGGCTGTATGATGAAGATGCATATGATTGAATAATAAGCTGAATCTAACTTGTCCCACTTGTCTTAGCCACTAGTTAGCTTACATGCTAGTTGTCGTTGTAATATTCATGCATTTTTTTGCATGGGATAGATTACACAGTTGAAGTCTAAGAAAAACACATAGAAAACACACAGCAGATGCGTTGCTTCAATCTTTTTTTTTTACCATCACAGCCCTATGAGATGAATTGTAGCATCCTTTAGTTAATACCCCCATTGTATCCCTACTATTTCAATTTAAATGATTTAAAACTGGTTGTTATTTATGTGATCAATTACATTAAGCATTCATGTTTTCAGACAACTGGACTAAAGCTCAGTTCAGTTTAATGCATTTGGACTAATGTCACTTTGGCAAATGCTGGTCATTTAAAGCATTTATGCATTACTTTTATGTTTATTATTTATCTGCTCTATCTTTTAGCTAATTAAGTCAAAAATATATATGTTACCTACAGCTATCTGCTTTTAACGTAGATAGAAAAATTCATGACATTAACTTACTTATTTGAACTGGTTTGTTAATCACTTAAGCTAAATATATTTACTATTGCTGCATCTCTTTTTTTAGATAAACAGACTGCTCAGACTTGACTGCTCGCTTGCTGACTTGATCATGTTAAGTTTTCTTTAATTAAAAATAATTCAGTGGCCTATTGCCAAAGGCGAACTCATCATTTTAGGTCTCCTCTCCTCCAGTCTCCCTTCCGTGCATGTTTATAGCATCTCACTTATACAAGTGTGATTTCTAGCTTTTTAATCCATCATTGGTATAATTAGCCTAATTTTCAAATGCAGTGAAAATGCATGTAAGTGTATAAAAAAGAGATTTCTACTGTAGTTACTGTTTCAGTTCCTGAGCTCCTTTGTTTCCACAGTTTCAGGGACTGTTTTGTCAGAGGAGCTAATAGTTACATACATTTACGCTCGAAGCTGCCCACTGCAGGTACTACTCACCACTCATCGGTGAGGAGTTGTGTTGGAGCAGATGGGAGTTAAGTGTCTGGATCAAGAGCACTTAAACATTGTGTTTCAAGGGTTGGATAAGTGTTCACACAGGTGACCATAACAGCCTGCCTCTGTTGAGCCCCATTACATCACCATGTTCAACATTTTGAACGATAACAGAACCAATATGGGGGATTAAAAATCCTTGAAGAGATTCATTGTCTGAGGCCCATTATAAATGTTGATTATTCATATAAACTTCATATATGTCATCTCCAGGATTATTGTAATCTGATCACACAACCTGAGAGAATAATCAGCTAAACCAACCAGAAATTACACTGAAAGAGCACAGGGAAGTGTTGTTTTTGTGAATTATTAATAGCTACACACTGTAGATGAAACTTACCTGATCTAAAACGTATCCTTTAACAACACTTGTACAGTTTAAATTTCAAAGCCACGTTGTAAGGCTCTAAATCCCAAGGTGTTAGTTTTTTAATCCAGAGGTAGCTGCTGTGCTTTGTGGCTTCTGGTACAGTCAGAGCAATTCAGTTTAGCTGTAAAAGGGCAGACGGGGGAGCCCATCAGCTCACAGCAAGGGGCATTAGCTACTAATCAGACTCCCAAGCGTGTTCATTACCTCCTGCTTTTAATTAAAGGGCCATTTTGGAGCCTACTGATAACGAGCTGACTGGCTTACTCCATTTCCTTCCTTCTTCCTTTGAAATCACTCTGTCCTTCGATCTCTTTCTTTTTTACCTGAGAGGGTTAAAGTCAAATTGATAACAGTATATTCGCTTCCTTAAAGGAAAGTGGAACCTACTGTGAGAAAAAACAGGCAGTTTAATATGAAGCAACTGAGTTTTATCTCATTTCAGCCCTGATAGTATCACCAGAGTTCAGTGTTTTGTTTGTTAATGTGTGTTCAACATGTTATCTATAAGCTTTGATTACCAGCAGATAGTTTAACCTGGATAGGAACTTTACTGACTCGTGTTTTTCAAGCAATAATATCTTTGGCCTTACTTTTCATCATTACTGTCATTTCTCTTAAGCTTGTTTGGCAACTAAGCAACCAGCCATGGTATGTAGATGATCAGGTGTTTTTCAATCCTGGCTGGATTTTAAACAGCCTGTTGCTTAAATCAGGGTTAAAATTCTCACCTAGAAGAATATCCTTGTAGTTTTAAAATGAAAGGGAGGTGAGGTGTCCTACATGAGTTTTACAGTAGAACTTGAAGTCAAAAGGAAAGAAAAGTGTCGTTTTTGATGCAGCAGAGCTAGTGATTGTACCTCAAACCTCATAATATCAGGAATAGCAGTCTAACCACCTGGGGACGGTTTCTGGTCCATATACTTCCTGTTAATTGGATGTCCTCTTTTGAAACATAAACCATAAAATGAATGCCGAGGAAGTCACAGAGGGTTTGTTCTGGAAATGTGGCTGCTTATCTCAACCTTCTCAGGAGAAAACACGTGTGTGACACTCATGTGAACATGAGAGTCAGCAGTGCTTGCATGAATCATGAAACATTATTTCCTGTTAAGGACGATCCAGCTGAAACGTTGCAGTTATAAATTTCTACATGCTAATTGTCAGATTTTGGAGAAACACAAGAGAGACTTAAACTGTTCCATGACTGAGTTTGTGCCTGTGTTTGGGATTAACCACCGTTACTTTACTCAGCAGTTGGCAAACAAAATGCGAGTACTTGGCTGGGTTCATGAGCCTGAGCTGTAGTTTCACTGCTGCGTTCTCAGTTTATTGCTTAATGATCAACAGTACACCTTCCTGCAAGCAGCAATGTGTCTCTCTGGCTCTTTGGCACTGAGATATTCTTTAATGGAGCTCCTTTAATGCCAGATTACTTAGGAATAAGGGGTAAAAATATAGAAATTTTGCAAAATACAGAAGTTTTAAATAGAAATACAACAATTTTAACACAAACTAGACATTTATTTTTTGTTTTACTTTTTTTACTGAGTGTTTAACATTGATTTTCAGAACCAGACTCCAAAAATGCCTTTTTTATGTATAATTTTATGTTTTGCGATAGGAAATCCAACTAGAGACTCAAAGAGTTGTCACAAACACAGCAGCTCACACAGAAAGGTCCACATTTGATAGTATTTTCCAGGGAGCACTTTCATGCAGGTTTTACAGTTGCTGGATTTTGGCTGTGTGGTAAATAATGATGTGAGTCAAACCTGAAATTAAAGCTGGGGATCATTTGTAGTGAATCAGTTTGTTGCAAAATTCGATAGTTCCTCATTTTGCTCTGAATTTTTCTGGGTAACCTCAAAAAGACCAAACCTGAAGTAGATCCGAGGGATTAAAGAAAACCAGGATGGCGAGTAATTATCTTGTTGTTGAAGAGGCAGCATTGATGGTGAGACCCGAAAATAAAATGGCCAGACCACCTCTGAGAGAGCCGTTTCCATAGCAACCCAGTAGTAGGAGTTGAAAGGCAAAGCGAGCGAGCGAGCAGAGTGACTGCCTGTCTTTTCTCTCTCTCTTTCTGTCTTTTTCCATACATGCACACACTGTACAAAACCAGCTCGTGTTTTACTGGTTTTGCAACAACTCGAGTGCAACAGTGCACCACAGTTTAAGGCAAAGTCTTATCCTCAACCTGTCTGCTTATTTTAATCTGTATCTTTCTAATTCATATAGATTTAATAAAAGAAACCATTTACCTTGACTCACCTCACCAGTGAACTACGAGCACGAGAAAATCGGTCAGTTTTTCAGTGTGTAGTGAAGCTTTTTGATGAGGCAGAGGGAGACATGGAGAAAGGTGAGAACGAGTAGGATGTACAGAGATGGAAAAGCTGCAACCCTTTGGCAGCAGATCAGAGGACATGGTGAAGAAAGACACACTGAGCTGACAGGGACACACACAGACACAGACACAGACACACACACACACAGAGCATTGGCATATGCAGACCAGGAAGGGCAAGCATCCCACATGCAGGCTCATAAACAGACAAAAGTGGGTTTCATCCCCCCTTTTATAATGGAAGACCAAGTAAAGTTTAGCCTTTAGTTTCACGCTGCTTGTATGAGTCAATGAATCAATCTCTTGTGCTATTAAACTGTTCTGAGTACTAATGTAGAAACATGTGTTTGAGGTCTAAAGAGAGAACAGCGTTAAAGTAGGAAACGATATTGAATTTATTAAATCGAATCCTTCTGTCACAGATGCTTTATTGAATTAGGCCAAAGACTTTTCAAGAAGAGGCTGTTTGTAACTGCTTTACTTTGTAACTCATAAGTTGACTAAGATACTATTTTATCTGCAGTATATTACAACTACAAAGGGAACATAATCTAAAGAGAGTACTGCACACTGTTTGAATTTTAAACACTTGAAATGGTAGAAGATATGCTGAGTTTTAAAAGACTTCCTCAATCAAACTGGGGCTGTTTATTGGAGCTCTGCATCACATAGCCAACATGATGCAACCAGGCTGTGCAGCACAGTTTGCACATTTGCTTCCAACCAGCTGTGGAAAAGCATCTTAATCCTTTTTTATTCTTTTTCTGTGACATCTCAAAAGTTTGCTTCAAATTTACTTGACAATTAAAGGGAGTTTTGCCTTGTTTTTTTCCTCGATTCAGGATGACCTGAAATGTGTTTTGTTCCATCTACTTTGATTTTATTGGACAAAACTAGGACAAGAGCATGAACACCAACTTTGTTTGCTTTCAAGATTCTTTACAGAAGCACTAAATTACTTATCCAGTTTTATGGAGGAAGACAGTGTTTAACTAACAAAATAAGGCTGCAGTATAAAAATATTATCAACAGTGGAAATAAATTGTAATGGCCCATCTGCTTATACTATCATAAAAGTAGACAGCAAATGTTTTGATAATTAGGTTCAAAATCATATAAAACTCTCCTGATGGCACCTATTTAGTTCGCTTCATGCTTCAGTAAGCAGTAGTTTGAATGTATGGAAATGGTGTTAAGATCCCTCCTGGCAACATTAGCATCTGTAAACAGGTTGCAAATCATCTAATTGCACCCAGTGAAGTATATGACGTTACAGGTGTTTTTAATGGCTGCAGGACAGGGAGGAATATTAAAGCTGTTGCATGTGTTTTTCTATTTATTTCTCTTAAAACAAGGCTTTCAGTGTTTCTCTCAGTGCTGCTTCAAATATCTACTCAGCCTGTTACATTTGGACGACTGTGCAGCTCAAATATACATAGCAGGGACTCACTTTTCAGCCGTCACATAGCACCTCCTTTACTGTCTGACAGTCAGAAACATGGCCAGCCACCAGACTCCAATAGGTTCTACATTGTTATGTCTAATGGGGCGTAGCAAGCCATTGAAGTAAATAACATCTCCTGACTGCAATCCAAGCCCTTCTGGATACTGTTTTAACTCCCATGTTCCTGTGGGGATTTTTTTAAGTATCTGTCAAAGTGTCTGTTGGGTTTTACAGTGCATCCTTTAAACTCTTTATTTACAAGTGCTTCTGTCAGGCATTCAACTGTTAGCCAAGGTGTCTTTTTATCTGTAATGATGTGCAACATTTTGTACCCATCAGACATAAAGAGCCACTCTGTGAAGCCATGCAGGAGCTCTAATGATGCCAATCACATGCATTTCCGGGAGAAACTATGTGTGATTGCTGTGAGTGACTGTGCTTATTGACATTAAGTTATAAATACAATAGGAATATATGGACCACATACACTTAAACTCATTATACAGCTCATTAAAATAACTATACACTCCATTTTAATGAGCTTAACAGACTGAGCATTTTGAAATACCAGTGTTCAAAAACCTGACTCTATACTATGAGCAGAGGCAGAGATATAAACACAAGTAATGACTGTGGAATTTAAATAACTTAAAGTGTAGAAGTCAATAATGAAACAAGTCGTAGCATCTGTCTGCAAAGAATTTGACTCGGTTGCATTAAAATTAGAGGAAGAACAGAGTGTAAAAAATGTGCAATTGTCAGTAAATGCCGCTGCACAGGAATAACAGTCATTAGAGTGCAGACAGCATCTGTATTAAAAATGCTTTGTTAAACTTTTAACCATAAATTTTTAAAATATCAGTCTAATGTTCTAACATAAATTAGTGCTAAGACATTAAAGCAACATTTGCTCAGGTTTTGATGATGATGTCAATTACTACCTTCGCATTTAATTTTTTAAATAAGGCGTCCTCACTCTTAAAAAGAGGGTCGTATCAGTGTCCTTGAGTAAATCACCACATTTATTGATTAAGATTATGACATCACTACAGAGGTGTGTGCATGGCTCTGCATGTACGAGTGTGTGCTGTATAGGAAAATTATTCTCCTTCCTCTTCTGAAGACATGGTGAAGTGATCTTTCTGTCCTAGTCGACAAGCTTCCAGGTTTGGGACCCAAGAGTCTGTCAGTTGGAAATTTTTTTCTTCAGATGGGAAGATGATCAGAGGTGCGTTTGATGTTTGATATCGAAAGGCAGTTTAAAGGGCCAAGTAAGTTGAACCAAGTGCACCTGTCTGCATGCTGATGAGGCACAAACTCTTTTCGCCTCTTAAAGTTGCTGCAGTGGTGTCAGAAACTATTGCACATGTGATGCTTCCCTTCACAGGAGCCCTTTTTTCTTCTCAGTCAAGAACTGGGCACAACCACTGTAGGGACAAACATTAAAGCCCAAAAGTGACAACAAACGGTGTCTTGCAAAGACAGTATTTGTATTAAATCGAGCGTCTCGGTTTGTGGGAGAAGTTGACTGTTTCAGTTCAAATCTGCTGTGAAACAGGATTAATCTGCTGCATCTCAAGTGTCTTGACACAAATACCTGTCAAGATGAAGGTCTGAAACGCCTAAATCTACTCTCAGCCCCCGTAGCTATGCCCCTATACAAAAACATAGTGGAGAGGTTGGGAGATAAAAACAGGAACAGGTTGCTAAACACTCTCATATCAGGCTTGTTGATTTCCATCTGAACCACAGATCATAGAGCAGACGCTGCTTGTTTTCATATCTGTAATCCATTATTAAAAAACTGATTAACATACCTTTGTTCCCGTAAAAGTTCATTTGAATATTATTTAACACATAATGGATGTATGCAAGTTAGCAATCGTAGCATATCCTGTTCAAAAAACTAAAATATATGGTTAAAGTCACCTTTTCTTGTTTCTTTGCCTGTGGCATTTTAAACATGGAATAGTTGAGCTGTTATACTGACTGATGGGGAAACAGTGATTAGAATTAAGGCGATGAATAAAGTTAAAGTTTCACTTTAAGTGCAGGCATGAGGAAAGTTGATTGTAATGTTGGTGCTAAAAAGAGTTAAAGATTGAGTGGAAGCTCAAGGTGTGAAAGTGGTTTCGCTAACTTATGCTAATTTGTATATATTAGCTTGCCTGCTATATAAGCTAAGTTAACAAGGAATACAAGGAAGTTTATTTGTCATTATACAACAAGTTGTAGAATGAAATTAAAATGTGGTTCCCTCTCGATTGATTA
>JAPZDY010000017.1:11292141-11311842 GCA_029783645.1 Ctenochaetus hawaiiensis
CGCAGGCACCTCACCTCCCCGATATCACTGATACTTGGTAGATGGGTACCAATGATGTTTTGGGCAGTTTTAATCACACGTTGCAGAGACTTCCTGTCCTGGGTCGTGCATGTCCCATGCCAGTTTGTGATGTTTCCAGTCAGGATGCTTTCAATCACCTCTTTGTAAAAGTTAACAAGAACTTGGCATGGACTTGAACATGAACATGAACATGAACTTGAACTTGAACTAACAGAGTTCCTTAAATTGTTGTAGTGTCTTAACCTTATTAACTTAAAAAAGCTGCAAGTTAGAGAGTGTTAAAACACAATTAGCATGTAAAATCCTTCAGTCGGTGTGTATACGGTCGACTGAAGTGCTGTTCTGTGATATTAGCTGGTTATAAATTAAACACCAGGTGTATATTTCTTGAAGAATGTTGCCACTCATTGCTTGTGAGTGCTGTAATGCTCGAAGTCAGAAAGAGGGATCAGTGGCATCAATAACAAGCCAGCTGTGTACCTCAGCCTTTTTTTTTTTTTTTGCCTTTACTTTCCTCGCTGACAGAGTCTCAGACATTGTGTCTCTCCGCCAGTAAACTTTCCTCGCCGTCGCCTCTCCTGTTTCCTCTCTCAGCCATGGTTTACAAATTCCCTCTGATTTACAAGGTCATAAAACTCACGTCCTCCTCCTCCTCCTCCTCCTCTTCTTCTCCTACTTCAATCAACCTCTCCAGCTAAAGCAGTGATTTTATAACTACCTGAGCACATGCTCCTGTACAGTGCTGCCCCAATCGATCTGCTTCCTGCTATCAGATTGCATATTGCATGTGGAGGAGACATACGCAACCACATACAGTACAGATGAATATAAGCACTGTTTGCTGAAAACCACATGGAATTGCAGTGTTATCATTCTGTCTTCACGCCTGTTGGTGTTACAAAGTCATAACTCCTCCGTGCTCGGCGGTGTGCTGACAGCAAAGACAGAATTATAAATCGAAGTTGACACAATATCATTAAATGAAGGAAAAGCATTGCAAATCCTCAGTGGATCTAAAAACAGCAATGCACCTTGCAAACATCAGAGCACCATGTGCATCTGTAGTCGTGTCACTCTTTGCCAGGGTCTTTTAACCCTTTATTTCTGGGTTGTTTTTCTTAAACACACTCTCCTTTTCTTTAAAATGTGTCCATGTTTGTAAGAGTGAATCCAGACATGCTCCACAGAGCATCTGGCAAGCGATGTCCTCTGACCGTAAAAGCTTTGTGTGGCGACTGCCTCGAAGGGTCATGGCGATCTATGTTCCTCCTCTGCACACACACACACGCACACACACATGGTCACTCAAGCGTTTTCAATAAACACACATCACACACACACACACACATCCCTCTGCCCTTAGGGACTCTATGATGTCTATTTTCCTTCCTCTCCAGGCACTCATGATCATGTCACATGCACCGTAGCTTAGCACAGTCTTACAGATGATTTCACCACCATCAACATTGTTTTCATAAAATCTCTATTATATTTTGCATTTTTTAACTCATAATACAGTTCTTTGCTCAATTTCATGTAACTTGGCAGTATTTTACAATTGGTTTGGCTCAAATTTTTACATCTCTGCACTGAAACAATCGTAAAGTATAGTGATGGTGATCATTGTTCATTAACTTAAGTTTGCATATTCTAATTTAATTGCCAAAAGAAGACTCCTAATCTGAGCTTGTATCTGTAATTTTTATGTGCCTTTAAGATGCTGTCAGCTTTTGTATTAAAGCTGATGTTGAAGTGCAAAAAATACTTAATACCAAATACAAACATGATTCACCTGAATGTGCAGGAATCCTTTTGTTTTCAAATGTTGACTGGTAAATGTTTAAAAATAGCATTTTTATAGTATCATTTATTTCTTCCTGGTGCAAAGTTTAGATGTCTCAGCTCTTATCTTCAAGGGTGTGTTTGTGTGTGTGCTTCCTCTTCATGTTCTCACCTGTAAATGTAATCTGTAAACCTCTCTCATGCACACACGTTAATCTTAGCTCAGCTCTCCTATGTGAAACAGATTACAGGATAGTGATTTCATCCTCTAATTAGGACTTCATCTTTCACTCACTCACCCACTCACACACACTCACACACACACCAGGCTGCTTTAGTTACAGCAGGCTGGCTGGAGGCATCTGATAGCCAGACCTCCAGGGACCTTGACGAGCGGCTACCTGAAATTTAAACCCGAAAAGGAAGCACTGAGGTAGACACACACATAGACATTTGTACACACACACACAATAGGGAGTAAGAACAGGGAAATGTCCTGGAGGCTGAACGGTTTCAAAGGCCGGCTCGTGTGGAGGAGGTGTGTGTAAGTTTGAAACAGGTAGCTTTTAACAGTAATGAGGCCTCGCTGCCACATGAGCGTTGAAATCACCAGTAATCGATAATAATCTAGTTAGTGAGCGAGTGTAAACATATCTGTGAATGCGCCTTTTAGGCACCGTGTCATTTAGGAGTAAATGGACAGCTTTCATCTATACAGCCTCCCTGACGGACCCGGCTTTAAGAGCCTCCATTGTACTTTACGTTGATCCTTTATCGCTCAGTCTGTTTCAGCAGGTACGGGGCAAAGCATCGATGCATTTCAGAAGTAGACACAAGAATATTTTGTGTGCAGATTTGGCTGGGTTATACAGCAGTAATGTCCTCATTTTTGAAAATCAAAGACATGCTGTGACAATCTCAGCATAGGGACAATCAAAGGCCTCTTTGTTGTGGAAGCAATGTTTCCATCCAAACTGATTAACACGACTTATTTTTAAAGAGGTTTTAATGTGGCTTCTGTGACCAACTTGTAAGGGACAGACAAGAAAGTGAAAAGGATGTGTAAAGTAAACACATTAAAGGCCGGTTCATAGGCCTGACCTGCTGTTTGAAGTGGTCAAATAGCATGTCAACAGGTTTTAATGATGTTCCATTGTGGGAATTTTATGGTATCATATCATAGACTGGTTAACCCCTACTCGCATGTACACATGAGTCACTTTTAGCATTTTATAGCACCTTTCTTATGATTTGTTATTTGGGCTTTGTACGCACAATACTGATATCATTTGGTCTGAATCCACATGCCTCCAAACACATGAAAGAATGCAGAGGCAAAGTGCAATCACTGCAGTAAATCCACAAAAACCTCAAAGGGACCAATGAAGATGAAAGCACACTCTTTGGCAAAGAGAAAGTAATATTAAAAACATCCATTTTGTGGGCATAAAAGCTGTTTAAAACGATCACGACTCTCGACCTCACAGGATCTTTGTCAGGGTGGATGTAATAAAAACAGACTGCTCACTTTCAACTAGAGATTCACTTATTGTTTTTCTAAGTTATTCATTGTTTGTAGCCTTACACCTTCCTTTGTTTTTGCGTCAAACTTGAAAAATACGCACTCCCACATTTCCCGTGATGCAAATATAAAGTGTCATTTTTTAGATTCTCCCAAGCAAATTCACAAGTGTGTGTTTTCTTTAGTTTTAAGTTTCTTAAACTTTTCAAGTCTTAGTGCCGAACCTGATGTCATCGTGTCATCAGGGTTGTTTACTCAGACTATTGAAAGCTTTTCTGGAGCCAACATGAGAAGTGAACCCAATAACAAGTATATTTATCTTGAATAAGTAGAATGACCCTTTTAAATAAAGCACAATATGTAATTTAATTCCTTCACCTTTAATCTTGTTCACTGTAACAAAAAGCAGGGAAGCATATCCGTGTGGTAGCAATGAGTGGGAGGCGACTTTTGGCATGAAGAAAACAGGTTTTATTGGCATGCTTCTAATACTTTTTTGTCTTTTTGATCAAGGACATTGTGGATCGGGTAGACTTTAACAACAAAAGAAGGCTGTTGTGTGCACTGATGCTCTTCATGGTGCTATTTTAAGCCCTGCCTTCCACTGTGGCCAGATGGTCAGTCAGGTAGCTCGAACAAAAGTTCATCAGTTCACATAACAAAGTAATGATACTCATCCTCTCCCCTCCGCCCCCAAAAATTGTAATTCAGAATGCTTCATTCGGGGATTATTTTTTTTGGATTGCACCAGCTTAACCTTAAAATCCTAAATGCTGTTTTTTCCTCATTATATTTGAATTTGTGTCAGTGTTTTGCAATCGTAGGTGTCCTTTTTTCTTTAATTTGAGAGACATTAACCTCTCAGAGTCCAAGCAGACTGGTTTGTCGACTTCTTTTATTAAAATATAGTCAGTGAAAAACCTGAATGCATCAACTTGTCTGTTTCAGGACAAAAAGAAATACCTGGACACCATCCACAGCTACATGGAGGTCCACGGCACTGTGCACGGCACCAGCACTGTGCACCTCCCCAGTTATGTCAAAAACCACGGCATCCTGAGTGGCCGAGACCTGCAGTTCCTCCTCAGAGAAACTAAGGTGAGTGTGCCAAGCTGTTAATCATCTCACATAAATAAATGACACCGTGGGGAAATGACAGTGAGGGCAAGGTGCTTATTAAAGAGCCTAAAGCCAACACTTAGCTGTTCATATTGACACTGAGGCTGTGAGACCAGTTCTGAACATTCCTGTAATAACAACATGTGTCGGTCACTTACTTTGAAAATTTTTTTTTAATTAAAGTGATAACTTTCTTAAGAGAGCTTGAATGAGGTGAATTGTTCTTATTTACCAGATATAGATTAGCTAGATTAGCTTTACCTTTTTTGACACTAAAAGAAATAAAGAGTCTAAATTTACTGTGTCTAAGGTTCATGTGCTGCATTTCAGCACCAGAATGTAACTTAGAGTAAAAGACAAGTTAAAGTCAAGAGATGTTAGATGTTTTTTGCATATAAAAGTGTCTTTTGAGAACAAAAGGCTTTGATTTGAGTGGCTGTAGTTTATCTGGAGCACTTCTTCTTTAACATCATGACTTGTCTCTTCCTCTCACGACTCAAACCAGCCTCATTCACAAAGACAAGGACGTGGCCATGAATAGATTTTACCATGTAAAGCGAGCTCTCAGCTAGCACACCCATGTTCACAGAGGGTGTGTTAACCTGTGAGACAGAAAGGCTTTGTTTTGTTTACTGAATGGAGAACACGACGGCTGAAACTGATTACAACTACAAAGACTTAACAACATTAATGACAGATTACAACATACAAGTTTATCGTCATTCAGATTTATGTCTTGTTATGTAATTAACAGTAACAATGATTAATATTGATAGATTTACCCCAGAATTAATCAGTTAATAACTACCTTTTAGCCATGGCTAGCTAGCTATTAAAGCTAACTTTAGCTCTAAGTTGGTTTAAAATGCAGACTCTGGCTGCATTATTAACGTCTCATGCTGTTTTATTTTTAAAACTAAAGCCGTGTTAAAGTGATATGATGACATAATGCTAAAAGACTGTAGCTACATGCTCCAAGCACAAAGTTAGCATCCTCACCAGTTATAATAAGAAACCTCCCACCATCCCTCCAAACACTTCAAATCTTACGAGAGCCTTTTACACACAACTGCAACATGTGGAAAACTCAAAGCTTGAAAGAGCTCCCAGCCCTGTAATGGCTGCTAAGCTTTGATTGGACAATTTAGGGGGTTAACTATAAATTTAATCACAAGACCTATTTTTCTTTTAAACTCACAACATAGGTGAAAGCTGTAAATTTCCACTCAGTTTATGGAGCTACTCACGGCTATAGGGGAATAGTATTAAAATGATATAGTCTTTAGAAAGCTGACAACAATGTCTGCTGAAGGTGAAAACAATCATTAGCGCTGGCTTTGAAAAACAACAGTCTGTCTTTTGGCTCCAGTCATCAACCTTTTCAAAGGAATAAGGCGGAAAAGAGCTTCGATTTCTTTAACCTCGGAAACCAGATGCTTTCCCATCAGGCCAGGGAGGGAGGAGAGGGAAACAGAGAGAGGAGAGAGACATCAGACAAGAGCTGGAGTCGGGATAAAAAGAGAGCAAGAGAGCCACAGATCATGATTCAGACTTTGGTAGAAAAAAGACGGATTGAGATTTAAACCTCTTTTTGTACTGAAAAGATTTGGAGCAATGCTTTTGCCAAAAAAAAAAACGATTTTTGGCCTGCGAATCCGGCTCTGTACTGAGCACCTAAAACCAAGAAGCCAGTGATTTTGGAGGCATTTATAGGGAAAAGCAAAGGTGTATTCAGCAGTGGAGCAGATTGTTAAAGTGGTAAAAAACAACACAGAAAAATTGGTGCCAGCTTGGGCTTTAATATGCTGGATTCATGAAACCTGCCAGTTGAACTCTCACTAGAGATGCAATACAATATAAACTTTCATATCCTCTCATTACTTTGGGTTGTGCATTGAAAACCCATAGGGAACGGCCTATTAAGTCCCACAAATACCCAGCACTTCAGCCGCAGTGTTGTTTAAGCTTTTACAAGGGAAAACAAGAAAGTGTTGCAGTACCAGTTTTTCCTTGTGCTACTTAAACAACATATTTACTGTTACCTGCAATCAGGCTGCCTGAGATAATTGGCCTCTTGGGGTTTAACTATTGACAGTGAATTGTAAAAAAAAAAAATACTCTGAATGTTGAGGCGCAAACTGTGAAGAAGAAAGTTGCCATTGACGTCTGATATTTGATTTTCCCTCAAACAAAATGTTCCTGAAATAAACTCTGACGTGCTCTGTGCTTCGTCAGGGGAAAAGTGTCAGCGATCAAACTGCTGAAAGTGAGGCAAAGCTCTACTGCATCATGTTGCAGGCTGACAGAGTCAAACGTTTTTGATTTTTTTCTACTTTTCTGACTTGACTTCTCTTCCATCTCATGTATCTAACTCTGTTTAATTGCCTCTAGTTTGTCTTCATGTGTTTTTTGTTTTCTTACACACACCCACTACGTTACGTAAAACAGGGGAGAGGCTCTGTTTTAAAATTGTAGTACCACTTTTAGCTCTTTCTTTTTTTCTCAAACATCATCATTGTCATCATATTAGAAAACAAATTAAACCCAACGCAGGTGCTGGAATTAGAAAATTTAGACAAAAATAAACCTAATTAAGGTTCTGGCTCATTAAACTCAGCAACTGTCACATTGTAAGTGATTTGGCTGCAATAGAGATACGAGACTTCAACTTGTGCTGTAGTGCTACAATAGTGAACTAGTTTTTCTTGTTCTGCATCATTTGAATGAAAGCCTTTGGTCAGGTCAGCTGTTAAACTTGAATTTACATTTGAGTCAAATGAGCTTCTCATTGTATGTAATCTTTTATCATATTGTGTGCTCTTGCATTTAGGTTTTCTGTTGATAAAGTTTCTTTCAGTGGAGTTTTTCTGTCTGTAGCTATGAATGTTCTCTAACTTTCCTTGGACAGACAGCTGACAGATTAATAAATGTCTAAACTTTAACTTAAAGATGATAGGAAAATCATTTGATGTAAATATTTTAATATGAAAAACACAGTTTAACACTGAAGTCTGTTTTAATGTTAAATTAGCTAATTTAGCCTCCTAACAAATCGACTGTTGTTGTATTTGAGTACCATTACATAACTGTGTTGCATGTAAAATCAAAGCATATTAATTAAACAATAATTATATTAATAATAACACCCCAAAGCTCCAAGATATTCACAATATGCCTGACTTGATAAAGTAGAACCTAAACCCAAAAACCCACAGAAATACAGAGTAATTTCTTATTAAAGCTACTTTATGCTTTTCCATTTTTTGTCAGAAGCAAATATTCTTTTTTCTCCACTTTATATGATTCACACATATGATCAATTCATAATATGAGATGTACGTTAAAAAATAAAGCCTCTGCAGACCCACACAGGTTTATAAGTTTGTTGGCCAAATCCTGCAAAGCCTTGTGGGATTCACTTGAGGTCTTTTATGTACTGATTAGAATGATATAGTTGAACTTGTCCTCCAATAAAATGAACAGGAGAGACCCTGAAGGCCCAGAAAAATCATGATACTTTTATCGTTTTTCACTAGATAAAAATTTATGTTCAGATATTTAAACAATTATCATGTCTTGGGACCTTGAAGGCTCTGTGATTTAACACTCTGAAGGGGGCCATGAAGGATAATGAGAACTTGAAGACACACTGAAGTAAAAACATGAATGCATGTTACTATTATTAAACTGTGGTATTGCTACTTTTCCTTCAGTAAAGGATCTGAGTGCTTTGAGACTTTTCTGTTTTGGTCTCTGACATTTAATTGTGCTTGTGTGTGATTTTGTACTTGCATTTGGCAGCACAGTCATGTTTTAAATTAATACCAGGGTAGACTGACAAATCAGTTCAACTACAGGAGTGAAGCACTGGATCCTTAAAGCAGAATGTCCTTGAACATAACACGAATGCACAAAACTGCTTTAATCCACAGTAATAAAGAGCGTCAGGAAAAAAAAAACTAAATTCTTAATGATTACTTCTGTAGATCTGTAGCAGTCACAGAGGTGAATTCATTCATTTCTACCTTTGAGCTCTTTAATCTGTGCAGATTTACTGCCTTTCTTCTTCACCATAGAAGCCTTTTCTCTCTCTCTGTCTCTTATCTTCGTCCCCTCCCCTCCTCGTTCCCTATAAATAGTGGGTGACTGTTTCCCAGCATTGAGGAGCATTTACATGCACACTCAACATACACACATTATAAAAGAATAAGTGTGCTTTGCTGCCATCTGTTGGCAGAAGTTTGTAGTGGTTATGTTGACATGCATGATAGAAGAGAATAACTTACAACTCAAGCCTGATTATTCGAGTGTGTACAGACATACTTCATGGTACAGCACTGCACTGTGTTAGAGAGTGTTTCCTCTATCACACTTTCTGCTCTGGTCCGCTGTGTAAACACACACTGGCCATTACAACACACACACACACACAGACTAACCATTGTAGGCTGCCTGGTTCTCTAGTAGATGAGCCACTAGTCCGCTGCACCACCAACACCACCTCCTCCCCTCTTTTCTCCCTGTTTCTTCTCCTTTGAAGAAAAAAAACTTCATAATTTTCAGCAGAGTTGCAAACTGCAAAAAATACACTTCTCACCCTCACGTTAATGAGCTGCTGCCGCCTTGTAAATATTTGCTGTTCCCATTCAAAGAGAGACACTTAAGTTCTGTACACATACAGTATTAACATTAAAATATGTGGGCAGGACTGTGGGTTGTATTTAAATAACCACAGAAATATACAATGTAAACATGGAGAGGAACTGTTTGGCTATAATGAGGACTGAATGTTAAGAAGTCATCATTTCATCTTGCTTATACACCTTTACCTGTCAGTTTCTGTGGTTGTCTTTTACAATCTTATATTGAGCTTTTCAGGACGGGTACACATATTTTCAAGTGTGTCTTAAAAGAATTAAAATATCTTTCCTTTCATGCTTTTATTATGTGTTCAGATGGTTGATGGTCAGTTTTTCAGAGTGGTTTTTAGTGTGAACTTCTCTGTTAGTTACTGCTGTTGTTTCTATTGGCCTGCTGAGGTCCCACCTGCACACTATCCACAGGAGCGCTTCCATACCAAACATCCAGTAGCACTGGGGAGGAAAAACCATTAGAGGGTGGGGGAGACTTCACAACATTCTGCTTGTTTTTCCTGCGTTGTTTTTATTGAGAAAAAGTGCTGTCCCTGCTGTATTTTTTGTGCTGATAACATGGGAGGTTTACTTCAACAAGGGCTTACTGCTGCTATCAGCAAGCAACACAAACTCCTCAACACTGCCAGTGAACTTTCCAAACCTTTGACTCTCATCAGCTACTTTTATTCTTGTTATTTTAATAACAAGCCTCTTGCAGCCTCACTGCTGAACTTAGATTAGCAAGAGTTTTAGCACAAATGTTCCCCTGTTAAGGTAATGTTTTAAATCATTAGAACTTATCTATGTAAGCCTCTATCCCTGCATGTAGGTGGAGGTTAATCAAATTGCTTTTCTCACTTCTGCAGTTGTTTGTGGGTCTGTCCTTCCCCTACGAGGGTCCTGCCCCCCTGGAGGCCATCGCAAACGGTTGTGCTTTCCTCAACCCCAAGTTTAACCCGCCAAAGAGCAGCAAGAACACAGACTTCTTCAAGGGCAAACCCACGCTGAGAGAGGTGAGAGCTGAAGCCGATTTCTACTCTGCAGACTTTTCTTCACAGGATGTGACCTTTTTAAAAAGGTGTTTGTTCGGCCTGACCTCTATTTTCTCTGCAGCTGACCTCTCAACATCCATACGCTGAGGTGTACATTGGTCAACCCCATGTGTGGACAGTGGATATCGAGAACTCTGCGGAGGTGGAGAGGGCCATTCGCTCCATCCTCAGCCAAAAGGTAAACACAGAAGAAGAGACAGATGATAGCTTTCAGAAAAGTTTGATAGCGATTTATTCAAGAAGTTCAGAAGGCATTAAAAAGAGGTATTAATTGCCGCCATTTCTGCCCTTATTTCTTATTCAGTAGCCTAGTTGTTTCATAGCACTTCATAATTAAACACAGCAATCATGCAAAGTAGGGTTGCATCTCATTTTTATTATCAGTCAATCTACTGATACCACTGAATAATCTCTTGTTCTATGACACATCACAAAATCCACATCAGTTTTCAAAAGCACAAACTGGCTCTTTGTTTGATCCAGAAATATTCCATTTAGTCTCATTACCAACAAACAAAAGCAGCAAATCTTAGGATTTGAAAGCTAGAACAAGTTTTTTTTTTAATGTTAGCTTGTCAATTAGTTAAACAAATGCTTATTTTTAAGAACTGTAGCAGATAAATTAACTAACCATTTTTCCAAAACATGTTAATTATGTATGGTCTGAAATGCTATAAGATACATAGTAGTTACTAAAGATAGTGTACAATAAATAGTAATAAATTTTAAAAACTATATCAGACAAATTACATAAATATTTAATGCTAAAGGGACATGAAATCAGTGTGACTGTAGATTGAGATATTAATCTATATATACTCACATTTATACATAAACCAGTGGAAAATGACAGTCACAGTGTCTTAAAACCCAAAAAATATCAGGTTCATATCATGAGACAAAGAAAAGCCACAAGTCTACAGTTAAGAAGTGAGAGCTAAGAGTGTTAAGTATTGCTGTAAAAAAAGAATTAATGATGATAAAAATCTGATGCCCTGCATGACCAACACATTAAGATGGAAACTAGTATGGATGAGTTGAAAAAAAAGAAGGATCCTGTTCAGTCTTGTCATCCAATATCATGCATATTTAATGCCGGGACTCTGGATCTCGTGTTGTGCTTCGCTCCACCGAGCGAGTCAGAACAATGCCTTTGTTCACCGGACAAGCCTGCAGAGCCTCATATGCTTTGTGATCAGCGGCGAGCTGCAGCCTACCAGGCTCCAGCTTGGCTCGCACTCCTCCTCGTCTTCCTCCCTGCACACAAAGACAGGGAGAAAGCAGTGAGCGACTCGGTGCAACAACAAAGGATCCAGTTGTTGGTCCTCCCTGCTTGAAGTGTTCGGAGTCTGAGGGGGCCGACAGGATTTAAGGAAAGAGCTGACAGCGAGCTGCTTCAACAGGCAGACGCTCACTTACAGTGAAACAAGCTCATGCAGAGTGACCTCCCCTGACACTGCTTAAACTTGTCTGTGTTGTGTTTGTGTGATCAGATTGAGCCCTACCTGCCCTATGAGTTCACCTGTGAGGGGATGTTGCAGAGAGTCAACGCCTTCATTGAGAACCAGGTACATTAGCTCTTCATGAACATTGGCAGGTTCTTCGGAGTAAAAAGACAGAGAGTTTGATAAAAATGTATTTCTGTTGTGTCGTCAGGACTTCTGCCACGGTCAGGTGATGTGGCCCCCCCTCAGCGCCCTGCAGGTCAAACTGGCCGAGCCCGGACGCTCCTGTAAGCAGGTGTGTCAGGAGGCGCAGCTCATCTGTGAGCCGTCGTTCTTCCAACACCTCAACAAGGACAAAGACCTGGCCAGGTGAGACAAACACAGAAGCACATTATCGTTGAGTTTCTTTCCCATCTTAAAACAAGAGTGAGGTCTTTCAGTTTGAGAGCAGGATTTATTGATACCATGTTCAGACACTGCAGTGCTTTTCCTCAAACCCTGCCCTCACACTGGAAAAGCTGCTGCTTGCATGTAGATTTGCTCAGCTTCTGCACCAACTGTCATGATCGCACTGAGATATAATTTCTTGGACAGATCTCCTCTTCCGCAGCTTCAGCCTCGTCTGTGCACTTGTTAAACTTTTACTTTTAGAATATTTTTGCCCAAAGATTTTTGGTGCAACAAGCCTGTCAAAGTTCCCAAACCAATAGAAAACCAAAAAAAAAATAGTACTAATAAAATGGCAGGTGCAGTATTGACTGATGAAATGATACCTTTTTACTTTATTAATTATATAAACATGACAGATTGAGGCTTCACCCAAGTTATAGATGTAAAGTATCCATTAGGTGGCAGCAAACTACAGGTTTGAATTCATATGTTGTCATCCAGAGAGACAGTTTACTGTACAATAAGTGCTTTAACTGCAAGTTAAAGCTAATTGTACAGTCATGTTATTACCACTAGAGGGCCAAGTTTGCTCACTAAATATAAGTCGAAGCCTGTGACTGATGCAGAAGAACACGACTTCAATCGAGTGTGTTTCTGTGTCTCCTTCTCATCCACATTAAAACACCTGTAGATAAGAATAATAACAAATAGGAATAACTATAGTAACTAAAAAGGCACTGAGCATTAAAAAAATCTCTCTCTCACAGGTTTGGTGTGGACTGTCAGACGGTGGAGTCGAGCGCCGACACGGTGGTCCCGGCCTACAGCCAGACTCGCCGCCACTGCATCTTCCAGTCTGACCTGCTGCTGTTCAGCTGCGCAGGAGCCCACCAGTCGCTGCAACGCATCTGCCCCTGCCGCGACTACATGAAGGGCCAGGTGGCGCTGTGCAAGGACTGCCTATAGCACCATCACACAGCCTGGAGGAGGGGGATGCTGATGGAGGATTGGGCTGGGATTTTTTAATGGGGGGAGGGTTGGACTCGGCTGGATGGAGTTTCAATGACTTTTTTTTTGTGGGAAGCTGTTCGGACAGAAGAACCTTCACAGGACAGCATACGTTCATCATATTTATTGTTTTTCCCTGGTTGCCGGACATGAAGCAGTCCTGCAGCCAACCTGAGCATCCATCAACCCTCTGATCCACCAGTGGAGGCGCTGCAAGTCCTGGAAGTGATGAATCAATACTTGAATCAACAAAGGGAGCCGACCGAGACTGAAAACTTGCAGCACATGAGCTCTCTTTCACCACATTGACAGCCTGCACATTTAAGTGACTGCCTGCCTGTTTGTCATCAGGTTCAGAGGCAGCGAGGGACCAACGATACTCAAACACCCCCCTTTTCCTGCAGGCAGCCTCGCCTCCCCCCTCCATCCACCTCCCCTGATCTAATCTGAAACTGTTTATTCTTTAGGTAGGTTTGCACTGGACTTACAAAACTGAAGACCCACATCCCCACCTTATAGACACACACACATACGCACACACACACACACACACGGGTAGGGGCCTGACAAACAAGCTTAAGAAGAACCCAGTTTTACACTGAAAACAGCTCGTCACTCCCTTCTGGACAAGAGTGACGAGAGCAAACATGTAACGTAGAAATCTAGATTTTTATTCTGGAAGTCTGATCATTTCCTGACACATCCTCCGGACTTTAGGTGGTCTTCACTCCCCCGCCCCCCTTTAAAGACAGCAGAGTGCAGTTGTGATTTTCATACGTTCATGTTAAGTTGCACACTTGGGTTTTGTGTGTGCGTTTTTACTTAAGAGACAGTGTTTTTTGTTTCAGCACACCATCCGGTACAACGCGCACACACACACACAGAGGGGTGAGGAAGGGGTTAGAGGGGGCATTCTCTGTAGCAGCATGTCGTAGGATGTCGTGATGTGTCATAGATGATAGACTGTCGTCAGTAGCAGTGGTAACAGCTAGATGCAGTGCAGCCTGCAGAGAAACATGAAAACCTTGCCGGGATGTTTTTCTGCGTCTTTATGTTCACAAAGTCGACTGTTGGAAACTACAAAAACTGCAGATCCACGTTCATCTCCCACCTGCCAGACAACGGCTGTAAATCCTTCAAGCAAACTGTCAGCAACGAAAACATGCCAACGAAGCGTCTCTGTGATGCTAAAACTCTGCAGCTCCTTTTTCTTTTGAGAATCGTAAGGATCTTAATTTGCCTGCAGATTTGCAAAGTAAAAAATTAAGATAAATAAATTTGTAGTTCTTGTGGTGAATGGAAAAAAATGCACTATGGTAATCTATTTGCAGAGGTTTAACGAGATATTAGTAACACTGTATATTGTTCATATGGGTTTTAAAGTTTTCTTTTTAATTTATTTTGTATACAGATCTTTATCTGTGTTTTGCTGGAAATCTGTGTTTTTTTTATTTATAGGAGGGGTGTGTTTCTTTTCTTTTTTTTCCTTTTTATAGATTTTTATTTATGGAGAGTCAATAAAAAACAAAATTTTAAAAAGCGTGCTAAACTATAAATGTAAGAAGATGAGGGGGAGGATTTGTCTGCTTCTGTTCAGCTTTCAGCCGTGATGTGAGGAGAAAAGCGAAAAAGCTTTTGTTCGAAGGAACAAAAGGCAAATGCATTGTGTCGGAGGGTATTAATAGCATGTTGACTCTCTCAGAGTTACTTGTCCATCAGTTCTGAGCAGCAAAGAGGACAGAATGTTATTTTGCAAGCACATAAATTATATCTTTTGGAGGAATTATCATGCATAAAACCAATTATAACTCCATAAACAAGCTGGACCTCACAGATTAGAGTTCTACTTTGTGATTGCATTTTTATATAAATGTTTAAACAAATCATGATTTTATATTTGATTCAATAAAATGTAAAAACTTGCATTGGTTTCAAATTGAAATTTTAAGTCTGGATAAACATTCAGCACAGGCTTTGATTCTTCTCATGACTGTCTCTCAAAGATGGACAGCAGCAGACAAACAGGCCTCCTTTCATTCAGAAAGCCAGCAGGAGCCTCATACACTCTGTGCTTCGATGTCCAATCAGTTTTTTTCTGTTTGCACACGTTTAAATTCAGCTTGAGTTGCATCGTTAAGCTTCAACCTGTATTCTGTCACTGTGTCAGCTCAGACTGTTTTGATGTTTTCCTTTATTTTTGATATTTTATTTACTTTTTTAAAGCAGGTCAGCGATCTGCCGCCAAGTTAGTGTTTGAAAGAACATGATGTGCCTTTTTATGGTTATGTTTGGCTTTGACAGTCTGCTGTGTCAGAGGTTGCTCTTAACACTTCAACATGCGAATATGAAATGTTACACACTCACACACTCGTGGCACAGCTCTCAGTCCTGAACTGAACTCCACAGATCAGATAAAGGAGTCTGTTGTTTCTCATTTCCTGAATCTGATGTGTTGTTCAGTTTAAGTCGTTTAAATTTTTTCATCAAATTTTATTTTAATAAAATATATCAGCTAATTTAATTGATGCAAACCTTGTGATTCATTACATTTGGTTGAGTTGCTCAGCAATGGAAAAATACACTGATAATCATTGTTAGCTATCAAATATTTTAGGACTATAAAGAAGGAAAATAACAGTGTGAAACACTTGAGGCCTATCAGTGGGATTACATGTTCTACAGTAATTAGATTACCCACTTTCAGCAGTAATTCAGTTTTAGAAACATCTATTTAGACACAAAATTTGGTGCCCCTTTTTTCTGTTAATACACCAGTAAAAACCAGATTTTCTGGCTAAAAGCTGGTGTAGCAGCACATGTAATACATGTGGGTTTTCTGTTTTTATTGCCTTAAAATGACCGACTGACTCACAACAATCTGTTTGCAGCTTCAATTAAAGGTTCTGGTTCACAATTAGCTTGAGCAGCATTAAGGTATTAGGATGAACCAGAGTGTTAACAAAACCCTCCAAATACAATAAGCTGATACTTAGATACTGTATTGAGCACCAGTGAGTACTCCAGTGGGCAGACATGCTGTGTAGCCAATCAGAGCGCTAGAGTTAGCAGCTAACCTGTAATGTACTGTAAGTGAATGAGCAAGCTTGGTTGACAGCACGAAGTGTTAAGCTAATGCTAAAAAGTGAAGTTCAATGTCTCAAACTGTGCTGCAGGGGCTCTGAAAAAAGTGACTTAACAAAAATAAAAATTCAAAAAATATGAGCAGTCTGGAGCCCTGTCACTGAACAGGAAGGTGGAAATTGAGTCAGCTTATTGTATATCAGACATAACGTTTTAGGTCTTCAATATCATACATGCTACAATGACTAGCAGCTTAGCTTGAGTAAATATCATTAAATACTGTATAACCAGGTAAATGTCAAAGGTATAAAAATTGTACAAAATACAGCCAGTCTAGTCCACAAAATACACTCCAGATAGTCAATAAATCCAGCGTGCAGAGCAACTGTAACACCGAGCCATCAGCGAAAGTTGTGTTCAACATGTTTTCTTTTGCCATATCTGTTCAGTGCAGTATTGAATGTCTCCGTTTTAAAAACAACAAACAAAAGCGTAACTTGCAGTCATACACACATGTATCAATCTTTGTTTTGCAATCTCAACCTTGTCTGAAGCCGCCATTTAGCATCAAGTGTCTGAAACATTTGTGGTCCGATCAGCGAATGGGGAATAACGCAATGACAACATTTTTTGTTTTGTTTTTGTTTTTCACAATCCTTGATGAGTAAGAGGGATATAACTTTATTTTTAAATAAACCTTTTTTCTGTGACAAAAGGCTCTGACTCTTGTTTTATGATTGTTTCACATCACAGCAACACATATTCAGTATTTACAGTGGCTCAGAACAGTACAGTCAACAGCTGGCATCCCATAGTTTCATCATGTCATACAGATGTGGAGAGAAATCTGAGCCACAATGTGCAGCAGACTTACTTTGAGTACAAACGTATGGACATTGAGTTTAAGTGGTTCAGAAGAAAGAGGTTTCTGCCCATTTCTTTTAGGTAGACTGACAAAGGGTATAATAAACCCACAATTTCAAAAGTTTGGTACATCACACAGAACTGCTGCGGCTGATGCATACAGTGGAGGAAATAAGTATTTGATCCCTCACTGATTTTGTAAGTTTGCCCACTGACAAAGAAATTAATGGTCTATGCTTTTAATGGTGGGTTTATTTTAACAGTGAGAGGCAAAATATCTAAAAGAAAATCCAGAAAATCATATTTAAAAAAGATGAAAAATTTATTTGCATTTCATTGAGTGAAATAAGTGTTTGATCCCGACCAACCATAAAGAATTCTGGCTCCCACAGACAAGTCCTCTAGTCCTCACTTTAAGAAAGAACTCCTAATGGTCACCTGTATGACACCTGTCCACAGAATCAATCAATCAGACACCAACCTCTCCATCATGGGCAAGACCAAAGAACTGTCAAAGGACATCAGGGACAATTATTGACCTGCACAAGGCCAGAATGGGCTACAAGACCATTGGCAAGAAGCTGGGTGAGAATGAGACAGCTGTTGGTGTGATAATTAGAAAACACAAAATGACTGTCAATTTCCCTCGGTCTGGCCCTCCACACAAGATTTTACCTCGTGGGGTATCAATGATCATGAGAAAGGTGAGGGATCAGCCCAGAACTACTCGGGAGGAGCTTGTTAATGATCTCAAGGCAGCTGGGACCACAGTCACCAAGAAAACCATTGGTAACACACTGCGCCGTAATGGATTAAAATCCTGCAGTGCCCGTAAGGTCCCCCTGCTCAAGAAGGCACGTGTCCAGGCTCGTCTGAAGTTCGCCAATGAACACCTGAATAATTCAGAGAATGATTGGAAGAAGGTGATGTGGTCAGAAATCAAAAATCAAGCTCTTTGGAATCAACTGACTTGCCGTCTTTGGAGGAAGAGGAATTCAGACTATGACCCCAAGAACCCCATCCCCACCATCAAGCATGGAGGTGGAAGCATTATGCTTTGGGGGTGTTTCTCTGCTAAGAAAAAGAGAGAAAGATGGGCCAGTCATGGATGGGGTCTCGTACCATGAAATCCTGGGTGAAAACCTCCTTCTCTAAGCCAGGAAACTTAAAATGGGTTGTGGATGGGTCTTCCAGCATGACAGTGACCCAAAACATACAGCCAAGGCGACATAGGAGCGGCTCAAGAAGAAGCACATCAAGGTCATGGAGTAGCCTAGCCAGTCTCCAGACCTAAACCCTATAGAAAATCTGTGGAAGGAGCTGAAGCTTCGAGTTGCCAAGCGACAGCCTCGAAACCTTAAGGATTTGGAGAGGATCTGCAAAGAGAAGTGGTCCAAAATTCCTCCTGAGATGTGTGCAAACCTGGTAATCAACTACAAGAAACATCTGACCTCTGTACTTGCCAACAAGGGTTTCTCCACCAAGTACTAAGCAATATTTTGATAGGGGTCAAATACTTATTTCACTCAGTGAATTACAAAATAATTTAAATCGTTTGTTTCATGTGATTTTCTGGATTTTCTTTTTGATATTCTGTCTCTCACAGTGAAAATAAACCTACCGTTAAAATTATAGACCGTTCATTCCTTTGTCGGTGGGTGAACTTACAAAATCAGTGAGGGATCAAATAATTATTTCCTCCACTGTATGTCTCATTTTGTAGCACTTGACGACAATAGAAAAAGCTCAAGAAGTTAAGCTGTTGATGTGGTTGCACTGGCAGGTACATGGGGTTTGAAACCAAGTTTACCTTTGATGAAAGTTTCCTTCTCACTAATGTGAATGAAAACACAACAATGAAGCATACCACCTCAAGTTGTAGAGGTAGCTCACTGAGATGACATGCTTCCAATTTGTGTTTTCTTCTCAAATATGTGAAGAAAACAAACAATAAACCCAATTTTCATTGTAGCTACCAGTGTGTAGGCAGCCAGCAATGGAGTGTGGTGTCAGGGCAGAAACCACTGATTTTATTCTTCTTTGATCAATTTTAAACTGATGTCATCAGAAATTAAGTGAAAATCTCTCATAGACATTGAGTGAGTCAGAATTCAGCGGTCCAGTGGCCGTGCCTTGGGTCTGCGGATACGAAGATCTTTGTTTCATGGATGGCTTCTGTGTTCCACCTCGTCTCTACAAATAAAAATAAAAATAGGACAAATAAAAGTTAAACAAATTGTATAAGATAGCAATCATTTATTTAAAAAAAGAAAAAAAAGCATGTATTTATTTTTTCTATTTAATAGTGAAGAGGAATATTCAGACAGGTACATGACAACAGTACAACAGAGAGCCACCCAACCCCACTGAATGTGCATGATCATATGTGACTACAACCTCAATCAGAGGCAAAGAGGCAAGCAAGTCCTAAGAACTGAAAAATGAGAAACTGCTATGCAAGCTATGCAATATGGTCAACTTCCTGCTAAACACCAGAGGAGTTAAAGAAGAGGCAGTGCTGCACACATTGGCCTGTCTGTAGAGCAGCGGGTTCGTGCACACTCGGAAAAGCACCTGTCACTGAGTGGCAGACCCTGGTATGAATCCCATCATTTCCCGGCAGCTTGGGCACAATTCCCAACGCCAGTGACTGGACAGCCAGTCCAGGAGCCAGTCCAGAGGCAGCCTACTCCACAACACTACTCTACAACACCACTACAGCAACACTACTCACCCTAACCCAACACTCAAGTAGTCCAGACGCCAGTCCAACCACCAGTCCA
>JAPZDY010000017.1:11321184-11332273 GCA_029783645.1 Ctenochaetus hawaiiensis
ACACACACACACACACACACACACACACACACACACACACACACACACACACACACACACACACACACACACATATATACACAA
This sequence comes from Ctenochaetus hawaiiensis, assembly GCA_029783645.1. Lineage (NCBI taxonomy): Eukaryota > Metazoa > Chordata > Actinopteri > Acanthuriformes > Acanthuridae > Ctenochaetus > Ctenochaetus hawaiiensis. Next base: position 11,321,269 of record JAPZDY010000017.1, read on the forward strand.
CTCAGTCTGATGTCGAGCCTAAAAGCTTCAGTACAATATTTCACCAGCTTTAAGTTCAGTTTGTATTAAGTGAAACATCAATCCACCTTTTTCCAAACTTGATTGTTTGGTTATGAAATTTTAACCCTTCAATTATCTCACATAATTTAAAAAAGTGCACTATATTTTCTCATTAATGCATCAAGGCCTTTTCATGATTATAAATATTATTAACAGGTCAGGACGAGACAATTAAAGCAACTTAAGAACTCGTCTCATGTCTTCTTTTTGTGATTCTTCATGAGATCAATGCAGCAGGTCTGAGCTGCAGATCTGCAGCCTCAAAGCAAATAAACAAAAATCATCGAGCAGCAGTTCATGATTTCTTTTTCCTCAACAGAACAACTAGAGCTGAACTCTTTCACTGTTCAGAAGCTACACTGAACTGCTCGACGAAGACTGGAAACCCTCTGTTTTGTTATTATAACTTGTTGTCAGGCCAAAACCACCAACCCTGTTTGCTGACGTCCAAAGCTGAACATGTGCAGTTTTCCCAGTTGCACTATTCGTTAAGCTGCATGTTGTTTGCATGTTGTTGCTGCCTGCATGTTGTTTGTCTTGGACTCAGCTTTTGAGAAGATATTAATAGATCCAGGCACAACAGGATCAAGTCAACAGGATTTTTTTTAGATCCTAAGTGAAATCCTGGTCTCTGGCAGACTGGAGATATTAAAGGAAAGCCGACGGGTTCTGGCTGGACGATGTGGTTGGTAAAATCTGGCCAAACTTTTAAAAATAGCTGCAAATATCAGCAAGAAAATCGGATAAGAAAACAAACTTCTGGCTTTAAATTCTGCATTCTAAATTGTGGGAAAGAGGACACGACCGTTAAATGACCTCATTTGATGGTTCAGCTGGCAGTGATGCAGCTGCCATAAAGCACCACAGAATGTTAATGTGTTTAGGGCTTTTTTTCCCCTCAGTGTTAAATGGATAACATAATCTGTCCCATATGGTGGACGTTTTAATCCAAAGCTGTCCTCCATCACCAGTTTGAGCCAAATTCTGACCTCTGTGCCACATTTAGAGCCATTTTCCTGCACACTGTCACACACTGCTGAAGGACAACATGTCAAAATAAACTCTTGTCTTGTATTTTTTAGCCTTATTGAGTGTTTTTGTTGCTGAATTGGTGCACATAATTATGTTATGCAGCTTTATCAGCTGTTTTTGGTGTTAATCGTCTGTAGCTTCTTACCACTTCAGGTAGCAGTCTTGTGGCCAGGTCGTGGATGGCTTTACCCACAATGCAACAGGACGACAGGATGAAAACCACGCCCAAGATAACACAGGCTCTGTGGAGGGAAAGAGACAGAAAACATAACTAACTACACAAACACAAATAACAGAGTCAGTTCCAACTCGTGTGAACCAGTTAACAGTGTTGATATTTATGAGCTGTTCAGTTATCAATGAACACATATGTGCCACTGAAAGTCAGATGAAACCATCTGCTCTCTTTTGCCACCATTAAGCGTCACCAGGAGGAAAATGACGACAGTTTTGTTAACAAGGTTTCCTCCTTTGGACACATTTCCATCCCACAAACTCAGATGCAATGTGGGAGGTGATGAAAGTGGTAAAAAGCTGCAAACTTCAGGGCCAAATCAAGATTTTACAAACACCAGGATTCATTAGTCATCAGGGTGAATTCAGCTTAGAATAACTAGAAAAAATATGTTGCAAACAAATGTAGAGGAGTTCATTTAGGAGACGGATTGAGTTGCAGGTAAAAGGTGGCTGTTTGCATTGCAGAGCTGATAAAAGCTGAACCAGATCAGAAACTGGATGCATTAGATCAGGAGCTGGACAAAATTTGCATCACTGAGATATGAGTTTCCTCTGTGAAAGTGAAGTGAAACTCTCTCACTGTCTGGTTCTTCTTCAGAGAAAACGTTGCACATCATATCATCAATGTTTTACATAATACATCCAGTTAAAATGCTCAGAGGAAAGTGTGAGTTTGAGTTTTAAACCAGAAGAAACCTGTGATAAGAAGCCAAAACATTTTCCTGGTGTGATAGAAACATTCAACATTTAGTGCTCTTATTGTGAAAAGAATAATGATCAGTGAAAAGTTGTATAAAAGACTTTCAATAGTTTTAGGAAAAAGTTGCTGCTTTCTGTTTCCCTGTTTGTCCATGTTTGCCCAAAGAAGCCTATAAGTGAACTAAATACCTGCAGAGAATGAATGAAAACACACTGGTTTTACGTCGTGTGAGAGAAAATGTCACATTCCAGTCAAAGTTATGGTAAACAAAACTTGCTCTGATCACAGTTGATCCCCAGAGACTCTGACAAAAACCACAACTGTGCATCAAAACAGCGTCTTTCCAGCCTGTTTCATTCAATTTAAGAGTTGATGAAGACTGTTTGTATTATTTGTTTGTTTGTATTGTTTTTTTTATTTTACAACCCCAATTACAAAAAAGTCGTGTCAGGGATTACAAAAACTAAGGACCCAAATGCAGATTAAAAAATTCACTAATTTAAGAAAAAGCCAGCTTTATTGAAAAACAAGCTGATAATACAAGAATCAAACAAAATGCAAAGTTTAACAAAACAGATAAAATCAAAGAAGACAAAAGTACCTCAAACGTTATAAACCAAAGACGCAGGAGAACAACAGACGATCTGACCAAGACCAAGACCACATACTGGGATAATGAGACACAGGTGGGGCAATCAACACAGGTGGAACACATGAGGGCAGGGCAGGAAATCACAAAAAGGAGGGAAACTTGACAGGACGTGGGTAGCAAGACACAGAGCGGGATTTACCAAAATAAAACAGGAAACAACAAAAATAAGGACGCATGCAAAAAAGGAAACACTCAATTCAAGAATCAACTGAACCGAAACTATTCCAATGAACAGATCGAGACAAGTCGGGTTGTTTTGTTAAACAGAAGTGAAAACAGTTCTGACATTTTTAGAAAATGTTCTCAGGCCTTTGACTCATTCAAGCTTGTCAATGACTGTTTGTTTGATGCCTCATTCATACACAAACCATGAAGCTCCCATCTGCTTCCCGTGAACCCGTTTACCTGGAAAACGTTCCTAACAGGTGTTTCAGAAGGAGCAAATATTTACAAAAATCACTGCTTAAACACCAAACATACTGTTTTTCTCCTGTTTTCAAGTGAAATGAAGTCAAACCGGATCAGCACATTATCTCAATCTTTTTATTTATGTCTCAGTGTCCCAGATCTTTTTGAAATGAGGTTGTTCATTAGCATTTTGTACTCAGAGCTCTGCTGTGTGTTCATGTAAACCCTCAGAGCTGCTAGCGTGGCTGTAGACTCACCTTATTGGATTTCATTCAACAATAGACAGACAAAAACAGCCAAAACTAAATTTCTAATGACCCTTTATTAGAGCTGAGTGACAGGTGAGTGAGTTACACTGATGTGCGGAGTGAAGGATTATTTGGAAGCAGCTGATGTCCTTTAAAAAAAAAAACCTTTAGCCAATTAACAAAGTCTACAGGGAGACGAAAACAACTGGAGCAGATGTTCTGGTCATGCATGGCCACCAGCCTGCGCTCTGTCCTGAGGGCTGCTCTCAGATCCCAGCTTTTTGACCGGATGAGGTAACCAAGGCAACGCCCAACATCCCTCTAGGAAGTCCACAGCAAGACACGGACCAACACAGAAACACACATCACCCGCACACTCACACACACCCTCCTCTAACAGGCCCCCTGTTGTTCGCAGCACACAGCGGTTGTATAAATGACACCACTGCTGTTAACTCCACGACTCAAACAACAACAAAAAGACCAGCAGAGGTTTTTTTCAGAGAGATGAAGCTTCTGTTTCAAAACATCCATCACATCACAGCTGGGTTACATTACTTTTTTAATATCAATATTATCACAAAAACAGCCTCTCGCTCGAGCCTTTGTGACATGAGTGTGAATGAAGCGGCTCCGCTTTTCATTTGGGAACAAAAATCCCTAATTCATCCTGTTTTGACATCTCAAGCCTGTTACCTTGGCAACTGGCCTGTACCTGGGCATCACAATTCAGCCACATCTCCTCCATCAAACAAAGGCGGATAAAACACATGAAGAAGAATAACAGATTCAATGTTTCTGTTCCGGAGTTTGTTGGAAGCTGCAACCCGTCAAACAAACACAAACTGCACTTCATGTGCTCATGTATCCATCTGTGTGTGTGTGTGTGTGTGTGTGTGTGTGTGTTTTTCGTTGCTTTCTAGCTTTATGAACGTGTGTACTCTGGTTTGTGTGTGTGTGATCTGTCAGTGAAGGCAATTACTGGCCGAGCAGCGTCTTCAACTTTGTCCTAATTCTCCAATTAGCTGCTGGAGTGACACGATGAAGGCTGCTGTCCAAAAACGACATTGTGTGGCCACTTAAATGTGAAGACTTAAGTCTGATTTACTGATTAAAAATACAGCTGATCGGGCTTGATTAGCTGTATTTTTGACTTGCAATTTTCAATAATCTGATATAGAAATATTGCAAAATTTAACTTTAATCTCCTGAGACCCGAGCTTCTGTTTGGTGTGTATTCTTTATTTCTCCTAGCTATTTGGGAATAATAGGACTTTTAATAGGAAGTTTTTTAACCTAATAAATATAATAAGTAAACTTTGTTTTGTACAGGAAGTAGTTTTTGCAAAAAATGATGTCCTCATATGGGAACAATGCATAAAAGTTGATGTCCTCATATGAGTACGCAGAGTCTCAGGGGTTAAACTTTCGGCATAATTATCTGAACTGCATGAGGCAACAACCTTTACAATCCCCCTCATGAGCTTTGCAGTCTGGTTATAAATGTGTTTCCAAACAGGACTGAATATTTTTATGTTCTCCAAAAAAAAGTCTATAAACTATCTTATTCTTTGCATTGTGTCAGATATTCAATGGACAGTCGAATTAATGTCTTTTTCAGTCTGTTTCTGGGGACGTGATTTAATCTGTCATCCCTTCAGCAATTAGCAGTCCCTCCTCTGTGCGTGTCGGGACGCACAGACTCACTGTATGAATCTACCAGATGTTCGGTCTGTAAGCGCAGAGATGGAGAGGATTTTCTTTCATCTGATTTATTCTGTGACAGATGTTTTTTGTTTGGGCTGAATTTTATTTCTCTCCTAATGTTTAAGACTCATCCAAACACAACAGATTTTAAAGTAAAAGACAACAATTTTCTTTCTTCCTCTCTTTTTATGATCAATCTACAGGCTCTGAAAAGCCCACCTGACCTCCACACACACACACACACCATTCTCAGCCAGGTACAGACAGGACGTGAAGGGCTTGTCTCTGATTGGTCCCTGTGAGTCGAGGCTGACGGAGCTGAAGTGACCTGCTTTTTGACACACTCCTCTCCATGACGAAGCAAACGTCACACACACTCACACACTTTGGACACATTGAAATGAATTTCATCATTTTTCTGTGTTTGTTTGGTGGAAATAAACCATCTGGTTGAGCTGAAACAAAGACTCAAACAACTGCAGGGCGTCTGCAAGCAGTCTGATGATTTCAAGACAAAAAAATGAAATTTGCAGAAACAAAGCTGCCACAAGGACAATATATTTATTAACGAAAAAGAAACTCTAAAGGCTGTACATAGACAGAATAAAGACAGGAAATTTGATGATGACCATGAAAATATTTAAACTTGTATCACTTTCTGATGAAAAATTAGCATTTCTCTCTTCATTTTTTTTGTCTTTATAAGTGTAAGATATATTTGGTCATTTTATTCAAGTGGATCATACTTGTTTTAAGATAAGTTTAATATTAATAAATCTCCAGTAAAAACCTACTTAAAATTGTAGCTGTTCAGAACACCAGACTGGATGATTTTTCTATGTTTGGGTCCATCATAGTTCCTGTTTAGCATTAATGGTTTTCATTTCTTAATTTCTTTATTTTTTAGACATCTGAAGTATATACAGAAACTCAGAACTGAGAATGATTTATATCTTGATTTTAAACCAGGTCTGATTAAGAGATGGTTGTACTTACATGTACTCGCGGTGTGCTGAGTGGACGGCGGCGGCGTTGCTGTACCGCCACAGTACGATGACGGAGGACAAGACATCGAGCGTGGCATCGAACTGCAGAGCGAAAACAGAAACACTGACTTTACATTCTCCTTACAGCATTCAGGCTTCTCTACAGCAGTGCTAGACAGTGTAGTTTTGGTAAAGTGGTGGATTTACAGTCGACTTACAGCAAAGCCAAAAGCTGAAGCACTGTGTCGCATGATGGAAACAGCTGGAAAGAAAACAGAAAGAGAGCAATGAGCAACAAGTAACATCAAAACAATCTGTTCATTGATATTTATGTAAAACATCATCAATTCATCCTTCCATCCGTCTTTAATCACCATGTCTTCCCATGTTTAGTGATGGACGTGGATTATTCTCCAGAATATGTTACATAAAGTTCCTCTTTTTTGACACTGCTGCCCAAAATGTCTCTTTCTAAATGCTGTAATTTGCTCTCAGACACTTACAGACACTACAACTGTTTTTTTCTGCAGAAAAAATCACAGCTGGATGCAGATTTCCTGCCTGTATGAAAACAAATAAAGGCTGACTGCTACCAAATAAAAAAATGTAATGAGGGAAGATCTCTCATTGACTGGATGCTTATCATATCATAAATGTCCACAGGTGCATTTTTGTGAAGAATCCCTCTTTATGGCTTTATTAGTTTGTGCAGCAAACCTTTGGAGACATAACGAAGCTGATTTCTTTGTTGACTGAAATAATGCAGTTATCAGAAAATTATGCAAATGAGCTGTAAATGTGTTGAAAACAAACAAGGAGCCGGAGCCGCTGTGTGTGATCATCTGCCTGCAATGGGAGGGAACGAAGGGAGGAGGAGGGAGAGACAAAGGGGAGGAAGATGCAGATAGATGGAGGGAAGGAATCCTCTCCTTTCCTCTCAGGTTTATTTTTAGCAGAACTCACTGGGGGCCAGTAGCTCGTCTCAGCCCTGCGAGCAGAAACACAGCTTCGCCTTGTATCTCTTTCTCTTTGCATTCCCCTTCAGTCGCTCCTTTTCTTTATGATGCAAGAACAGCAAAACTATAATTCCTCTGTCCTTCTGCACCCCTTTTTTTCTCCCCTTGTTTCTCCTCTGCTGCAGCCTCCAAAGCTCCTGTCTTCTTCTCCTCTCGTTAGTGTTTTATCTGGTCTCACCGGGCTCAGGGCGCAATCATGCACTTTCCCAGATGAAAATGAAAAACAGGAATAAACTGTGGCCGACATGCCTTTGCAAACACTTTGACACACATGTGGACGACCCGTGAATACAAATTAGGAGGTGTGATTTTTTTTTTTTTTTGTGATACCAGAGAGCAGTGTCAAAAATCGATGGTAAAAAACGATATTTATAGCAAAAACGTCACATACAAATCCAATTAAGCAGCCTGCTTCTGTTTGATTTTAGATGATGTTTGACTTCGTCTTCTCTTTAAACAGATATTCTTGTAAAGAAAACAAAAAAACAAAAATAGGCACACCCTGTGTTCCCATCTCCATGTGAAGTAACAGATGAATGATACAGCAAACAGAACTTGACAGCTGTTCAAATGAAAGTAAATAGAGAAGGAGGGAGTGTGTGAACACCAAAGTGTCACATATCTGCCCGGGTAACTTCAGCTTATGAGAAAAAAAAAAAAAACGACAGGAGGCGTCTTTTGTTTACATGTGAAGGCTTTTGATTCGCACACTGAAGTGAGCACACACACACGCATGATCACAAAAAACACACAGCAGGGTTTCAATATGACTCACAGTTTCATTCCAAATAATCTGCATTATAAACAGTGGAGCAGATTTACACCTGCAAGTCAAACTAAAGAAAAAACAATGTGCTTTTATGATGTTTTATGTGATGTTTTTTTTATTTTAGAGATCTAATAAAGGACGGAAACCCCTCAGATATGAATGTAACATCATGAGCTGGTGGTCCACATGACAGAAACGTACGCTGCTCCTCCCTCATCTCCTGCATCCCTCATCTTTCACCTCCTGCCTCCTTCGTTACGAGCAGAAAAAAAAAGAGAAACTGTGTGTAAATGAATCTGCTGCGGCTCTACAGTCGTAAAAAGCTGAGCCCAGCGATGGCTAATTGGCTCCCAAGAAAGCTGGGTGGGTGTCAGCGGAGACCGAGCTCCGACATCACACACACACACTCAAACACACACACACATGTACAAGATCCACCCCCCCTTTCTTTCCCTACTTGTCACATTTGACAAGAGAAGCACGAGAACAGAAGATAAAACACCACCGAAGCTCCGACGGTTTATTTGCTGTTGCTGGAGCTGCATTATGTACATCAGTGAAACGAGGTTGTTTTCACAGTTGGTGGACTAGCAATGTTTGTTTCATCGTGCTGTTGTGGCTTCGCACAGGCCTCGTTATTTAAGCAGCAGCAGCAGCAGCAGCAGCGAGGGGCTCAATTACATTTGCAGCCATTCATTTACATTCAGTTCTACTATTGTGGACAAGAAAACATGAGCTCAAGGTGAAATTTTGCAAAGCTAAGACGAAAAATCTGCTTCAGCTTCACATTAACAGGCCAGTTTATCATCACTTTTGTTTAAAACTTAAAATGTAACTAAAAATTTCTGTAAATTGTGGAGTAAACATGTTGTTTTTCTTAAAGCTGCACATGCACGCTTGTCAGAAAATTCACACACACTCTCAGATATGTCTGAGCAGGAGTCTTTGTCGTGTTTGAGTAAAGCTAATGTTTTACAGAGTCGGTTTCCCAGCAGTCATCATGCTGTGAACTCGGATGGCTGACACTCTGCAGGGCCGCTCTGCATCCTTCAGTCCCAATACACGAATATCATAACATGTCTCAGTTGTTTTAACCCTTTAAAATCGTCCTTTAGCTTATAGAGTCAGATGGGGGATTGATACCAGTTTAATGTATGTGCTAAAAATAAAGCTAGAGCCTCTAGATGTTTAGCTTAGCTTAGCAAAATGACTGAGAGCAGGTGGAAACAATTAGCATGACCCTCTCTGGCCTGTAGTTTTGTGTTTGACCTGTGTTTCCAAGTTGTTTTTCAGTTTTAAAAGATGAATATTTACATTTTTTTGGTGGGTAACAAGATAAAAGCACCAAACAAAATGCAATATTTTCACCTCATATTGAATTTGACACATTTAGAGTCAAATAAGGTGACCTGATTAGACTTATTTGTCTTCCATTGATTGATATTTACACAAAAATACTGGTATTTTTATTCCTATTTGCTTTCTCTCTCTGCTTTTTTTGCCTTTTGACGACATTGTCCTTCATTGGAAACATGTTTTATTTGGGTGTGGCTTCATTATGATGTTACATCATGCAGGAAGCTCAATATAGAAACAGACATGCGAAGTATAAAGCCAGCAGACATGACGGAGGACATTGTGTGATGCTGACAGCTCGATAATAACAGGATTCTTCCACAGTCTTTGCACATCAAAAATGCTCATATTTACAATGGAGCTCTGCACTGAGGACATACTTTAAATTCTATATACACAGGCAAGTTTCAAAAGAGCCACTGACAGTTTTATAGTTGGTTCAACGAGTGAACAAGCAAACGGTGCCATGTATTGTTTGCTGACAAATGTTAATTTTCGTGGCGATGTCAATCAAACAAGGACGTTTAAAGTGAAGGGAAAACTGCTTCTAATTAATGCTGCTGCAGAGAAAATGTAAAACCTTAAGCACTGATTAATATTTCATCACAAACACTTTCAAAATTACAATAAAAAAAATAAAATCAATCCAAATCAGTTAATAAAAATTACAGTATATTGAAATAAAATCCAACCGAAACATAATTTGCTGTTTATCCAACAAAATTAAAGCAGAGCCACAAAATAAAACCTATGCAACTTAATGAATTAACACGTTCAGAGTGTAACATATACACACGAGGCTTAAAGCAGCTTAACACACACAGCAGAGAGGGAGACTGTAAGACAGGCCTGTCCTGTCCTGCTGCTCCGCCGGTGTTTCCTTATCAGAACAGGAAGTGGGCAAAATGTTCAAAACAACACGGTCTGAACTCAGGAAGAAGGTCTGATTTTCAAAACAAGATGTTTCCCTCAAACTAACTACTTGGACTGACTCCGACCCAAGTGGTCAACTCGTGCTCCACGGCAACCGATCAAATACCAGTTTTAGCTTCAGACCTCAAACCAGATTAATTATTGACCCGCTGGACTTCCTCCAGTCTGCTCTGTTTTTTTCTCTCTGGAGAGTCAAAATCAAATAAAACAATTATGAGTGTGTTGTGACGGTGGCCCAGTGCGACTGCAAGTCAGATCACTGTTTACTGGTTTCTCTGCTGCTACATCGGCCTCATTCGGCTCCTCCTCTGCTCATTTCTGCAGCTGATCTGCAAGCAGCGCTATGTTTCATTTATGAGAAAGAGCAGGCGAGATGTGACAAACAAGGGATACCACTGCAGGAACACAGCGGTGAGATAGAAATGTCTAATGAAGGAGCCGCTGCATGAGGAGATGCTCAGATTTATCTTCAAAAACATAAAGAAAAAGGCATAAAGAAGATGAAGAAGATGTTTTATGCTCTTGCTGTCAACAGCTTTAGTCTTTTGCATGACAGGAAACTCTCATATCTGTGTACATCTACAACTGGTTGAGGTGATCAGCCACACTGCAGCGAAGCGTGTCCTCTTTACTTATGCATCTGTCAAGCACTAATCTGCATTTACTGCAGAGGAGGAAGAGGCATCAGATGAATCTTGCAGTACGTGATGGAGTCAGATCTTTAAGAAAAGGTTAACAAGGCCTCTGATTTAATGCGCAGAAATCAACACAGGCACTGCTTGTCAACTTTTTGTCATGTTTTCTTGAGATTTTTGACACAAATGCATCTCTACATTTCTACGTCAGTCAAATGTCAAAATAATCTGCAGGATTTTCTAATAAATAGTCTCTAATCCAACCT
>JAPZDY010000017.1:11332373-11342466 GCA_029783645.1 Ctenochaetus hawaiiensis
TAAATGGTCTCTAATCCAACCTCACAAATTAAAAAAAACACCTTAAAACATCACCTGAATTAGATCTACAAAGTAAATCACCCAAATCCCAGATTATACTGAGAGGTAGAAACCTTCAACAAGCAGAAAAGTTAAAAACAAGAAGCTACAAAAGTCTAACAGATGGTCAGTGATGATTCCTGCCTCTCGTCGGTCTCACAACCAACAGTGAAGGGTCTCATCCCTGATACGCTGAGGCTCAATGAGAAGAAAAACCACAGTTCTCACAACAAAGAAAGGCACTTGAACTTCTTCTGCTTCTGAAAGAAACAAAACTTCAGTAAAAGCAGCAGGACTTGAGGTCGAGCTCACACTCTTGACATCGAAAACGTTTCATGTTTCCTTCGATTGAAGTGGAAGTGATGGGAGGTTAAAGGTTTCCAGGGATTGAAACAGGATCTTGGCTGGAAGTGTGGACTGTTTAAGTCGTGTTTTCACATCAATTGCTTGTCCTTCATGTTATTTTGTTGTCAAGAGCTGCTCTTTAATCACTCTGCTGTGGGTCACATTGATCAGCAGGGAGTCACAGTGATTAAAACAACCGTCCTTCAACTGAAGGACCAAACGGCAGGTGTCTGTATTTCTTTGGATTTCTGTCTGACTAGCAATGAAAAGCGAAAAGCATCATATCCTGCGAGTCTGAGGATTCGTCAGAGCAAACACAGCAGAGTTACTCACTGAAAGCGACGATGGCCAGGATGATGGTGACCCCAATGGACACCCAGGACACCCACAGAGCTTTCTTGCGGTAACTTTGTGCTTCATGAGGCTTCAGACGCATGCTGCTTTCCAGAAGACCTGCAGACGACAACACAGGGCACAGTGACCCACCAGATACAGATATGACTCAGAGAGAGCAGAGCAGAGACGTTTGATACTTTGACTCAGTCGCTTCTGCTTTTGAGTTCAGTTTCCACAGTTAATAAATTTATATATTTGTATTATTAAAACACCAAACTGATGAGCATTAAACTGACTTACATCATATGTTTAACCACAGCAAAACAATGTGAAAACAAGGGATTATTTTCACACGAGTGACATTAATTGTAAGCTGTTACTTACTGACAATTAGTGCAATAATAAAGTGAATGATAAATGAATTAATCATATTACATGTTTTTGATATAAGAGTTCCTACATGAATGAATGCTAACATGCAGAGGTTTAGCAGACAATGTTAATGTGTTTATCAGCACTTCACATAAAGTTTGAGGGAAAGAAAAAGTCATAAACCAAAGAGTTGGGTCAATTTAAAATATACTCTGTAAATGACTGATAGAGAGAATTACAGGATCATAAAGTGATCGTAAATCAACCTGTGAAGGAACTAAAAGTCAGAAAAAAGTTTCTTAGAAATCAAATTAAAAGTTGCTGAGACCTTTCTTTAAAAATCCTAAACATTTAATCTCATGGTGGCGCTAGAAGCCAAATCACAGGATTACTAGAATCAGTAGGATTCTTCCTCTGGGGAGCACGAACGTCTGTGCACAATTTAACAGCAATCAATCCAATAATTAATGAGATATATCAGTCTGGAGCAAAGTGGTGGATTACCTGTACAAACTGACTATTGCTAAGATTTTTGGAAATTTGCAAATTTATTGAATTATGAAATATTTTGGTTTGGGGTTTACCATTAAATTGTTAAATATTAAAAATCCACATTAAACTCTGGAATCTGGATCTGTAAGTGGATCAGTGACGTCAGTTCAATATCCAACAAGTGAATTATGTCAGTATCAGCATCAGATACAGATACTGGATCATATCAGATCCAACTGTATCACCTAAAAAACCTCAAGGCAGCTGATTTCTTCTTTTTTCATTTTAGTGTAACTATGAACATTAGAGTTCAGTTTTCCTGTCAAAAGAACATTGTGTCTGTTTTTCATGTGGTCACTTACTGGATTATTTTATTAAATTATTATAAGAGCAGTTTGTTCTGATCACTCTAATTGATGAACCAATTTTCTCTGAGTAACACACTAATGAACTGGGTTGGAGTTTAAAAATGCATTCATTCAGTTACAGTGAGTCATCTGATCAAAACTCATTAAATATCCCATATGTTATGATGTTATTTTCCCCGAATCATCACAATGCATCCTCATTACAGGTTCATATTTGATTAAACAGACACGTGAACTAAACAAAAAGACAAACACACTTTTTTCTGCGCTATATTTCACAAATAACACCTGTTTAAGTGTCTGACAGTTTTTACTGATTCAAAAGCCTGATCACAGCACAGTGTCACTTGTAATATAAGTATAATAAAATGAAAACGTACATTCTCTATTTCCTATTTTGCTCTGTGCAGTGTTCATAATATTCTCAGCATTTAAGTATCAGTCTTCACCTTTTTCCCTCTTATATTAACTCGTATTTGTGCGCAGTTTGGAGCACTTGGGAGCAAATTATAGGAAGCAGAAGAGCGACATTTTGAAGTGTGTGTAACTGAATACAAGTGTAATCAGATTTCCATGTACTCGTACAGTTTGACCACACCGGGCTTCTCCTCCGGGGCATTACGCACCGTGAGCGCCCCGAAGACGCGGCAGCAATCCTAAACTTTGACCGCATTTCTTACCTCGGTCTTCTATGCTGTCTGTGATCTTCATCTCTTGGTCCATCTTCAGACCTTCTCCCTGACTTTCTGCTCCGGGCTGCTGCTCCTGCTGCTCCTGCTGCTGCTGTTGCTCCTGGAGGGGGTCCGCCTGCTCGCACTGCCCGTTCACCGCCGGGGGGTCCACAACTGGAGCCGGGTCCGGGACGCCGGTGGAGTCTGGCGGTGCGGGGTCCGTCATCTTCTCGGCGGGGTTGCGGTTCCTATGAGGCGCTCCAAAAATGTCACACCTGGGCGAGAAGTGCGGGCTGAAAACTGAGGAGAGACCCAGAGACGGAGGAGGAGGAGGTGGTGGAGGAGGAGGAGGGGGAGGAGGAGGGAGACTCCTTGCAGCGCTGCAGGTCCAGATGCGCCAAACCACACACTGTGAGGCGAAACGGCACCGGAAATGAGGAGATATGAGTTTCAAAACAAATCGCCTTTCAGTCACCTGAAAATAATAACACCAAGTGCTTATTATATTTAAATAGACAACACATTTGAGTCTTTTAGATGACCTTTCTTTTTCATCCATAATATTTCGTGGTAGTATATCTAATAGTCTTCAGTTAAAGGCCAGCAAGTTATTATCTTTTACCCAGAATGCTCTAATAATAAACATTTGTGGGACAGACGACATTTAACTAACTTGAACATACTGATTTAAACGAACGTAAGACGCTGCATTTCTGAGAGAAATCGCTCACTCTAGTTTATTTTTTAATAAATTAGTTGTTACATTACAGATCGAATCCCTCATTAAAATCAAATGGTGGAAATTGAATATCACTATGCATCGTTATTGACAAACTACTTAATGATATTATAAAATTGGCTATAATGCGAAGCAAAATGCTGCTAACAAATTAATATTCAAGTTAGCCTAAAAATAATATTTCAGCATTAGGCAATATGTATTGTGGCAGTGAAACCCTTATATTCTGCCAACTATTATTGCCATACAATGAAACGGTCAACTATTTACTTCCAAGGAGGATTTTTTGGGGGTTTAAGTGCATTTTTTATGCAGAGTGTTCACTTATAGCCTAAAAAAGTATCATAGTTATAAACTACTGTAGCCATCGTACTGAGACAAATAACCCCCCCCCCCAAAACTAAACATTTTCTTCTTCCGTGATAAAATTTGTGTCAAGTTAAGGTTTGCACATTTGTTTCCATGACAGACAGAAATAAACTTTATTTTGAAGGGATAAACCGGTTCTCACAGCCTGTGTGTTTACACGCTGACAAACCGGAGGCGAAGAGTCTGAACAAGCAGAACAAAATATTCACGAGGCTCCAATTCGCGTCGTCGTGAAAAGGCTTCACCTGGGCTCTAATTAACACTCCCGGCGGAGTTCACGAGACCTGCGCTCGTGCCGAAGTTAGAAAAGCTGCTGCGCCGCGCGCTCCGGATGCCAGGAGCGTATGTCCCATGTGGATTGAACGAGCCGGCTGACGTGCAGACCGGCCGGACCCGTTACTCACCTGCTGCGTTACTCACTTGACACACACGCTTCTTGAATGACAATGTAGTGGCAGCTAGAACGGATTGTTCTCGTGAAAGGCAACCCAACATGCTTCTCTGCAATCACACGAACAAATAAACATGGTCATTTTTCTTTTATTTCACGCGTGTGTGTTATGGCAAATAATGTTTTTGTTTGAAATAAGCCCAATCATTACATACACTGGGGATAAGTAACATCATTTTCAGTGACGGTTAACAAAATGCCTGCCAACAGGTAGATTATTATGCTTAGTCTAGATAAAAAACATACTGTATTTATGCACGAAAAGTCTTTATTCTGAGTTCTGATGATTAATATCAAAATCTAAAGCAAAATCATTTAAAAGGGATAAATAAACAAAAATGAGCTTTCAGATATTACACAGTATGTCATGACAAAACACTGTAAAACACTTGTGAAGTGCACACCCTGGTGGCATAAAGACTGAACAAGAGCTTTTAATGGAAAATTTATTGTTGCATTGTCAGGGTGCATAGACAACCAATTTACCAACTTATGCTGTAGTTGTACTTGCCATCTCACAAACTCACATAACTAGGAAAGGCAGAAAATTTATACACAAGACTGCTTTTTATATTCACAGGGTGTCATTTCACTTAACTGGAACCCAATTGAAATATATCACTCAAGATTAAAAATAGGAATTTGAATATTTTTAAAAATATGTTGTATCTGGGGAGTACAAGCAAGGCTGATTCACAATAGAGGCTTTTCATGATCTCAAAACTTTGAAACTTATTAACACACTGACTCCACACAAAGGCCTATACATTAACCAAGTCCCAGGTTTATATCTGAGATAAATGTAGGGTCTTTGGCTAAAACTACACTACATATTTATTTTGCTTTTTAATGGCATGGAGGGAAGAGGGAGTTTGTACTGGCATTCATACAGCTTGATTTCGTTCTCAGTATTTGTTTCCATTTAGTGGAGAGTACTGCAGGCCAGAGCATGATCCACCGTGTGTTGATCTTTTATGGAAAAGTTTGATGCTTGCACCACCCTTAGTTCATATGAGGTCAAATATGATCTAAGACTAAAATAAAAACATCAGTTTTTTATAATTATTAAAAAGCAATACCTAAAGCTACAATTTGACCTTATTATCAATTTTAAGCCTGGTTCTTTTGTCATATTAAAAAAATATTGATGTATGAATGAAGTGAATGAATGAACAAGAAGTGCAAGTATGACCCCTTGTGGTTAGCATTGGTATTTCAACCCTCTTTGCTGTATTTTTAATTAATGACAAAAAACACATTTACTGGCAATCAGCTAATGGATAATTACATCTTTGTATTAAGGCCGAATTTACGTATGTTTTTGTTGACTAAAATTTTGTCTAAAACAGGATTAATGAGGTATAGCAACAACAAGGCCCATGTCGCACCACCGACCACTCGAGGGCGCTGTTCGGAAAACGGATAACCGGTTTTAAATCAGCCTCGGCAGCTCACGTCGTCCTTCCGGTGCCCCCATAGCCCCACTCCCTCCCGATGCTAGCACCGTCGGGCTTGGCTGTGGGAGCGTAATGGCGGTGCACCGGGGTCCCTCTACGAAATGGCTCTTCACCCGGGAGCAGCTCGAAAACACACCGTCTCGACGCTGCGGAATAGAGGCTGACAGGGAGCTCTCTTACCGGCAGCAGGCCGCCAACTTAATCCAAGATATAGGCCAGAGACTCAACGTGTATCCTTTCTGAAACGTAAAGGCTAGTTACGGTGCCTGGCCGACAGACAGGCTAGGTCTAGTTAGCATCAGCTTACAGAAGGGCCGGAATGGCTATGCTTCTTACAGATCACATCTTAACTCTCAAAACATAGTTATAATGTTGTGTTTTCACTTAAAGATTAATCTCTGATAAGATCGGCTTTTAAAATAAGCTAATATTATGTTCATATTTAGCTTGCCGGAAGTGTTAAGGCCTGCTTGTTAGCCTAGCCATTGTTTTGTCACTGTAGACTGCAGATTCTATTGTTAGCTTTGTGTGTAGTGATACTAGTGATAAATTATTAATGATATCGATCGCAGGTGTAAGTTAAACCTGACACTACGTTACAAACGATCTACTACACCGTCGGACAAGTTGAGTCTAATGACTTGATGCTGCTTTTGGCTTTAAGTAACAGGCTGCACGTTTTGCTAACCATCATCTCAACGTTAGCATGATGCTAATAAGCCACTAATTTCTCCACTAAAGCTACTGTAGATCTCTGAGTATTTATTGTGTATCATATGTGTGTTATGTCTTAACTTCATACCCAGCTCTCAATTGATTATAAACACTGCTATAGTATATATGCACAGATTTTATATGATTCACTCCTTCACCAAATTCCATAGAAATGTAAGTACCACTGCAGTGATGGCTGATTTCATAATTACTGGTGATATAGACTATTTAAACTGACCAAGGTTTCTTCTCTTTAGACAATTTCCCAGACTACGTTGTTCCTGGCAGCTAAAGTTGAGGAGCAGCCCAGGAAGCTGGAGCATGTTATTAAAATAGCCCATAACTGCGTTAACCCACAAGAGCCTGCCCTAGACACTAAGAGCAACGTAAGTAAACTATGACTAAGCAAGAACTTTGGTTTCCCTGAAATTACAGTGATGCTATGTGATATTTAACTCTGAATGGATACAACCTTATGTTAACATTCCCTTTGGCTTTACAGTGGCTAAAATACATGCTTTATAGAAGATTGTAAGTTAACCGATATGAGTTAAAGAAACACTGGGGTCAGTTTGGGTGAGACTGATCCAAAAAGAAAATTTTGTCAGCTCATTTTGTGGTTTTTCATCTGCTTGCATTTCCCCTTTGGTAACAGGACTGCGCCATAAGTAGTGTCCTCAGTAGGCAGTAGGTCTGTAAAATGTCATATTTTATGGCATTGTGATTTTAGTCCCAATATTAGATTTATCTAAACAGGCTGCAGTGGTTCACTTGTGGGTTTTTATCAAACTTTGGCCATACCTGCTTTGTATGAGCCGTAAAGGTTAATCCTCTTTCAGTAACGTACATAAAATGCACAGGATTTAACTGCCTCTTTGCTGACTTTTTACACTCGGGTTAATTCAACCATGAGGAATGTTGTACAACACAAGATGAGCATCACACATTCAATCAAGCAAACACTGTCCATTTACAAGAAAACTATGTGAAGTTTTTCACCATCTGGCTCTTATCTCCTCTCCTTTAATACAAAAGGCTGTCTTACGCCCATAAAGTTAATCTACTTATTTGCTGTTGCTAGAAGGTCCAGGAGTGCATATTTCAAATGATTGTTATACAGTTTTTTCTGCAGAAATGTTGCAGAGGAGTTGAATATATCAAAATATATTTGTTGGGAAGCAGATCTAAAAGTGTACTCAATCGACCTTTTTCAGGCATTCCAGCAGCAGGCACAAGAGCTTGTAGCACTGGAAACAATAGTGCTGCAAACGCTGGGTGAGTGTTATTAAAGCTTTAGTACTCCACATACTGTACTCAGTTTTTCTGTGTGTGGATTTGATTTACTGGCTTTTAAAGCATCATCATTTCTGTTGAACCAAGAAGTGCAAACAACAAAACTACACAGGTACCTATGGGCATGTTGTCATTCACTGTATGAAGATTGAATTTTAAATACTTAACTGACAACACTTGAGCGTTTCCTTTAGTTCCCTTTTAAAAAATGTAAACCAAAATATCACACTGAAGTTCTGCTTAAATCGTGCTTGCAAAATTGCCTAATCATCTTCATTTAACATCTCGGTTGCAGGTTTTGAAATAACAGTGGATCATCCACACACAGATGTTGTGAGGTGTTCCCAGCTAGTGCGAGGTAAAACCTTCTTTCTCAGTCTATCTCAGTTCTGCAATTAAAAAATGTTCATTCAGTTATTCACCTTAAAGTTCATTATTTAAAATCACCTGCCACTTGCAGCCCCGTAACAACTCAAATTTGTGCTATAATTTTGTTCAGGTGCTACCTTTTCTTAGTGCAGGTTGCATTTTGGAACCTAGCTTATCATCCATGCAACATGTAACATTGATGCTAACTTTAACATGCTATGTCAAAGTATCAACTCTGTCCTAAAATGAACTTTCTTCTCTTTTTACAGCAAGCAAGGATTTGGCACAGACTTCCTATTTCATGGCTACCAACAGGTTATTATCCTGTTCCCATTATTGCACTGTAATGGCACACTATAGCTTCCTGTCCTGCAGGGTCCCCCTTCCTGTGTCCAACGCCCTGCTTGCGCCTGGATCCCGGGAAACCCCAACGTGGGGAAGTACCGGTCCAGCTGCTATGTGCGGTGTATTGTACAAGGGCTCTGTGTTGGCACACTGGGGTTGAATGCACAATGTGGAGTGTAGTGATGCTGTTTACCTCTCAAGGTTGTTTGGTGCAAAGTGCGTATTATCTAAGAAAAAGAAAAAAAAAAGAAAAGCTCAAGCGGTAGCCTGAATATAGATTGCCACTAAAGATTCTTAAACTTTTAGAGCCCTTTGGTAAGTATAGTTAACTTTTTTCTTTTGTTCTTCATTTTTGCACACTTTCACCTCAAAAGAGCTAACAATGAAAAAACAAACTATACTGCAAACTGAGTGTTTTATTTTTATTATAAACTTTTCAGAAATTTAGTGCATGTTTTTTATTGTCTTCAAGAGAGGAAATTGTACCAGAAATTTTTGATTTAATGTAAGATTTCTATTCACTAAGCCTCTTGCTTTGCTGTTATTGTGTTGAGGTTGTGTATTTCTGTAACTAACTTTTGAGGTGTTAACTTGTTTTACAGAGGCTGCTAGTTTGATATGCAAAAGGGGGAGATAGATGTCCCTAGCAGATGATGTTTAATTGGATCTCTGCAGTGATTTTTTTCTTAAATTAAGTTCATGTTCAGAGAGAGAAGTCTTGATTAAAGTGTCGTCACTGTAATAACTCAATTTGTGATTGAATAGATCTCATTAATATCTGAGTTTTGTGTATCTCCATGGCTCGGCAACATTTCAGACGTACCCAATTAATCAGTATCTGTAAAGGAAAATAAAGTTTTCTCAGTCTTACTCTGAGATAGGAGTGTTTTTAGTGATTCTTCAGCCATGTTGTAGTTATATTACCTCTCTCAGTTTGCAGTGTAGTTTGGGAATCAGGGTGCAGAAAAAATTAACTATAAAAAAAACTGTAGCCTAATCATTTCTCTCAGCTTCCAACATCAGTGTTTCTCAATCTTAAACTTCCCATGTTTGACTTATTTAACACAATACAAGTAGTTAAAATTTAATTTAATTTGACTGTACAGGAATAAAGGTTATTTAAAATTGTAGAGATTGAGAAACACTTTTATAAGTATAATTTCCCCTTTTTAATATTAAAATCTAAACACAATAGTATGGCCTAATTAGGTTAAATATATCTATGTATTATCATTTGATTATCATGTCTCATTTAAACATTTAGGAACATATCCTAACAAACATAGGCTTTCTTATATGTTCCAGGTCTGTAAGGTAAGGCTGTGTGTAAGTGATGTGACAATGATTGATCGATTGATTATCATTATTGCTTTACTCTTATGCTGTTGAGTTGAATGTATGTCACTAAATAAATGGTCTTACATGAATACAGTTGTCCCTCACTATAACGCGGTTCACCTTTCGCGGCCTCGCTGTTTCGCGGATTGTTTTTAGTGCAATTTTGCATGTTTTTTTTTTTTTACAGCGTATGAACGCACATTGTGTTCTGTGTCCTGATTGGCTAAGGGAGAACCTGCACATTGTGTTCTGTGTCCTGATTGGCTAAGGGACTGTAGACCATTGTCAATCTCCTCCGTGCCGTGTCTCCTGTACAGAACAGAATGTGTTCGGCTTGCCAAATTTACATAAATGTTCGATCGCTAGCAGTGTGACTCTGAAGTGCTGTATGTTTG
>JAPZDY010000017.1:11342566-11355696 GCA_029783645.1 Ctenochaetus hawaiiensis
TGACTACTTCGCGGATTTCGCCTATTGCGGGTTATTTTTAGAACGTAACCCCCGCGATAAACGAGGGACCACTGTATTACGTTTCTAAGAAGAAAAGCCCCTCAGCTCACGGTTCTATCTTTCTGTTTTGCTTCTTGTCTCCTGCAGTTTGCACCTCACCACCTTCTGCCTGCAGCACAGACCTACAGTTGTTGCGTGTGTCTGCATCCACCTGGCCTGTAAGTGGTCCAACTGGGAGATTCCTGTGTCTACAGATGGCAAACACTGGTGGGAGTACGTGGATCGCACCGTAACCTTACAGCTGCTGGATGGTGAGAGCTTCTGTCACTGTTTTTTATTTTTCTCTGGGACTATTTTTTTAATTCATTTCTTATTGAATAAAATGTGAGAGACTCTAGGTGTTTTGTCACCTTCCCGCTAACTCAAACGCTTTTTCCCCCTCATGATTTTTTAGCCTTAAGTATCTGAAAATGAATAATCTTGCTGCTAAAAAAGTTAAGAGCTGGTCCCTCCACTAGATTTTAGTGAAGGTGAATTTGAACTTCATCCGAGTGATTAGGTTTACAAAGAAAATAGAGGGCTTTTCAAGTTTCCGAGCTTTAAGATTCAGTCTGCCTCCTTCCAGCTATGTGATATTAAAAGGCATATTAATCTATATTTTAAAAAAGAAAACAGTTAGCTGCAGTTATAAAAAATGTAAGTGAAAGTTTTTGTATATGTGCCCTGTGACTTTGTAAGAATCGCTCCTCTATTTGAAAACTAATACATTCAAATAAAGAGTCAGAATCAACCGTCACACTCAATAAATAGTCATCTAGTAGAACAAACAGTATGAAGACAAAGCAGCGTCCCTGATGTCCCTTTCTGACATCACCTTCTCAATTGTGTCAGCCATGAGCCTTCGCTATCAGCAAATAATGTGAGAAACACATGTTAGAAAAGGGTTTAGCGAGCGGATCACTGACATTGTCTCCTCTGTTTTCAGAGCTCACACACGAGTTCCTTCAGATCCTGGAGAAGACGCCCAGCAGGCTGAAGAGGATACGAAACTGGAGGGTATGTCATAAATACAAGTCAGCCAATCATATGAGAGGAGGACAGAACAGCGTGACCGGCAGTGGTGAGACAAAATAAAACGTCATTATCTCCTGAATGAATTCTGTGTTTGTTTTTTAGGCCATTCAAGCAGCTAAGAAGCCAAAGACGGAGGGCCCCACAGTGGATAGTGCCTTCCAGGGAACGTCCTTAGACAACCTTCCCGGTGTCACCAACTCCTTCTTCCCCTCCACCTCTTCATCAGACTCTACAGACATGCCCTCCCTCAACACCATCTCAGTCCCTTTCACCTCCTACCAGCCACTGAGCGACCAGTCAAAGTCCTGCAGCTACGACCAGTTCTCCGAGCCTCACCCTTCAGACTTCACACTGGTGAAACACGAACTCAAAGCTGCGGGCGGGTCTAGCAGTAAACACCAGCAGCTCAGCACAAACGCTGCCGCTTTCTCTCGGCCGCAGAAAGTCTTGACTTTGGAAAAGTACAGAGAGAAACACGCAGCAGAACTGGCCTTGCAAAACGGTATAAAGGAGGAGGCGAGCACAGACATGTACGCGCCCCCTCCTGCTCTCTCTTCGCACCACCACAAGAAACGCTCTCAGCCACAGCAGGCCGGCCAGTCAGGTGACAGCAGGAGAGAAAAGTCCAGCTCTAAAAAGGCTCGACTGCCTCCTTCTTTTGCCGAGAACGGCTCCGCCACGAGCGAGGAGCTCAAAATGCGAATCAAAGTTTCATCGGATCGTCACGGAGGCTCAGAGCAGGGCGGGACTCTGCCTGGAAAAGACAAGCACAAAGAGCACAGCAGCCACCGCCACTCGAAACACGTCCACTCACACGGCCACTCCCACAGCGGGAACAGCAGAGGGACATTAGAAAACCCCTCCTTATCCTTACGAGCTCAGAGCAGCCACTGCAATGACATGAGCTCCTCCGGCTCGTCTCGAAAGAGGCCACACCCTGACGCCGGAAACCACAACCACAACAACCACCACCACCACTCGTCCAAGAGCAGGAGCTCCAAAGGAGGCCTCAGCTCTTCCCACTACTCGTCAGAGGGCGGCCAGAGGATGATGGAGCACCACAGCCACGACGGCACCAACGGCCTGCTGACCTCCAACGGCCAACACACTGACTACAAAGACACTTTTGACATGCTGGACTCTTTACTAAGTGCCCAAGGAATGAACTTGTAACCCTCGGAGAGTCCGCAGTGTTGTCTAGAATAATGTATTACCATGTTTAATAGAATTTTAAAGAATGAATTTATTTGTCTTAAGTTATCTGAATTCTGCATCGCCCTCAGTCGTGTCCACACACTGATCATTGATTATTCTTGTTGAGCTGTCAAAAATGTAAAATTATATGCATAGAGCTGTGTACTACTAGCTTGCAACAAAAAAAACATGAGAAGTTTGAAGAATACGGCTGGAAAAACTGAGGGTTTTATTCGTCCTCTTGAGGCAAGCTGACATGATTTTAACGTGCATGTTTTCAGTCACAAAAGGGAAAACTTAGCTGGTGTCCGCAGCCATCGTGACAGGATTTTTTTTTTTTTTTTTTTTTAAATTTTAAGACATTTTGTTCCACTAAAAATCTCAGGTCTTGAACTTTTTTGATATAAGAATGAATCTTCCTCTGTTTGGGTTTATTACCTGTATCTGTGGAGATGTATCACCTCGTCCATTTGCTGACAAAGAGGGCAGAACTTTGGCTTCGGTCTCTAGGAAAAAATCATGGTCTGCTTATATTTCAAGTGCATCAATAGTTCCAAAAAAAAAAAAAACACAAAACACAAATGTGAGGCCGACTCTGTTTGGTGTCTATTTGCTGTCTATTGGGACTTCCAAGGCTGCACCAACACTTAAATGTGCAGACTCAAAATAGAGCTACAAATGAAGTTTACGTTACATCTGCTGTGAAAGTGCATTTAAAATATATAGGCTAAAATTGCAAAAAGGCCTTGTGATTGTACTTTGTCAATCGCTATTCAGTATGATAAATGTTATTAACTATTGAAAATACAGATCTCTAAAATAAGATTGTGTATATAGGACTGTAGTTCAGCTTTAAATCTGTCGGTTTAAGCATCAGTCCAGACCTTCCTCCATTCAGTGTATCATGAGATATAAAGCAGACTGTATTGATGAACATATCCTCGATTTGTGTATTGGGAGCCCAAATAAAGGTGTAAAAGTGTTTTTTTTTATTTTTTTTTTTTTTTCCCCGCATCACAGTTTCCTCTTTTTCAGTGTCCTGACATGAAACTGGTTTACATTTATTGGTTGAACATAAAATATGACTTTCAAACAATGAAGAAGTTACAGAGACTTTTAAGAGTTTGTTTTTTGAATGTAGTTGTGTTTTTTTGCTAAAGAAAGCTAAGTTTTCCAGTTTAAAGTTGTAGGGCTGAAAACTGATGATACCGTTATTAAAATATCTACATATTTTAATTATTAAGTCTATAAAATTGGCAGATGTAATATTGATATTTTTAAAAGTCTGATTTTTTGGGCCCAAAGTCCTAAAGATATTCAGTTATCTTTCATACAAGACAAAAATAAAATAGCAAATATTTTCTTAGTATAAGCTGGAACACACATATTTTTTTTACTTAAAAAGTGGCTACATATGATTAAAGGGGCTTTATGTTGCATTTTAGCACTGATTACTGTGCAATTTCTTTCAATTCCTGACTGAAAAACCCAGCAGAATGACCTACTCCATTACTTAATTACTTATACTCATGTGGTAGTCCATGCTCATATGTATTCCTACCTAAAAGACTGAACTACTATTACTCAACCCCTCTTAGACATTTTTCATTGGGTCAGAATTTAGAAGTGAATGAAGACTTTTGTGATCATTTCTAACAACAGAACAATTAGGGAGCTTTGCATGAACATTAAGCATCTTTGTTGATCTACTGGAGCCTTTTAGTGAGGACAACAATAGCAACTGTGGGGTGAAAGTAATATCTTGGAGGCAGAAAGTTAGAAGGCAAAATTTTTATCTGCAGTCAAACTCTTAAAGGCAGCACTGATACAATCAACCTACTTATACATGCTGCGTACGAGCAGAGACGAAACACTAAAAGCATGTTGAATATATTAATGGTAGAAAGGAGTTGGTGTTGTGAAACTTTGCACCTGTGCAGTACAGATTGAATGTGTAGGGAATTAGAAAAGGGTTTTAAACATTTTTTGGTGCAAAGGCAGCAAACTTTTTAAGCAGTTTTAGCTGATTCTGTACATACAGTGTTTATGTCCCGGTGATGGAGGTCTTCGCTCTCTGTCCACTCATACAGATGGCTGCTGACTGGCCTTGCATAGATGGACTTCATACTATCAGAAAAGAGTAAATTGATTGATGAGTCAAATACTGATCTGCAAAAACAGTCAATCCCCCAGCTCTCTGTGTGGTCTGATGTTTCCAAGATCCTATTTTTTCCTGCAAAATCTTATCAGTCCCAAAACCGGTTTGACATTATAAAATCGACAGGAAATACTCAGGGTTGTCTTAACTCAAGTTTCTCCCTCGAGTTTAAAAAATGCCATCCTCAGTGCAAAAAAAAAAAAAAAAAAAAAAAATTAAATAAATAAAACTTAAGCCCCTAATTTTGGCCTGGAAAGCACATATAGCATGCAAAAATGAAAAGAACAGCCAAAACATGCAGATGGTTTAATCCCAGCCTCATAACATTGGATTTATTCCCCATTGAATTTAAGCCCTCGCTGCGTTTGAAGATAAAACAGTCATTTGTCAAACGCCGCCAAAGAGAATTCTCGTCAAAACAGAACATACAATGGTCATTTCCTGCTGTCTGCCTGCTTTCGTATGCTCGATTGATTAATTGATTATGTTGGAAGCTACTTATTGAACAATAAAAAATACATTTAATGACCAAAATATCAGCTTTGAGCACAGACTATGTTTAAAAGTCACTCTGGAGCTGCTGAATGATTATTTTTATTTGCTACTGAATTAGAAATGTTAATAAGAGCAACATATTAGACAAACATGTTGAGCTGCAGCACGAGTAGAATATTTAAGTGTTGTTGTTTTGTTGGAGTTTTGCATTTTGCACGATTTTGTCTTTCACAAGTGGACAAACAAAGGGTGAAACATTTTTCTCTCGGTGGATAAACTACCTCGAGGGTATTTTCTTCTTTTGTTCTTGCAAAAGGAACAAACAGGGAAAGACAGTTTAAACCTGCCATTTGGTCCTTCCAGCAAACCTCAAGGGGCTTTCAAGGTTTAGCTTTACACTCTCACACAATACAGCGTTGATGCTCTCATTTGTGGGTGGAACATAAATCCAGTTCCTGATAATTAACTAGCACCCTCAGAGCAGACGCAGCGTTTTCACCAAGTATTACCTTCTAATTTTAGCGTGGAAGACAATGGGGAAATTCAGCAGGAGGACGTCAGTGAAAATTCAACCATCTGGACATTCTCGCATACTGGTGGGAGGGTGATGATTTATTTTCAGCAACCTCTCGAGCTGAATAAGAGACGCCTACTGCTCGAAAATCCGCAGAGAGGAACAGATATGAGAGCGGCTTTTGTGAGCAACAAATCCCAGAATTAAGAGCCATCTGAAAGGGAAACACAGTCCAAGCTCTAATTACAACTCAAAAGACGGGAACATTTATAGAGGTGTGCAGGCAAAGTACCAAGACACAAATACCATTATTATTATGATCATGATTTTGCAGGTAAGATGGCAAATTAAAAGTTCTATTGTAACAGATAATTCAAAGACATTGCATTGTTTTAGCTCCTTCTTGGTGTCGTCCAGCTGCAGGATAATTGGATGCAAAAGGATGACGGCATCATATAAACGTATTCTGATGAAGACATGAAGCAGCTCTTTCTTACAGCTTCTGATGTTCAACAAAAAAAATCTCTACATGTTATGATGTCTTACTGATTCATAGCTGCTTTTCTGCCTCTTGTCCACTAGATGGCAGTGTTACCTTTGGCCTCCGGTGCCAGCAGAAGCTGCACAAACATCCAGCATCATGTTCTCAGTTTTTCAGAAGAATTTTTTAAAAAAGCAAACAAGACGCAGTGTTGAGTAACCTTGAAAAAGGACGCAGCCTTTCATGCCATTAATCCAAGGTGCCTCTCAGCACACTTTGTGATCCTCAGTCACAACCGTCACACACAAACACACACACACTCACACGTGTGTCGGCTCGTACTATCACAAACTTTGGATTTGATCCATCTAATTAACAGATTCAGATAACTGTCGGACAGCAGAGACTCAGAGGCATTCCAGGAAATGTCACGGCACTTGGTAATTTCGGTGGTGGAGTTGATCAAAAGGCCTTTGCAGAGCGGCATATGGTGCACTTGTACCCATATGAGTCTTAATGCAAATGATGCCCAGGAAATTGTGCAGGAAAAGTGGCATAATTATAAGCCATTGAAAGCCCATTGTCATTCCTGTCTGAGAGGTCTCTCTTGAAAAATCAGGAGCTGATGGAAACCCCTTCAAGTACCTGAGATAGAGCCGGAGGGGGAAAATGACTGGGCCTGGGCTGCCATTATGCCATGGTAGTGCAATTATATCCAATGATTGGCAGCAGCATAAATTAGCCGCAGTCTTCGTGGTGTGGTTTACTTCTTGTTTCCAACCAGTGCTAAGGTATCTCTCTCTCGCATGGTTAAAAAAAGCTGCAGTGCTCTCTTTAACCAGCTGTTCTCAGTGAAGAACAAGACATTATTTCACAGTTTTTTCCCTGTAATTATTCCCTTTACTACCCCAGTTTATTTCTCTGCCCGATGCAAATGCATCCTCTCGTGGCCTGAACACCAGAGATTCATGTTTGTGGTGGGAACCGCAGAGCACCAGCTGTCCTTTAAAAAGAGACAGCTAAAAAAAACCCACACACAGTTGATGTGAAATGTCTTCCTCCCTACTCGTCCCCAATCATCAATAATTCACCGGCTTCGACATTTGAACTAATTATGGTGCACCAATGGCCTATTTGAGCAGGGTCCTGTCAGATGAAAGCTGCTAGGTCCTTCCTGTCAGTGGTTGAGGCAGCAGAATGAAGCGACAGCAAGTGGAGGCTGCAGCCATTAAAATGAATGGAAAGCACCTCTAACAATCATACACCTCTGACACACACACACTCACATAAACAGGAACTTGCTGCCTCAAATATATTCACACTAAAATTTCAACATTGTCCTTTGCTGCCTCACACACACACACACACACACTCACAGATGTAGCATGCCGACACAAACACACACACACAAATAAAGAAAAAAAAACACATGAATTGCTGGCTCACACACACCCACACTCATACAGACACATACAGACATGCATAAACATGATGTGCTACAGTAGCTCACACACACACACACAGTGATGTGCCCGCCACCTGTGTGGGTTGTTTGGCCTTCTCATCCAGACCTCTCTGGTTTTAATTAGCCTGCTGCTGAAGTGTTTTCCTTTTTATATTCTCTGAAGGGCGATGATAACGGCTACAGCCGAGATGGAGGCTCTCTGCTGGTTTGTTTCATTAGGGAGAGCATAATGACCCTGCAATCAAAACACCAAGAAAATACCTACCCTTATAATTATTTTCCTCCTAATGGTTCAGTTTAGACTCTGCTATGGCTTTTGTCATCAGTGCCACAACAACTGAAAGAATTTCTACCAATAATAATGACAATACAACCACTACTACTACTACTAATACAAATATTACTGCTAATAATAATAATAATACTTATAAAATAATGTTGATAAGAATAAAAACAATCATTTTCATAGTTTTTTTTCTATATATAATTGTTTATTATTATGGGATAAACGTTTAATGCTGACTTTAATGAGAAGATCAATAGCATTCTTATGTCTGTACATATTAAGCTGGAGTTTGAAGTTGATTAGATTAATTTGAGCATAAATATTGGATGCAGGAGGAAACAGCTAACCTGGCTCTGTGCATAATTTTAAAAAATCGTCCACCGGCAGGGATGTTAAAACTATTTAATAATAAGTGATACTGTAAATATGGAAGGGGGATATTGGATGCTTATTGCTCTGTTTTCAATTCTTCTATTCCATTCATTCTGCCCATCCTGGAAGCTGCTGTCCAACACAGGAGTGATAAATGGATTGGGCTATTAGTAAGCCCGACCCAGGGCAAACTAGAGAGTGAGATATAGATGCTCACAAAGCATCTTCCTTATTATGAACATAAAAAAATTGTTAACTTCAATGAGGCATAGGCTAATAATCATAAAACCTTAAAAAATGGTTCATTTCAGGCTAATAATCATTCAACCTTAATAAAATCCTCTAGTAAAAACTACAAAGTCCAACGTCATTAGGAAAAATCACAGGCACTTAAAGGAAAAACCTTGTTTTAAAAGAAGCCTCTGACAATCGCAGCGTCTGCTCACTGGATGTGTGAATATAACACACAGGTGTATGCAGCCCCCCCCCCCCACTCCCCCGGCCTGGTTTTTCATGCCCACTCAACTTGAGCTTTTTTTTTTTCTCCTCTGCAGCTCTTCTCAGTGGGAAACTGTGGAGGCCACATGAACAGCAACATCATGGCCTTCAGTGTGTCCTTTTATTCGATTTTATCTGCATTTTATCTTCTAACTCATTCAGTATTGAACCTGCTTGAAAACCAGCGGCACACTGTAAGCTCTGAGCACATCTCACACACACACACACACACACACACACACACAGTCAGGTCAGGTCATCAGGATTTTTTTAAAATTAGGCTGTTACTGCCTGAATGCTATTCAATCTGAGAAGCTGCCTGATCTGAGTTTCAGTGATGTTCAAGTAACTGTTGACAAAGCAAACTGATATGCAAAAACTAATAAACTTCTGCAGAGGACAAACTATGTTTTGTTCTAATGGCTTAAATTCATTTTTTCAACTTTCTTGACCTCAATTTCCCAAACTGATTGGCTGGTTCGCTTATAAATACGCTCTTCTGGAGGGATTTCTAACTTGAATGACTCGCAATCATCAAGCTGTTGGAGGTTCCTGGACGTCCTGCACTTAACTCAGCAGAAGCAGCTCATGGATCATCAGTTTTCTGTGGGAGATACAGCCGGGTGTCATCGGCGTAGCAGCGAAACAAAAAACGTTATGGATTATGCGGCCGAGTGGGAGTATGAGGAGGAGGATGAGTTGATTATTGAGAAAGCTGAATTGGAAAGGTAGGAGTCGAGGCTTTCCAAAGCTGGATTTGGGTCGACAGAGCATAGAAATCTGGTTTTTCTGTGTTTGGAGCGGCGGGGTGAAGCAGTGGGGGTGCTGCCAAGGGTTTATTGATATTTTAAGGTGAAGCAGCACAGATGAAAATAGTGACTCTGGTTTCAGTTTTGAGTTATGATAATGGTATCTTGCTTCTGTAACAACTGTAGTTTCATAAAATATATTACACAATGATGACAAGCATTAAAAAACTGTATATTTTTATACCTGCTGTGCTTGTCTGGCACAGCAGGTATAAAAAGCAACAACCCCTAAAATTTCAAAAAGGGTTGGTGTCTGCGACCACACTTAACATTTTTCTTTGTTCGCCTATTACACACAATGCAAGTTCACATTAAAACAGCCCTGACATTAAGCTAATGATGCCAAAAGATTGTTTTGCTGCTAAAAACATCTGTAGTTTTCTATCAACTCGCCCTCAACTGCAGAGATGTGTGTGTGTACGTGTGTGGGTGTGTGTGTGGCAGCCATGTTTGCTTTTGTGTGTGCATTTGTGGGTGTAACAAAGCTAATCTTCTGTGTGTGAGGCTGAGAGAAATATCCCGAAGATGAGATGCACCTGCTGCTTGGTAATTCCTCCAGCGTGTGTTCCTGCCCTCTTATTATCCTCTTTTTTCTTCCTTGGAATCAGCTTCTCATTAATTTGACAAAGGCTCAATCACACCTTAAAGCACACCTGACACCATGAGCAGCTTAAGCATATTTGCCACTGTAAACCTGTATATACATTAGGATGCTGTATCTTTATTTTCTCCTTTTTCTCTGATTGTTTGTTGTATTTACTGGCTGTGTCATCTTCATTACTCTATATTTGCCTCTTTTTTCTGTGTAGCTAAAGCAAGCAAAGTTCCCCAAAGACATTATTAAAATTTCATCTGAACTTAGCAAATCTATTGAAGAGTCACAACCATGATGCTACAAGGTATCTCCCATAGTATCCCTCCCCCCTATACCTTTTCGACACTGGACTTCAGGCCCTGAAGTCCAAAATATTTAGGAGCCCATATGGCAAAATGACAACTATCAGGAGATTAAGACTCCATAAAATTGGTAACAGAATCATAAATGCATCCAATTCTGAATAAAAAGCTGTGTTGGGTATCTTTTAGAAATAGGACTCTGCCTTTTCCAAGCAGCTTCCTGCACACATGTATGCAACTTAATGGCTGATACACAAACTTTATGTATGGGATTTGGCATCCTGAAGGAAAATGGTGTCAAAACAAGTCAAAATTTCACTTTTGTTACAGTACCTCCATGAAGGATGGCTTAAATTACAAAGGGACAGAGTGAAAATTACAGTTTTAATCCAGACTAAACATGATTTTTGTCTTGGTCGGCTGCAGCGACCTCTTTGAGTCTCTGCTGCCTGGCAACCTCACGGTGACAACAACACTTTTTCTGCACCGTGCAATGGCACTGGATGCAAATCAGGAGATGCGACTTTCATTTGTCAGATGACAAAACAGATCACAACATCCACCATCCAGCTGCTGTCACACTGAACACCTGATTTCCTGTTATTTGCTGCTAGCAGTGCTGCCTGTTTGCTAGTTCACCTGATATGAATCTAGGCCATCATGTGTTCAAAACTACCTAAGAAAGTTGAATTATCCGACAGTGTGGACTTATATAAACACTGGCACGGTGTTGACTCAATTTTTACACTCTCGGGATTAACACTGATGCGTCTGCCGTGTGTTAAATGGTCCAACTCGCTGGAAAAAAAAGGCTCCCGCTTCTCCAGGTATATCTGAACACCTCGCTCCTTTCATCACGGCTGGCAAACCTGCCCGCTATCACATAATTAAACAAGATTTATATCATCACATAGAATAATTCTGTGTGGGCTGATGGAGAATGTTGCTATAGCCAACTTTCCCCCCTTCTTTGCACCAGCCCACTCACACAGTAAATGAGAAACTGGCATAACTGAACACACACACGCACAGACACACACACAAAAAGGAAGTGGTGTGGGTGTGAAGATGTCCACGGTTGAGTGGCCAAATGCAGCCCACTCAAACAGCCAATTGTGAAAGTACTTATCAATAAATTTCAATGGACATTTGTGACACAGGTATATTTGGTTTTGCATCAATATGAAGTCAGATTTACATTTATGATGAAAGGTTGATGACAGATTGGTTGCATTTCACTTGGCTGCACATTTATCATTCACTTGTGTTTTTGTGTGTGTGTGTGTGTGTGTGTGTTTAGCAGCATCTCGTGAAGTTATTTTTAAACCAATCTGCTGATGACCTTCATGTTTTTTCTGTAGCGTTTGTCATATAATGTTCATCGTATCAAACACAAAGGAGGTAAATGGCACAATCTCTGTGGTCAATGTAATTACACTAACTGCTCTTCAGTGTATTAATAGGCTTAGTTTTTTTCCTAATGATACTGAAGTCCTCATAATATCTCAAATCACAGTTCAGCCTTGGCTAAAAATGCACATATAAATGCCAACCGAACTCTGCGGATTGTGAATAACTGTGTTTGCTGCTATGAAAAGGTGTTTCCGTCCTTCCTGATATGATTGGACTAATTTTGTAACTATAAAGCGCTCAAAAAACTCCGCCGACGCTGAGCAACTTACACCCGAAGAAATCGCTCCTAACACTTCAGACTCGAGCTAAACTCGTTTCTTGGACTCTGCAAACTTATCTCAAACTTTTTTGAATCACGTCTGTATTTTATAATTACGGCTACAAGGTGATAATCATCTAGTGGCATAAATCCCAGATCTGGACTACCACCAAAGGCAAATCAATTGTTGCTGAGTCCAAAGCCAATCTGTCCACCAATATCCACTGAAAGTCTCTCATACGCATTGGAGAAAACATAACCTTTCAGTGTAAATAGAAGAGATAATTTTGCTGTTGGTTCCAGTCAAATAAATCGTAATTTATGCGAACCTGTAGCTGCTTTTATAGATTAATGAATATATGAAACATTGGCTGGATGGTGAGCTGTTTTTAAGCTGCCTGAAGGGTGCAAGTGAAGATGAGGCTGAGGTTCCCTTCTGGCATCCATAAAGCATCACACACACAGACACACACTCTAATTTGAACTGCAAAGAGGCTGAGAACAGAACCAAATAAAAAAAAAAGTAAGTTAGGTTTTGAGATGCCAGGAATTCACAAAATGTTTGACTGGGAACTAGAAAAGAGACTGCTCGAGTAGACGTAATCCAAACATGTTTCGCCAGCTGGAAAGAAGCGACTATGGAGAGGACAGGCAGTTGATATGTTTCCGCCTTGACTGAAAAGTGCCTCGATTTTTATGCTTTCACATGAGCTTACCGGCTGTGTAGAACTGTGGATAAATATCAAGTCAATCTAAAGGAACCCGGTCGCAGTGTTTTCAGCTTTCAGGACCTGCGATGGGGGACATTTTGGCACATCCCCGCATTGATGTGTGACAAGTTATCCGCCGCTGTTCGGCTGCTCATGCCGCGTGTTCAAGGCATTATGGGATGGTGTACCGATGGAGCAGAGGGCTGATGGAAGGCAGTCGCAATCGCCCTCTTCTCATTAGACGCAGGACTGTCTGTGCTCATTAGACCTGCAGCAGCGCAGTGGGGATCTATTCTCCTGAGGTGACCAAAGGTGCTTACACAGACCTTCCAAGTCTCAGTAATGATGCCCCAGACCTGTCACTCTTGTCACACGACTGACATGACCTTTTTCTGGCTCATGCACTGAAAGAAAAAAAAAATAAAAAAATTTCCTAATTTCACAGGATGAGGCAAGAGAAGGCTTATTTTTGTCCCCCCCCCCTCCAAATTTGAAAATCTGCCCA
>JAPZDY010000017.1:11358658-11377343 GCA_029783645.1 Ctenochaetus hawaiiensis
CTAAAGAAAGAATGGAGGGGGGGGGGTTGTGTTAGACGGAGAGCAAACACGCAAACCTCTGCTCCCGTCCGTCGGTGTTTGAGTCCATCTTTATTACTGTCATCACCTGTGGAGGTAATGTTTTTCCTCTGGGCTGATAGGTTGTCCAACGCAAACAGTGTCACGCGGCTGCGGCGCTGCTCTTTACCCAGCAGACCCTCTGGGATGAACATGAGACGTCTTCATCTGGGCGCTTCCTCATTATGGCTCCATCTGACAAACACACACACACACACATACACCCCTTCCTCTCTCTCCCAGCATACACTTCTGTGCCAAATACACGCTTTATTTGTGTAACGCACAGAAAACACACTCAGTTACACTTTTTGCACAACTTCCTCTCTCTCTCTCTCTCTCTCTCTCTCCTGCACACACACTCACACACACCTTTTGGGTGTAATAAAACAGCAGATCAGAGTCATTGGCTGCTGACAGGGACTGACACTGAAACCTGCTGTTGTTGGAAGGCTGCCCGGGAGATGTTCATTACTCACAAAGCTTGTCGGTTTGGACAGGAGAGGAACAACGGTCTTATTAAGTGGAGACCTGGAGCAGCCGTAGGGAAAATACACACACACCCACGCGCGCACCCACACAGGCTCTGAGAAAGTTTGAATCCGTGCTTCGACCGAGCGCTCTGATAGGCTGAGGGAAGTTGGGGGCTGCCAGAAGAATTTTAAACTTTTTTTCCTGCGACGAAGACGGCAGAATTTGCTGAGTTTGTGAGTTTGGAGACACGGCTGACAGATAGACAAATCGTGACATGACGACATCTGCGGCGTCAATCCGCCTCAGCAACCAGAGGAAGTCAAATTCTGCTGCGGAGGAATGTGACGGCCTCGTTTTCACAGGAGCCTGCTGATATTGATTGGAGTTTCTGATGTCTGTCTGGCTCATTGTATAACTCTCACAAGAAGAGATTCAATATTCCCGACATTGCTGAACCTGAAGCCTTGTTTCCATAGTAACTCTGCTCTCCGTCTCTCTAAACATAGCCCTCCTGACTGACTTTAGCCCTGCTCAGATCATCAAGCACAGCTGAAGAGGAGGTAGATGCGTGGACGTGGACAATAATGTTTCTGACTTGAGGCGATGAAACGATTTGCTAGCTTGTCAGAACAACCAACGTCTTGGTGTATTTACAGTCCAGAAACCAGTAAAAGCACCGGAGGAACAAAAGACGACAACATGAAACAAGATTTGAAAAAAAAAAAAGGTTTTTATTTCACAAGGGAGCTTTCATCTTTCTTCCAAACAGAGAGATTCACAAGGCGCAACTAGTTGAGGGCACCAATGAGGACACTTGCGTTTTTCCGCATCGGGTTTAATCACAAAGGCCCCAATTCATCTCTCACCTGCTACTTTCCACCAAGTTTGCAAAATCTTAAAATAGCAGCATCTCTCTAAACAACGTGCTCCATTTCAGCCTCCAGCAAAAGGGGGCCGTCATAAATCAAAACCACCACACTTGTGACGGTTCGAGGACGAGAGGAGAGTTGGCTGAATTTGCATTAGATGCAGTTGTCACTGTTTTTTTTTTTTTTAAAGTTAATCTCCGCAGCTAAAATCAACAGGACACCGCTGATATCATCGCAAAGTGAGGCAGAGGGAAAAGTAGGCATCTTTGAGCGATTCGGAGGAAAATCCGGCCTTTCATCCTTATCTGTCAGGGTGAGAAGCACATCTGATACTTAAATGTGAGTTTTTTTGTCATTGAAGAATCAGGATGCATCTTCATCCACGCTGTTACAAATCACTCATGCGAGTATTCAATTAGATTCAGGAAATCTTTTACACCCATACAGCTCGTACTAAACCTCCGTTTCATTTCCTGATGAAGAACCTGCTGATGTCTGACGCAACCTTGGAGGCTGCAGCGTTCTTCCTCCTCTGGCTCAGTTCTTTGGCTTGGTGAGCCGTTTTCTGTGGAGGAAAAAAAATAAAAAATAAAAAGAAAGCATGATGTAAGAGTTAAATCTGCAGTCTGTGCTGAAGAGAAAAGTGTGATCAATATATTGAGCATCTCTAGATTAAAGTGTCTGAGTGGTGGCATAAACAGCGAGAGGATCCCCTTATCAGAATGCGCAGTTCTCCACATCAGTTTAGATACGTCAAAATATGAAGCGTTTCCTTCAGAACTGACACCCACTCCGACAAAAATGCTTTCTGGCGTGAGAGTAAAGCACATTTTAGGTTACAATAAAACCTCTATTTTATTTTGAAACCTCAGCTCTAAAATCAGCAACGTTTTTTTTTTAAGAAGCGAATTGTCTGTGATTATGAAATATAGACTGAAGAAGCTCATGAAAGAAAATGTTCCCAAGACAGATATATAGCTTTCTGCAACAAATGCTATATATCAATATGTCACACAGCCACATCATGTGATGTTATTACAGGCAATATATAGCTTTGTGAGGGATGGTATTACTTTTGATCAATGTGTTTGACCATGTATCACATTACTGCCACCACATGTGATCCTCAACAAGAGTGATGAGGTTTTCTTTTTATATGGGGATAAAGGAGAAGGTCCAGCCACTGTGCACCTTAAATGTTAGACAAATTGCTTTTGCCCCTTAAGCCCTTTGGGCTCTAAAAGCTGTTGTTGCAGTTGTTACTGGTGCAGCGGTGCGGAGTGTGCACATACGGCCTTGTGGCAGACGGTGCAGAGCGTCTGCAGGTTGTCCAGAGAGCACTGTCCTCCTCCGCTGTGGACCGGCCGGATGTGGTCGACCTGCCAGAAATCCCCTTCAACCGGAGCGCGGATCATCTCGTTCAGCTAGAAACACACACACATACACACACACACACACAGAGTGAAATAGTGAGCGTCTCGGTACAGTGACTACCCTTGGATGTTTTCTCATACCGCTCTAAATTGCCAAAAATCAAGTTGTGATTGCACCGCCCTCCCAAACCATCCATCTATGCTAAAGATAATTTTTTCAACTGATGTGATGTCTTTAGCAAAGCTTAGTCTTTTTCTTCATGTAGCTAAAGTGACTGAAATTGTTATTTCACCACACACACACACACCCACACACACAATACCATTCATATTAAACAAATCTCTGCACCGCGGGGGCACTTTTGCAATGTGCTTCACAATAAAAGAAGATAAAAAACAAATAACTCTCTAGAAGTACACATGACAGCAAGGCACATAAATGGCAGAAATCTACAACAGGAAATAATGAAAGAAAAGGGCAGAAAATGGTCCCCGATAAAGGCTTAAAATGCTGAAACTAATGCAAGAATCACAGTGATTTTCTATTATCCATCACCATCAGAGGTAACAGGTACAGCCAAAATAAAAAAGGGCCAAATGTGGCTGCCCTACATAATGGGCAACTGCAGGGAAACTTAATCAGTGAGTTCACGTTAATCTGCCTGACAGACACAGAAATGAGGTTAAATAAACCACAGGGAAGGGAATACCATGCTACCCTCGTACATGCTTTTAAATTCAATAATAACGTTTTAAGCTGTTGGTGGCTTTTTGGAAAAACACATACAAAGACCATATTATCACCTTCCAGTAAAAAACAAGTACCTCCTAAATGTTTTCAAGAGGTGTTTCCAGCTTTGTGACATAACATGTATCAGATAATTACTGAGTTAAACTTAAGCAGGAGATTTTTCTCCTCACTGAAAAAAACAGCATACACCTTCAGTTTATTTGGCATGCGAACACACTAAACTAAGATCATAAACATGGTTGACATAACCTGTTAACACAGATTAATAACCAATGTTGCAAAAAATGCAGAATACATATTAGCATTTTCATATTTTACTGTAAATCAGAACTTATGTTCTTGGTAGTGAAGTTGCTAGCTGAATTTACTCCCTGAACTTTGTGGCCTTGTGTTTGTTACTAATCCCAAATGTTAGCTTGTTAGCATCTAAAATGAACATGATAGACATTACCTGGTAAACATGAGTATATTAGCATCACTACTGCACTCATGTTAGCATGCTAACATGCCTAACCAATAGAGTAAACATGGAAAAAGTCAATGCAACATCAACACATTAACATTTTAATTGGGAGCATGTTAGCATGCTGACATGAGCGTTTCGTTCAAAGCACCACTGTGCCTGAATGCAGCTTAACAGAGGTCTTTACAGGAGCAGATTACTGAGCTCCAGTGGTCGCCGTCACTGGGAACAAAATGACCTGGACTCTGTGCCAGTATGCTATTTTTTTGCAGCTGTGCATCTGAGCAAAATGTATTCTTTTATGGTAGGAATAAATAGAAAGAGGGAGTAAGAAAAAAGAAAAGGACACAGACTAAAAGAGAGAATACAGAGCGAGCAAGTGGAAGAGCAAAAGATGATTGAGAGAATTAGAAAGAGAGAAAGAGAAGCCTGATGGGAAGAGTTCAGGGCAAAAAATCCATTTTCCTGCTTTGAGTGCTACTCTGTCGACATTAAGGCAGCGAGCTGGAATTGATCCCAACAGATTTAAAGAACAGGCCTGCTCACAGGGGCAGAGTTCACATTTCTCACACACACTCTCCAACCTGCTTTTGTGCCAAAACCATACACCTTGCTACACCAGACCTCCACTAAAACACACACACCACAAATCTGCTCACAGGCACAGAAAAACCACACAAACATACCAATACACACATGCACAAATGCTGTTATACAAATACTCGCACACACCAAAAGACCCCAAGGTATACATCGAGACCTATCAACACATGTACACACACAAACACACACACACACACACACACACACACCAGAACCCCCAGTATGAACCAAAGAATGAGCCTATAATCTTGAGGCTCCTCCACCGCTGCGGCGTCTTATCATGTGGCTGAGTTTGTTTCCTCTAAAGCTCGGTGCATCGATCGGCGCTGATGCTGCTGCCGGCGGCGGTAGGAAGGGGGGGCAAGTGTGTGTGTTTTTATGTGTGTGCGTGTGTGCATAAGGAAGTGTGTGTGTGTGTGTGTGTGTGTGTGTGTGTGTGTGTGTGTGGAGGGGGGGGTAACTTTGCAGGATAACAGCCAACCAAATCAAACAGGCTTACTGGTTGAGGCCTGGCACTGGGAAAAAAAATCAATGGGCCCAGCAATCCATTTACTGGGAGCTGCCCCCCTGGAGTGCAGATCAACCTGTGTGTGTGTGTGTGTGTGTGTGTGTGTGCATATGTGCGTAGGTGGTTGGGATGGAAAATGCTGCTTTTATTTTTGCACTTCGACAGACAAAAAATGTCTTTCCTTGTCAGTTATTTAGCTCACATCAGGAGGCTGATGTTAACATGATGTGTACATTGTGGCATTTTTCATACTGTTCGTATAATGAGGTTGTTATTTCCCACAATCAGATTTGACCTGAACCCTCCAGCCAAAAAAACATTGAACTCCACCTAAATCTCTGAAAACAAGTGCCATTCGCCTCGGCTGTGCTCTGCGTTTAGTGCTTGTTACCAACTGTAAGCAGGCTAAGTTGCCGTAGACATTCACAGTCACCTCAGACGGATTTGTAAAAACTTGGACGATTCCTTAAAGATCCTGTGTGTAGGATTAATTGGCATCTTGGGGTGAAGTTGCAGATTTTAACCAGCTGATTATCTCTCTGCTCACACTCCCCTTCCAAGCATGCAGGAGAGCTCACAGTGGTCGAGAAACTGTAACAAGTCCCGTCTAGAGCTGGTGAGCCACTTTAGAAACATGGTGGTACATCAGGACGAACTCTGATGTTAACGATGCTTTGGCCACATTTTGTCTTACTGTTAATCAGCAACTGATGTTAGATTAATGTCAACTATAAGGCAAAGTTTATCACCTGCTTTGTGAAACTTAGTGTAGAAAAAATAAGGGTATGGATTTTTGCACATCAGCCAACTTGGCTGAAGCTTACAGTTTCACCTTATTAAGCTTAAGAGAAAAAAAAACACATACGCATATCTGGCTTTCAGTGAAACATCTGTTATTCAAACATTTGCTTCGGACCTGTTTGAGTGACAGCTGGGCTAGCCAAGTGCTCTCCAGCATCTCCTTGCGCTGGAAGGGCGGGACGTTGCGGACCTTCAGGAACAGCTCGTGGGCGTGGAGGCCGCAGTGCTGACAGATGCCCTGCTCCACTTCCAGCACCCGCGAGCGAATGTACGAATTGCTGGAGCGCAGCTGAAACTCCTCCTGACACCTATGGGTTGGCAAACATAAATACATCTGGACTAGAAAATTAAAGAATAAATTCCTTATTTTCACGGACATAAGTGAGTTGTTTTTGCTTTTCTTTCTTTGATTTTGTACTGGAAGAAGTTAAAAGGAAATAACATTGTGTTGAAGTGTGATAACATCCTGTTAGAGTGAAGAGTGAAGCATCTCACCTTGACTGAACGACCTGAACGGGGTCCTTGAAAAACACTTGAGAAAATTGAATTTCTAGTTTAAAAGGGTAGTAAGACTAAAGGGATGCACAAATGCATTTTTTCAGGTAAAAGAATTTAGCTGACGTCTCACGCAGAATGACAAAGTGATTGAGCAAGAAAGAGTGAAGCTATTAACAGGGAATAAATCAGCAGCATTTTTTACATTTTCAATTTTAAATATATTTCACATATTGGTTTATAATGCAAATTTTGAATTAATAATTTAGAAAAATGGCAGGAAACCATATGACCATCATAACGATAAGAACTACAATCTAAACAGGAAACAGCATCTATTCTGAACATCAGAGAAATGGCACTCTTTCTACGATGAAAGTCAGTAAAGTAACAAGGAGAAAAACATCATACCGTTGTGTTTTTGAGTTTACTTTGCATAAAAAACTCTTAAAGTTTGGAGTATAATTGAATTTTTAGATGCCAGATGGGTGGGCTTTGGCACAGAAGACAATCACTTCTGGAAAGTTTAAGCAACCACAGACTCATCTACTTGAAAGTTAATCTAATATGCTTTTCTTTGATTGACATCTTAGCAAAAAAATGCCTAGATTGTCCCCTTTTACAGTAAACCCAACTAGTCTGGTGCTCGAAGCAGGGAGTGCTAAGATTTACATGCATCAGCTATTTGACACAAGTCTGCTCAGTATACCTGTGGCTGCAGAATCGAGTGTCCCAGGCCCCGCCGGTGGTAGAGCAGGCCTGATGGCAGTACAGACACAGAGGGACACCGTCACTGTCCACCGCCTGCAGGAAGCCGGACTCTGATGGTGGCTTCTCCTCCACCGTCTCACCAGAGTCCCTGTCCTGCCTGCAGAGACACAGAGAGAAAAATATCTTATATACGTTACAGCCATGCTGTAGTAAAGAGCCCAACAGCTGGCTCTAATTTTTTTTTTTTTACTTGATCATATCTTTCATCACTTTTTTCATTTGCCAAGTCAAGAAACCAACTTGCCCAAAGTTGTTTGAGTTCTAAAATGTTATTTTGAAAACAAAAACTTAGTTTGTGGATGCAGCCTGAGCTGAAACACAGGCAACTAAAGTGTCAGCTGAAGTTTTGCAAACTATGTAAAGTCAGAAAAAGTCTGTTTTTTTAAGTCTGTGCTGCTTTGACTTTAATAATTTAAAAAAACGACCCTACTTTATGGAAATGCAATAATAAATTGGTGAAGTATCCCTTTAAAACTCTGTTTCTAATAGAGTAAATACGTGATAGCTCTGTTTAGTTAACATGCTATGGCTCAAAAGTACGTCAATAAATATAATGTGAAGCCAGATATTATGAAAATGATAAAATGTGAACTTCACATGTTTAAGGCAAAGGAAATAAATCTGTTGTGAGAAGTGATTAAATACAGTCATTCATAGTGTTTTTTCAATGGCAGAAGTCATGGCAGATAAAGCAGCTAATGTCGCTAAAGTAATTGATTCCATCTGTGTATGAATCTCTTTTCTTAATACATCTTGATTCAGGCAGAAGGGCTGCAGCAGATCTTTAACTTCCTGTGTACAAAACATAGAGAAGTTACCTTGACCAACATGACAAACACAAAAACAGCATGCAGTTTGTTTCTTTTTAACATCAGGACAACAGCGACCATAATTTAGTGGAAACATCCAATAAAAAATATCTCTGCTTGCTTTGCAGATGCAGAATCGATGGACATATGGCTGGTGTGTGTGTGTGTGCATGTGTGTGTGCCAATAATGTCTGCATACAATGTGTGTGTGCGCACAAGATGGTTATATATCTGCAGAATATTTCAAGTATGTGTATGTGCATGCCTGTTTGTTTGGCAGAAGACAGCGAGTGTTGGGCATTTGCCATGTTGTCCCAGCAGGGTGCTAGAGCCACGTTAGAGGGGACAGATGGACTAAATTCTCTTTCCCCATGGTTTACAATTTAGACAGACAGAGAGAGGAACAAACAGCCAGAGAGACAGAGAACTACAGAGAAAGATTTAATCATTGAAATGGAGAAGAAAAAACTCGCTAAAAAAGGAACCTTGCTGCTTCAAAGTTGAGAAGATACCAGAAATTGGAATTACCAAGAGAGGAATGCTGTGCCAGCAACATCTAGTGGATGAAAGAGAGACGGAAATAGACTTTTTACTGGTGTTCTCAAACTTAGTATGGTGAAAACATGGTACTTCGAAAAGGGAAAAAAATAACCCAGATATAAAGGTTTTCTAGTTACTTACAATGTCGAGTGCATTAGCTAGAAAAATGTGATCAAATCAGGGAAATCAAACAGATACTATAGAATGCATTTGTGTTGTGTTGCAATAATAACAGCAGCATAATTTAATTATCACTATATGTAATTTGCATTGAGCTTCAAGGTAATTTAAAATTCATATATGCACAAAGCAGGCCAGCATGTTGGCAGCTCGACGTTGCAGCATGAGGTAACTCTGAGAAAACTCATACTTCAAACCCCAGAAATCACGCAACATGCCTTTAGCAAACGGCACGCAGCCTGCTAATGTTTACCGCCGAGCTGATCCCCGATGCTTCATACCAGAGGAAACCAAAGGCACGAGAGAGGATGAAAGATCTGACGTTGGTGAGCCCAGCTGTCAATCCATGGAGTGCTTGCTCACTGTTAATCAGGAGGCTGATTTCTGTTTTACAATTTTTAATTTGTCGCTTCCTGTGGACAGCCAGGCGACCGTAACGCAGTGGGAAAATCCACTGCATCTTAGCTTTAATATTAGTGGTATAAAAGCAAATGACTGTGATTGATGCCACATGGCACCACTACAGCTGAATATCCAGAACTGATATGTTTCTGTGTCAATTTGATGATTTTAATTACATTTTCTGCCAATTTTAGACATTTAGACCTGGTTGGCTGCTTCTGTTTCGACATAACAGGAATTTTCTTGCAGGAATGTTTAAAAGTTTTAATATTTTCCCATTTTAAAATGGATATAAAAACTTTGTATGTTTTTTTATATTTTCCCCTTCTAAGCTAATGGCCTCGCAGCTCCTGGCTCAAATTAATGCACAAAATAAGAGTGGTGATGACATTTTCATCTAACTTTAACAAATTGTTACTTTGAAGGAATAATTTGACATTTTAGGAAATAAGCTTATCATTTTGACATTTTTGTTGGTCTAAAAGTGAAAAAGTGTTTGTTCCAAAATGTCAAACTCTTCCTTTAATTTAATTGATGTGGTGTGGACAAACTTTCGCGTAGTAGATCAGAAAGAAACAGATTAGCATCGTAAGATGGAAACAGATCTGGACAACTTCCGCAGTAATGATTTTAAAACATGAAGTACTACTGAAGTCCAACTTAAAATGGAACAAGGATGTTAAAATTTTGAAACAATCAATATTGCCAATACTTTATAAAATACAAACAGCTAAATAATGGTTTTAGTGATTAAGAGCAAACTCTAATCTTGCGACTTTATCAGATTTTGTCACTGCTTGCTATTAGCATGTTAGCTAGATAGCAATGTTAGCTAACCATTACCCATGTTTTGTCATTAAAAAACATAATTAAATAAAAATAATTATGTAATTTAAAATAATTAAATAATTTTAAGTGCATAATGAGGAAACAACGTATGCAAATCATGCAAGAGGTTCACCAAACCACAGTAACCATCATGTTTTGACCACTAAGTCCACCATGTTGCAGCAACATGGAACTACAGTAGCCTCTCATGGACAAACAGCATTTTTTTCACAAATTTAGCCACCATCATAGATTCTCCTACTGGCTTTAAAGGGGAGTGAAGGAGTATTTGGTTGGTTGCAATCTGCTACCTCACCGCTAGATGCTACTAAATCCTGCACAGCAGACCTCCAACACACTTCATAGAGTACCTCAGGTATTTTGTATGTAACACCAGTTCCTGTGTACATGTAAGGAAAAAGTGTCTGTTTTGTGCAGGTTTCCATGGTGATTCTCCCTCCTGGAGTGAGCTGGCCGTTGCATCTCACCCAGTAGATTGTATTATGGTCTATATTTACTGTACTAACACACTCAGCGGGCCTTTGTGCCTCTCCCACAAGACAAATACAGATCTCCATGGAGACAGCTAAAGGAAGGAAAATGAAAATACACCAAATCCCAAAGAGGAAGCCACATGATGAAACACCACCTTCATGCACAGACCATAAAACTCATCTTTAAAAACCACAAATAAGACAGAACATTTTGTCTAACTAAAGTGCCTTAAGTGATTTTTCCCTTCTAATAAACCATACAAATAAACAAACACAGTGTCA
Organism: Ctenochaetus hawaiiensis; assembly: GCA_029783645.1. Lineage (NCBI taxonomy): Eukaryota > Metazoa > Chordata > Actinopteri > Acanthuriformes > Acanthuridae > Ctenochaetus > Ctenochaetus hawaiiensis. The sequence continues at coordinate 11,369,359 of JAPZDY010000017.1, forward strand.
AGCAAATGCGAAGCTATCAGCTACATCTGCAGTTTATTTTGAAATTTAACACTGTGTACTTCACCGCTTTAAAAAAAACTGTAAGCCTTGGAAGTATTTTTACAGACTTTTAAAGACCTGAGGACAGCTTGACCTCTCCTGCCCTGAGCATCCGCCCACATATCTGTCCCTTAAACCTACCTCTCTGAAGCAGGTGGTGTTCGTGAAGTGGCAGACCTCCTCTTCGAAAAGAAGTTTTCCTTGGTGACCAGTCGGACGCTGCCTCTCTCCTGCTGAGCCTTGTTCAGGGAGGCCTGGGCCACCTCTTCTTTACTGAGGTACCTGTAAAAATGGGATAATGGCCTGTGAAGGACTGGAGGATTTGTTATATAACCAGAGAGCCTGAGATAAAGAGCTGATTCACATGTAGAATATGGGGGAGTAGGCGCAAGCAGATAGATTCATAAACTCTCTCTGGACAGCGTTAGTACCAGGGAAGATGGGAAAAATTTGATGTTACTCAAGCATATCTGTAATCTCAGTCATCTGGTCAAGACTGGAAAAATCGTGGGACTCACCCACGTAAATGTGACACACACCATCACCCACAGTGCTGGCAAACTCTTCAAACTGCCTCAGTGAAATGCCAGATGCACGTTTAGATTTTTCTTGGCATCAGAACCGTGCTTAAATGCACAAATCCTTACTTTCATTTATTTTCTATTCTATTTGTGCGCTTATATTTTGTTTGTCCTCTTCCCCCTGCAGAATCCTATTACTATTGCTGCTGCAGCAATCTAATTTCCCCACAGGGATCGTCAATCATCTAATCTAATCCATCTGCACCGCTACTGGTTTTTATGGCCCTTGTAATACAGATGCTAGGTGTGCAAGTTGAAAATTGCATGAAACACTACATGTCAATCTGGTCAGGATTAAAATGACCCCCAGGACGTGAGAGTTGACACAGAATACAGGTGATGAGGAGTTGGAGAGGAGGGGGAAAAAAAAAATTACTGACTTGTTTGTTCTGGGTGGAAGAAAATTGCTGTGGTCTTGAGAGAAAAGTGACCAATCTTCAAATGTCCCCAGGTAACATTAAGGCTTTCAACAGTGGGATGATACAACACTGTAATGGTCCCCATAGAGCAATTATCCTTTCTGTTTCCTTCTCTACAAGGAGGTCAGAGGCCAGACTGTTCGACTAAACACAAGTCCTGCAGCTGGTAGAGACTCAGTGTCTTGCTCAAAGACACTTTGGTGGGTGGATGTTTGCTGACTCTGGAAAGTGAACCAGCTACATCTTCACCAGCCAACTAGGTACTAATATAACAAAGGATATTTTTACTTTTAAGGACAGGGAAAATGTTAAAAACGGGATTGTCCATATATCCACAACCTGTTTAGGTCCTCTGGTGACATACTGTGTGGAGAATTTTATGAAGAAATGGATTACATGTAAGGCAATTACTGATATAAATAAACAACTAGCTGCTTGTACAAGCAACAAACATGGAAGTACAGGCAGTAAATGTACCAGTAAATTATGGAGGGCGCAAATAATGAGCAAAAGTTTTAAAGAGGTGATAAGATAACCGGCAGCTTTGAAAATTTGAGAAAAAAATGTATAGAGAGACAGTAGACAGCCTCGATGTATGTAGCATGTTCTATTTTAAACATGAGTATTTTAAAGGTTTTGTTAACTGTCAAAGTCTTTTGAACTTGTGTGATGAAACTTTATTGTTGGCAGAGAAACCTCAGTGCTGCCACGTCTGAGATCAAATCAATAATTGGAACAGCTACAACACCCATAAGAGAAACAGAAAATTAAATTCTGTTTAACAAACTACACAGTCAAACTGTTTTGGCTCTTTAAATTAAAACCATATTACATCTTCCAGAGTGGCTGTGGATATGCAGAGATAAAATTTGATGTTTCTGTCATATACATATTTATAATGTGTGTGTTTGTGTGTTGGTGTTTGTGTCCACAGGAGTTTTGGCCACAAATATTCTCCGAGTGAATCAACTATCAAATGCTTATTATAGTCCTTTCATACAAAAACAAATGCAAGTTTGAATGTATGAATGTGTTATTAAACTCTACTTGAATGTCTACACAATGATGTTTCAATCCTGAAATACTCATCTCCATGAACCCCCTGCTATTTAAACAAGGGGCTTGTTGCCACAGTAAAACTACACTTTTCGTATTTTTACTCGGCCCTGCAGGCTATGCAGGGACGTTTTTATGCATTTCCTCCACCTCCATCTGGACAGAATACTTCCTTTGAGAGGGAGATGGAAAGTAAAAAAAAAAATAAAGGAGAGATGGATGACAGGAGGCAGAGAGTGGAGGAGGGAGACACATCAAAGAGGAGAAGTTTCTGTGGAAGCTGAGGGGAGATGAGGAAGAAGGTAAGTCTCCATCAAACACATGAGCTTCCTTTGCTTCAAACAGTCCCAGCACAGAGGCTGGATAAAACGAGATACCTTACACTAAACTGGAATCCAACTGCGCTTCTGGGAGAGTGTGAACGTGTATGTGTGTGTGTGTGTTATTGCATGTTCTTATGCAGCTAGATGCTTGGACAATAATTCTGACTGCTGCTCCTTCTGCATTACATGTTTCTGACCACTATGAGTGCTAAAGAGCAGTGTTACACAAGTGGGTCCCTATATTGGTTTTATGCTGCACGATGCGAACAGAAATACACAATCCTGCAGGTGTCAGACTGTTCCACTGACTAACAGCTGGTGGCAGTGACAAGCAGAGAAGTGCAGTAATGCATCATAAAGGCAGTGAAGAAGAAGCACAAATGGATATGAAATTACACTTATTCACTTTCTTACCAGACTTAGTCAAGAAGACTGATGCTATTTGTCTGCACGAGGCTTAAGCAAGAATCCAGCTAACTTAGCTTAGCATAAGTATGAAGTGAAGGATAACATCCAGACTGTCTTTGTCCAAGGGTAAAAGAATTTAATACCAGCATCTCTAAAGCTCAATATTCACTCTGCTGTATCTTGTCCATTCAGTTTCTTAAAAATCGAAGTGTAAATTCAGAATCCACTGCTGTTGAACGTGGAGATGAAATTGGACAGGAGCAGTGATTTCTCAAAGTCTCTGCTTGTTGCTTGGTTACCGGCTGGCTGTTGTTGGTAACTTCATATTTACTGCTCAGACTTGACAGTGGTGTCAATCTTTTTTATCCAACACACAGCGAGAAGAGAAAAACTGTGGTCCAAAAAGTGTCAAACTGTGCCTTTAAGATAAGTGTCTGTATTTTTGACAGCTACAGTAAATGTAAACATGTTACATAGGTGTGTGATGGTTGCAGCGGTTCTCGCAGCAGTTTGCTCTGTTTTCATTGGATTATGTGGACATGGTTTTCTGCTGGTAGCCATTTGATGCACAGCTGCAGGAGTGCTGTTGCTGGTCTGTGGTGGCAGCGGGTTGCTGACAGCATACCTGCAGAGCTGCAGAGCTGCAGACAGCAGCCCAGCTCCTCCCAGACCGGCCTGTGGTTCAGCTCCAGGGCCAGACCCGACTCAGCTGTGTGAAATCAAACTAACGAGCCAATGCTCAGGTCTGACCCATCCGAAGCTGTTTTGACTGATTGCTGCTTTCATCCGCTGGCCTCAGTGTGACATGGCTGAGACAGCAACAGTCTATTCGATTTTGGATGAAAGAAACTCTCGATTGGCTTATTTGAAATGACATGCACAACAATTTAGGAACAAACAAGCAGCTAAAATTTTAAATGTAACTGTTTGACCAGTGCCCTAATAGACAGGTATAACCACTGATTAACACAATGATCTAAATATAAATTATGACTTTAAAATTGCTGCATTTAAGGCTTTAATTCTTCAGATTTAAGACGTGTGAACTCAACCAGAAAAGCAAACTTCCCCAGTAACAATTACAATCACAACTGGAGAGGCAAACTTCAGAATGCAAAAGCTTGCAATTAAAAATTTTGACCAAAAATAGTCAAAAATTGGTGTCTGGTAAGTGGGAAATAGAAAAGGATTATTATATTAAAATGGCATTCTGCTGATTTACACATGAAGTTCAGGGTGCTAGTTAATCCTGTGAAAACAAAAACTGTCGTATAATGTTTTCTGTGGGGGAGTTTTGTAAAATCTGAAAAAGTAACCCCATCTTTTCTCAGTTTTTTCGGCCTCAGACTTTATAACTTTGAGCCTGTGTGACAAACTGGAGGTGTGGAGTGATGTGGGTGTTTATCAGGCAGGAAGTTTCTAATGAAAGACGCTTTCAAGTTCCATTATGGGAAGTGTAGGATCAAATGGTTTTGCTTTTGCTGTGTTTATGGGCCAAAAGTCAGAGTCATATATCTGTCTGCTGCCTCAAATTTGACCAGTCCTTTTTAAAATTTCACTTTCACAAGTCCCTCAACTTTCACTGCACCAAACTCTGAATATGTAGACCAATTTTGGCATCATGTTGTTACTGCAGCTCACATCTGAGCCAAATGTTCGGGTTATTTATCCATTTTCCATTTTTTGAAATACTGTATACAAACTGAAATAAATGTTTTCAGAATTAATGTTTTTTAAAGATGAGATGCAATCTTATTTGCACATTACAGTTTAATGTTGTACAATCCAATATAACTGTTTTTCTTCACAGCAATGAAGGCAAATAATATCCTCCTTCAATTTCGTATATGACTACTGCACTGTGTATAAATAGAATAATATTTCTTATATATTTTTTATTTAACTTTACAGTCTTATTTTGAATATTGTGAATCCAGTTATGACTGACTTAATAATATTTAACCATTAAAAAATTAGCGATAACAAATCTTTGCCTGGACGACGGTTAATGCATTAAATCATTAATTAAATCATACTTAACACTGCTACTGTTTCTTAGCAACCAAATTCATTAACTACGACTAGGAAGAACATTTGTAAGCATTTATACCTAAAAAATATTCATGTACATTTCTATTTTCTAACAATGACACATTATAGACACAACACACCATTTATAGCGATAATGTTGGCAGACATTTCAGCAATAAAGCCTACTTAGGCAGGATGCAAACCGGATTAAAAATCATTTTTGCTCGTCTATAAATCACTGTAAGTCACCACCAGTGACTTATGACAAAAATACCCACAGAGCAGGAAACCCAGGCAAAGTGTATTAAGTTTGAAGTAGTTGAAAACTGAGCGTCTCAGTGCTGGGAAGTTGAGCCGCCATCGTCCCGCTGAGCCGAAGCTGGAGCTTGATTGGTTCTGATTAGTGAATAAATCAAACAGGTATCAAATCAAGCCGGGCCAATTGCCTCCTACTCACACCTTGATTAGGTTCATGCACCCAAACACGTTCCCCGGTTGAGAAAAACTCTCTCACACACTCACTCACACACACATGCGCGAGTCTACCCTGTAATTGGCAAACTCTCCCTGCCTCTTTCCTTGCCAGCTGTAATTAGTGTGCCAGCAACAATGCTTGTTTGTCAAAAAACACACATGTACACATACACAGTGCTCATCCCTTCCTCTCTTATGCCTCAGCTGACACCCTTTGATACACCCACACACACATGCACACTCACACAAATAGTGTACAGCCTTCCATGACGCCTGGGGCAGTTAGCATTTACAAATCTGCTCGTTTTTCTGTGAAATCTCCAACGTTGCTTCTCAGTTTCTGACATAATGCTGGGAACTAATACATCTCACTACTTCCACCATTTTTAAATGTACACTAACTGGCACGATGGGGGCGCAAGGTTAATATTATTCCTTACCGACCAGCTTACAGGGGAAAAAAATCAGTTCTTCCCTTGTTACAGTTTACAGATTTATTTACAAAGATAAATGAAGATTTATTTCTCAAAATTTTCACTTATTATAAAAAACTGGTCCTTCATTTTGTCTTGGTCATCAAAAAAGATGGCAAGAACATTTTATCAGTTGTAGCTCGCTTGCTTATCAAGTTAACATTTCACTCCAGGAATTCTGACTTTTTCATGTAACACCATTGATTCCTGTGGTGCAGCACTGAGCTGGTTATTCTTTATAATTATGTAGAAAATCACTACCTCTGTCAAGTCACGTTACAGTTGCATCCATATCTGCTCAGATTCATATATTAAATATAGCAAAGAGTTTTCAGGAATTAATAAAATGTATTAATTGATATTTTTGTGTGTGTGCAATGAAAGCAAATTCTTATATTAACATGTCTGATTTGAGAGAGTAATTTCCTGTTATTCTTCACTGAGAGACTATTTTTACAGGAGCACAGAGGACTAATAAAGAGCTTCATTGTCTGGTGCAACAAAAATAACCTGAAGCTCAATATTAGTTAAACCAACGAGCTTGTGGCGATGACAGCGCTTCAAATACGGGAGTCGATGCAAAGAAGCTACAAATTCTAAAACATGGATGCTTCAGATGCATCTTCAACCCGGCAGCACAGAAGATCTAAACCATCAGCACAGTTTTAAGGTTGGCAGCCACGATGAGAGTCAAAAATTCAATATCTGATGAAAATATAACCTTTGGTTCCTCAGATACATTGTTAAATAATAGCCAGAAATTTATTTTATGGAACATTATAATGGTCAAAGATTCACTGAATAGCAGGACAGAGCTGCTAAAAGTTAGCTAAAACTCTTTATCTAGTGAGGAAATGCTAAACAGTGGATGCACAAGTTGTAAAGGGGCTTTGATTATTACAAAATGTAGCCTTCAAATTAATATAGTTGGTTGTTTATGTGCTACTTGGCCTTTGCAGTAATGCTGACTTATTACTTTGAGTAGTAAGCTAGTTAGCAGGATACATTGGAGAAGAAGAATAAATCTTTTAGCTATTTTTGGTCTTTTTTTTCCCATTTGTTTGTTTTTGAGAGGCTAACAAACACCTCATTGTCCAAACCCTGACAGTGAGCACAACATGGTATCATAAAACACCTCTGCAACAAATCTGACAGGTTTGTCCTGACTAGTTATGGTTTCTAAGCTCTGTTTAACCAAAAACATGTTCGGCACTACCTGGATTTTTAACAGCAGCTTGGTTTTTTGAAAGTCATACTTAAAGTCACGTTTTCTTCAAGAACATATTTCCAGCTACAATCTGACCTCTTGGTGCTCGAGTGAGGGCGCTGGGCGGTGGCCAGCTGCTGCAGGCCAAAAGTGGGGCTGTGGAAGAGGAGGTTGCTGCGCCGGAGCAGTTTCTTCTTCATGGCTGTGAGGCTGCTCCACTCCTGAACGAACCTCAGTACCTGCAGGGGGGAGGGGGGGACACGACACCTCACTTCATATTCAATTTCAAGATGAAAGCGAATGCACCAGAGTCTTCATCTTCGACACAAATTGATGGCTTGGATATTGGAGCCGTTTTAAGGGCAAAACATTTTCTTAGTTTTTCAATTTTGAACGATACACTCGAGCTGAAAACAAACAATCCAGACCTGCAAGAGCACACATACACACAAAAAAACACACAAGGAGACGTTTTTTTTTTCCAAGATAGCTGAATAAAACCCATCAAACCAAGAGAGAGCTGTATATGCTTTCAGCCAAGTCAAGGATTCAAAGAAAATCCTTTGGCAAAATAACAAATAGCACACCAAGCACCAAGGCCTAATGGGCAATTTACCTACGTATATTACACTGGGGGAGTGTTTTTTCCATGGATGATACCCCTCACAAAAAGATTATTTGTGTGAAGATGAAACTCAATATGCATTATACAGAGAGTTTCACACCCAGATCTTCTTTGTTTGGCGCTTCAGCAGTTGAATTGTTTATTTTTAAACAGAAATAGTTCTTACAGTTAAATTAAAAGCAAATGTTAAAAAGAAACAGATCAACATAAAATTTAAAAAAGAAACACTTCACAACAGGATAAAGAGACTTGATTCTGCCTTGACTTGAAAATGCTGATGGATGATATGGAGAAATAAAATACATTTAAAAAATCAAGTTAATGCAATTAGTTTTTTACATTACTGTTT
>JAPZDY010000017.1:11387168-11417863 GCA_029783645.1 Ctenochaetus hawaiiensis
ACTTCAGTTGTTGTCACATATTTTCCTTCTTTCTTTAGGGGACCAGAATAGTTGTTGTACAGTGAACGTGGTGTTTTAAGATGTCAGTATCAAGCAATTACATCCACGTATTATTAACAACTTTTAGAGTGACAAAAAGAATTGGATCGGTATCAGATCGGTATCGGGCGATCCTCAAGGCTGCAGTATTGGTATCGGATCGGTATGTGAAAAAGTGGTATCAAGCCATCCCTAGTATTTACAGATAATATCTAAACTGCAGATCTGATAACCCTTTTTCAAAGCAGACATTTTTACTTAGCATTGCAGAAAAAACACTGATTTTACTAATAACATTAAAGATCATTTTGTTCTACTCAAGTTTCCCAGTCAGCCCCCACAGTGATGAACAATACCAGCATTCTCAGACTAAAGCAGCTCAATGTATTTCTGCCATTATTCATTTCATTACTTACTTGTATTTTTCCTACTGTGACATGTGAAAACGTCTGCATCACGCACACAAATGGCTGTGAAAAAAGGGGTTTAAAATACAGGAGCAAAACCCTGAGACTCACAGTTCAGAGGGGACTGACAACTCCAACACAGCTTAGAAACTTTAATGATGATTGAATACTTTGACTTTTGTTTGGATCTACAAGCTGCAAATCTGTAAATGTAGTTAAAGTCTTTAGCTACAGACACAGATGGACTGTAACTGTGGCTATAAAGGCAACGTATATCGTGTAATAAAGCTGGTATTTTGGTTTTTACTATTATATTCTACAAAATTAGGACCGTTTGCCTTAAAACACGTTGTATCACGCATTCAGTTACCACTGAACATTCATTCGCTTTGAGGCGAACCATGTAATAAACAAGAGAAGCCATAAAAATTCATAGTAAAACACCTCTGGTCCCCTTACGAGCCGAGTGTAACCCTCATCCAATATGCACAATCACACATTCACACACGCTGCGGTACCTTGGAGTAAAGATATATTCGGTCGGTGTACTGGCTGGCGCAGAACTGCAGGCCCGGGTAGACGGGATGGGCGGTGCTGGCATCATCTCCATCATTGCCCTCATCATCATCATTAGCATCGGCAGCAGAAGACAGACATACCGCTGCTCTCGGGTCTGCAGGGAGACGAGAAGAGGCTGACTAATATCTTACAGAGTATTTATTATTGACTCATTATTGGCTTACACAGCTTTATTGGTGCCTCTGTTTGCTCCTCTGGTGATGCAATCACTTGCAGGAACATTAAACTCCTGCAGCTTTTGAGACTTATTATACACAGCACAATATAGAGGAGAAACGACATTTGTAGCAGATGAGATACAGTACATGCCTAAAAAAAATACCTTATATTTAACTTTATTGCTTTCAAACACTTAATTACAGAATCTGAAATAAAAAAAACATTTCAGAGATTATCTTTAACATTTTCATATAAATAGGAAAAAGGCTGATTTGCTCTCTCTTTCAGTTTATATAACAACCAACTGACATTGGGAGGTTTTAACACTCTGATGCTTTTCTGTTTTTCTGTTTCTAAAAGCAGCAGGAGCAAAACTGTTTTCTGTTTTCAATGAATAAAAGAATAATTTTCTAGCACTTGCAAGTATAAGTTTCTAGCACCAAAATCTGCCAAAATAGCATGAAATAAGTGCTTGAAATGACCAAAATCTTCAATTATGCTTTGTTTTTCAGGTAGTAAGTGAAGCATCTGTGTCAGCTATTACTTTTAATTTCAGACTTTTAAAGAGATCAACATGCCATGATAGAATGTAACTTTTGCAATGTTTAAACAAAATCCATACAAAAAAATTAGCAACTTGGATTCACAAATACATGATGAACAGTCTTGTTACATTTTAATTTTGACTGGTTCATTTTGAGGAAAGGTTCATTTACATAAAATACTCCTTTCAGTCCGAACGTGGTTAGCCTAGCTTAGCATAAGGACTTGAAACATCTGTGTGCTTCTCCAAACATCCTTGTGAAACAGTTGGTGCTAGAAGCTTGGTGATGGAGGGCTAACTAGTCGACAACATACTATGTGTTTCCACATCGAGCAAATTTAAAATTGTTGCATTCAGTTTTAGATTAAAGGCCTCCTTTGTGGTTTAAACCATTAAAATGCACATTGTGTTGATAAAAATTCATAATTCTAAATTGAAAACAGGGTCTTTTTTACTCAGCACATTAAATGTTTACAGTTGATATGTCGTTTTTAAGGGACAGAGACGATATGTTTCATGTAAATAACAATCATAATGTCGAAATGAAGCTTCTTTTGTCTGGTTTCTCCATTTTAAAAGAGCTTACTGTTGGCAAAGGTACAAAATTGCTCGGTAGGGCAAAGTCAAATCATCAGATCGCTTTTGAAATAAAGGATAAAAGGATTTTATCCAAAATTCTCAACATTGTTTAATGTTAAAAGAAACACTGTGCAGCTACATTAAAGGCCAATTTTTTGGAACAAATCCTCCCAATCTATTTTTCACTTGAGAATTCGCCAAACAACACGACAGGAACGCAGCTGGAGAGCAAAAAAGCGAAAGAGAGCGGAGAAAAAAAATGACACAGATGGAGAGAAACAGAGATAGAGAACAGAGAGGGAGCGGGTCATTAATGTCAGCAATGTAGCTCGCTCATCCTGCCAGCATCCAGCAAGAAAAGGTCAGGCAGTGGAAATGAGACCGCCGCTGCTCGACCACGCTTCATTTAGACAATGACCTATAACTCTCTGATAATACTTGCCTTAAATCACTTCGCATGGCCAGTTGTCTGCCTTGTCGCTGTGTGTGTGTGTGTGTGTGTGTGTGTATGTGTGTGCTCCTGAGAATGTGTGTGTGTGTGTGCATTTGGCTTGCTAATGGGGGAAAATACTGACACAGGCTGATGTCTGTGACAAGAGTGCTTCCATTGAACAGGTGCTGCCATCATCCTGCACCGAGTCTCTAGTGGAAACAGGACAGAATCAGCTTTTATACTTGAAACCACTCAGAGAGACAAACTACAACAACTCCCATCATGCTTTGATGGTGGGCCAAAATCCACAAGGTCTGGGTTGTTGACATTTTAACATTATGGCATCGAGGAGTGATAGAAAGGCATGTCACATCTGCTTTGAACTGATATCAGAAGCATTTTAAAGGCCCTGAAGATATTTTCTCCATCAGCTTCTTCTCATGACTGATGGAGTCCTACATGGTCACATACTTTTCTGGCCTGTTTGCCAAGTTAGAACAATTTTGGATCATTTTAAATGAAAGATGATTGTTTTCTTTCTTTTTTTCTGTACTTTTCTCACCATTTTAAGGTGTGTGGAGTGCAGTCGGACAAGGGAAACATCAAGTACTCCCACGCATCAATCAGGATTTCATAGCTTTTAAATGAGAATGTGAGTTGCAGGTGGTTTGTCAGTTCAAAGAAATACTAATGAACATTTTGAAAAAATTGCTGATGTATTTATGATACGGAGAAATATATCTTATTTGACACTGATGTTTCAGTGGCTTTAATGTACCTACTTCAGAAAATATAACTAAGCAAAACAAGAGCTCACACATAAAAATATGACTCTACAGCACCAGCAGTGGTAAAAAATGGAATTAAAAGTCTAAACATTTGCTCCTGAAATGTAGTGAAGTATCAGTATAAACTGGTATAAAATAAAAAGTACTCAAGTAAAATAAAAGCCCCTTAATTAAACTGAGGGTCATTAGATTTATTAAAGTTAAATGAAAAGATGGTACTTTGATAAATTAATTACCATAAATTTTAAAACAGTAGCTGAAGCCTTTAATTTACCTCAACCGCAGAGAATTTTGTTAATATAAGAGGCAGGATTTGAATTATAATTAAACTTTTGATTTGATAACAAGCAAGCAGCACTAATTCTGTCATTACAACTGCAGGGTCAAGTCGAACTCTCCACATAGCTTGACAGAGTTTGTAAAAAACAGGCATTTACGGTAATTACATTCCACCGCTGCTTTGTCTGATATTCATGATGTAACCTTTTGTTTTAACTTTTTTTCCGTTTCAAGGTGAGATCATTCTAATAAGTCAGTTTCCTTCTTTGACCTGTCCTGTAAAATGTCCATATCTTTCATTTTTATGTTTGCTGTCCTCATAGGTGCAATTTCCTCGGGTCTGGTACACGCTGTTCTAATCTCACCCAGGCTTCAGTGCGAATGGGCCACTTTGTGTCTGAAAATACCAAGATGACCAGACGGAGGCATCGTGCAGCGCTACAAAAAAAACCCCAAAACCCCAAACATTTTTTTAGGACACTAACATTTACAAAATCCCATCTTTCTGTCCTTATACCTCCTGTAATGAAACCCAGCACATCTGCAATGTGCAATGTGCACCCTGAATTTGTTGTAAGCAGTTTTTTTGTTCTCCTCCCTTCCTCTGTTTGCAGTGGCGGAATGCACCAGCTGCATTAAGTGGGCCATTTATACGATGGGGGCAATTCATCTTACAAAGCCGTCTTATTAGACTGTCACTTACACAGTATGAACAGTGCCTTCAAAACACCCCAAGGGATTTATCTGTTATTTTACTGCGAGAGAAAGAAAACAACGCCTAATTGGACTGAGTCATCTTATCTTCTGTAGGATCGAAACAAAAGATATACAACAAAAAAAAAAAAAAATCTTAACCGCACACTTCAAGTACGAGGAGGTTTTGGTGCAGCTGGTGCAAAAGTTTGCACATGCATCAATGTTTGAATGTTTGGGTCATGCAGATAGATGGAGCGACAGACAGTGAGGAGAGAGATACAGAGAGGTGGAGGAGGAGTGATTGCCTGTCTGTGCTGTGAGGAAAGTAATCTCAGAGCAATCAAGAGATGTGGGCGGCCGACAGCTCTGCGGTTTGCCTTCTAAAACCACGAGCAGGTAGAGGAAAATCATTAGGCTCCGCTCCTGACCCCATAGGTCACTTTTATTGGACAACCACAGTGTTTCATACTAAACCCCCGCTGACAGAGACAGACTGGCATCCGACCAACAAACTGACCAACCACAAACAGGACAGACAGATGCTGTAGACAGACAGATGGATGAGTGAACAATAGATGACTGCATAGAAAGACAGATTAAGAAAGGTAGATATAAACAGGTAGCCTAAAAGAGAGAGAGAGACAACTACATAGACGGACAGACGGACTGACCGAGCTACAGACAGATTAATAGATGACAACAGACTAAAAAGATAGCTAATGGGAAGAAAGACAAACAAACCAGCTAACAAACAGATGGTAAAATAGTTCAAAACATAGTCATAGATAGGTAGCCTAAAAGTAAAATAGACAGATAGACCAACCACCAGACAGGCAGACAGACAGATAGATGGGTAAAAAGAAAATAAATAGATCACAGAAAACTAAAAAGATAGCTAGCTAGCTAAAAAGGTAGGAGGACAGACAGATAAATAAAAGGACAGAGTCAAAGACAGACAGCTACATAATTCATCAGACAGACAGATGGACAAAATGATAGACAGAAAAATAGACAACATTAAGCTAAAAAGAGACAGAACGACAGTCAGACAGACAGAAAAAACAGACAGATAAACAGCTACAAGGACGAGAGGATGAACAAAAATACGGACAGATAAACAGACAACAGCTAGCTGACAATAAAGCTAGCTGTGTGGACAGACAGATAGACAGATAGATGGACAGACATCTTGATAGATGGACATTTATTAGTCATCTCCAGGAAAAAGCACATGTATAAAAGGGAGGTGGGGGGCCAAGTTGGCACCCAGCAGTGTCTCTTTAGTGCTGCCATTTTGATCAGCAGTGAAGCTTTTATCTCTTCCCTAGAGTCGCTCTAAATAGAGGAGTTTTTTTAAAGAAAAGAGTGGGCCTTTTGCTCACCTTTTGTATTTCTTACTTGAGATTTTTTCATGGGGGGGCACAAAGTGCAGAAGGCACTGCAGGAGAAGAAGCTGCAGTGGGATTCAAACCTACACTTTTGGGGGGCACAGGCAGCTCCAGAGACGAGAAATTAACCACTCCACAATCTGTGGCCACTAAAAGATGTCAAAGCGTGTGTGTGTGTGTGTGTGTGTGTGTGTGTGTGTGTGTGTGTGTGTCTCTGAAGGAAAGAGGGGGAACAGCCAAGTTGTTGCACACTGATCTCAGGATGTTAAAGGGTAATGGGGGTTGATAGCCTGCCTGTTAAAACCTAAATGGCTTGTGTTCCTTCTGATGTTAAGTATTCTGCGTACAAAGAAGCTTTAAAAAACAGCCCTGAGCTGCAACCAGATCAGTTTAATCTTTCAATAACTCTGCTCTAAAATGTCTGCAGACTTTCAGAGGCAACACCCAGGTCACAGGCTTTTCTTAGACTCTGCTAGTCTGGCAGGTTTTTTAGAGCTCTTCATATTGCACACAGTGTAATTAGTTCTTTGTAATTAGCGCAATTTATTGCTTTGCGTATCCCTTTGAGACACAAGTACTTGAACACAGAGGTCTTAATTTGCAATATTACAGACTGTGTAATTGGGAATTTGTTTCTTCACATCCCTCAGAGACTTGCAGACATGTATACATATAACCAGAGTGGACGGGGAAAGCAGAGAAAGCAGGTTGTGTTTCAAGGATAATTTGGTGTCAGGAGGGAACTTGGGCCTTTTTATGCAATTAGACCTAAGTCTACTTTATTAAAAATTAGCCAATCAAAAGCTCATCAGTTGCCTACTGGACAGTGACCAAACCTTAAACCTTCTGTGTATTTTAGTGCTTAAAGCAGGCCTCTTCTTTCAACAAGCTGCACTCTGGAGATTAGTGAGGTTTTACTCAATATCTCCTTCCTGAGTGTAGAAATAGGCAATATTCTCAACTAGATACTAATAATAGTAAGAATAATAATGCCCAGCCACATATGGAATGAGATATAGTCCCTTATTGGTTTGAAGTGATGATATTAAACAGCATTATATGGGCAGGTGACAACGTGGCACCAGCCAATTTCCCTAGATATGAAAAGGAGAAGATTGCAGGTGGGATTACCCTGTGTGTGGTCAGGGGGGAGGCAGCCACCACCGCCAGCGACGTCGTCGCCTCGCTCTCCCGCTGATTGTTTGCCTTTGAGCTGCCGCTTGTCCTCCTCCTCCTCCTCCTCTGCTTCTCCTAGATTCTGTTTGTCTTTCAGAGGCTCATCCTCCTCCTCCTCCTCCTCCTCGCTCTGTTTGTCTATGCGCGATTTTGTAGGCTGGGTTTTTCCCCGGCTGAGCTCTGGCTCGCCGTCGGAGCTGGGGAGGACAACGCACGCCTGGTCCTGCTTGGCCAAGGGGGGCTGATGAGGCCTGGGTGGCTCTGAGCCTGCAGAGGAAGAGAGAGAGGGAGAGAGAGAGAGAGAGAGAGAGATGAAGATTACTTTATTGGCCAAGTGCACAGTGTAATCAGACTTTGAAGAGTTTCATTCCCTGGTGAGATATCCATCGTCTGAAGAATGTGACAGTGTGACAAAATGACTTCTGACATGAAAGTAAAATTCAATATGGCTCATTAGTGATGCTATTAGCTATCATAAGTTCTTTACTGACAATTTTAGAAAA
Organism: Ctenochaetus hawaiiensis; assembly: GCA_029783645.1. NCBI lineage: Eukaryota > Metazoa > Chordata > Actinopteri > Acanthuriformes > Acanthuridae > Ctenochaetus > Ctenochaetus hawaiiensis. The sequence continues at coordinate 11,394,739 of JAPZDY010000017.1, forward strand.
TGTGATTATGTAAAATTGGTAGACATAAGCAGGGATGTTTTTGATTATACAACACATCCAACTCTTTCAGAAGACTCATTAACTCTTCCGAATGTTAATTTAAAATCATTAAATTATCTGTTATCAATACTTATCTGACTTCTACAATGTTTAGAACAGTTTCATCTTTTCATCTTTGCTCAACAGCACGTCGGCAGTGAAGCAGAAGAAGAAGAAGAAGCTGCAGATGGGACACCTGCTGCGCTCCCTTTCACCAGCTCCGGGATCAAACAGCCAATATAATTTGCTGTGAGAATGAATTATGTTCATGTCACATTGTTTTCTTAATTGCCCGCCTGCATCATGTGCAATCAAACCTAAACAAAATAATTGTCAGCGATTGCTGCATCTGTGCGGTCCCCCAGCCGAGCGCAGAGAACGACATGCAACAGCTGATGGTGGCGGAGAGCCAAACGCATTTCTCGCTGTAAAAGAAGCGGCTCGCAGAAACCTTGTAAACTGACTATCAAGCTTCTTCTGCAGTTTCACTCTGAAACCATTCATGTGATTTTTCATTCATTCCAAATGTTGTAATTCTGTGAAGGTCAGGCAGAAATCTAAGCCACAAAAATGTTAATTAATGCAAGGATTATGCTATTGCCATTCAAAGATTCCACATTATTTAAAATTTTACTTCTAAGTCGTGTTCTGAGGCACTGCCGCTCATAAACTGAGAGCTTGGTAGGACTAGTGTTTATTATCAAGGTAAAGCTAAGACTGATTAGCTGCTAAAAGCAAGAAAACAATTATTTATGACCAAATGGTAATGTCACTTTCAGGCTAAACAGAGCTTTTATGAGAGAAGTGCTTTACAATTTCCTTTCCCTACTTTCCGAGCTACATTTAAATCATATCCTTTCACGTTATTTGTTGAACTCGAGGTGTGAAATCTAACAAGGCAGTAAGTTGTGAGACTCCGGGTACGCAGAGGGCTAATTAGTGATCCTGCCTCTCTGTGGCTTGTTCCTTCAAAAGGCCAGCCTCCAGTCCCTTCCCTGAAATGTCATCTGAGTCTCCGGGCTCCTGGCCCCACCGCTGCCCCCCTTCACTAACAAGCCGAGCGAGACCGCGGAGAGATGGCTCAATTTGTGTTAAGCTGTCCCCGCCGAGGAAGATGTTAACGGGGAAATCCTACATGGACGTGCCTCGACTTTACCAGTCAACCCCCTTGTTTCCCCCCTCCAATCAGGGCCCCATTATGTCTGTAGTGGCTTGATAAGGTTCCAAAATTGAGTCTCAAATCCAGGCACACGGAGAAAAAACATTCAAAAAGCATGTGATCTTACATGTGAGCCAACAGCATACGAGGATCCACATGAAAAAAAAAAAAATCACACACTCCAGCAGGAGAATAAAACAGGAAAAGAATTTATTGCAGTCTGCAGGGAAGTGAAACAGCTGCAGCTCGTGTCAAAGACGTATCAAACGAGAGGAAAACACTGGGTCCTCAACGCTGTATGATATCAAACAGATAAAGATTTGCCTGGGCTTTGTTGTTACATTCTGAAAAATCAGTACAGAAAACAGCTACAGAGCGTTAGCAGAAAGGTGTACAGAGCCAGGACATAACCAAATTGCCCTCTTCCTGTATACATCTCTCACAGTAGGTGCTGAGAGACAAATTGCTGGTCTACCAGTGAAAGAGCTGGAGGACTGATCTGTGCCCACGCTCTCGGCCTGAAAAAGCTGCAAACACAGGAACTCAACACCACTGATTTAACTCGAAAATGGTCGAACAGAAGCTGTCTGTTTGCCGGTGCAAAATCAACATCAGGAAACTGCTCATACTAACCCGCCTGATATGTCAAAGCCCGTCACATAAAGGAGGTTATGATCCATGACAGTTTGATTAAAAACAGCTCTCAATTACTGACAATAGAAAACAACCGTAATTCAATTTGCGTCCTATTAATGAAAACTGAGTTGGGTAAGATCCCCTTTCATTGTCTTTGGTAAATATGACAAATTATTGCTATGATGTCTGAACAGACAGAAAGAAAATAAGACTGGACATGTTTAAAACAATCACAGCTTCCCACAAAAGATGTCTAGAGAATTGAAAAATAAAAATGACCTTTCACTAAACTTAAAAAATCAGGAAACTCTCATTATGCACAACACAACAGGCCTGTGTGCTTTAGGTTTGTGTTCATGATGTTACACTTGTATATAGAAGAAGTTTCTTTTTTAGCCTTTTGTAAGCTATAGTAGAAACTAGCATTAATGCCTTACTAGCTTATAACCAACAGTAACACCTTGCATTAATTTCAAGGCTACAGCGAATATATTTACCTTCCTGCATTATAATAATTCTGGTTAAGAACTGAAACCTGTGCTGCTAAGAAACCAAGATGATGTATAGTAGTTTTGGCGAATGCTAGTGACTCTGGTTAGCACAGCAAAGTTTGCACCAAAACAAATACGAATGCATATCTAGGATCTATTCATGGGGTTATCATGTTAAAAAGTCAGCTTTCAATACTGAGAAGTCAGCTGGAGAAAAAAATCTGCAAGCAGCTGCTGCCATACCAGCTGACAAAAGACAGTGATTGACCAGAAATGAGATGCTGCTTTCATTTCTGTCTGTGCCAAACTGAAGAGCAACTATAAAGAAAATTACTATGCAACTATGCATCTTGGCTCAATGTTATATTATCAAACTGTATGTGGAGGTCTGCAACAACAGCAGCTATGGGACATTTTGTATGCCAGGTCTTAATCTGCCATCTACGTTTCCCACATTATGGATCAATATTTTCCACTGAATCATAAAAATCTTTATTTCTTTCCCCCTTCATGGATATAACTCCAGTACATTCTGGTATGTTTCTTTGTGGTACAGTCACCTTATGCTACAACAGCCCAACATCCTTCTGCATGCTCATTGTTCTTCCTCTGCAGCTGCTGTGTTGCTGTACTTCAGAAAATCTGCTCAAATCCACAGATAGTGAAGGCCAGATGACACATCTGCTGCTCCTCTGCTTTAAACATGAATCCCTGATGTCTTAATGCTATTGACACAACTTGTAACACAGTGTCACAACTTTCTATAAAGGCATTGTGGGAAATTGCTGCTCTTGAAGCGATAACATCTCTCATGTCACACTATAAACTCTGATCTGATTATTTTCTTACATCTCACTAAGCTGAATATTGCAGCTTCAAGTTGAGAGATATCTCCATGAGCACAGTCGTTATTTCTCAGCACAGTCTGTCATTTACAAATTTAGCAGGTTGTTAAATTCCCCGTCTAGCAGGCTGACACAACCTGCTGCTGTGAATGCAGAGTGGCGCTTGTGACAAAGAAGAGAGTGTGATTGCTGAATAGTTATCAAGCATCTGCTGCAGCTGAGCATGAAATGGGGGGTGAATTCTGTTAAAAAATATTTGTGTGGTGTGTGTGTTTGTGTGTGTGTGTGTGTGTGTTTTGGTGCTGCTCAAAGACTGAGGTAATAGTTGTTTGAACTGTGTGTGTTTTAAGTGCACCACCATCACTTCCGATAGACTGAGCTGCAAACAAAGCCTCAGAATAGCATATTTCTCTCAGCTAAGACTCAATATAGAGTCGACATTTGCATAAAAAACACTTGAAAGCTGCAACTGAAGACAGGTGAGAAATTGAATGTGTTATGAACAAAATTTTAATGACGAAACACGTCATGCTGAATAATGCACAGGACTTGTGTGTGTGTGTTTATGACTAAAATAATCATCTTGATTGTAAGATTCATGCACTTTTTACATCTTATATCAACGCTTTGTTTGCTCTCTATTACAGTGAAGGATGTAAATGAAGTAAAGGCATCAAAATAGAAAGTTTATGTTTAATGAAACGTTCTCAGGTGTTGGTCAACGACAACAATCAGTAGTTCAATGGATTTCTAAACACAGCATCTGTCAACACACCTGTCTGTCCAGTTCGCACAAAGGTAACATTTATTTGTGTAAATAAATGTTTAATTTTGAGTGTGTAATTATGAGTATTTTCCTTCCTGAACTCAAACCTTACACTTCTTTTAAGTACAGCTATAAAACAAACTATTGGCTATCTCCTTATTCATTTCCTTAGAAGGGGAAACTGCTAGCCTAAAAAATACATTGAAAGCTAATACAGTAATAAATTTTACATACATAAAGGAAAAAGGCAGCCAAGAAACTCAGAGTAAAGTTCATCTGAGAATTATTTTTTAAGCCTGACACATTACAATTCTTCAACCCATCAAACTGTTGTTAACTAATTAGCATTTTTCTATGTTTTTTCCTCAAAAATGTAGCTTTATTGATTATATTTCATTAACACATTTATGTAAATTTTCTTGTAGTGACTAGACGTGGCATTATAAAGTGTTTGTACATTATGTAAAGAGGCAGTAAACTCAAAACACTTTCGCTGTTTTTTCATTTTAGGACAGAATCTTCCTTTGTCATGGCTTTTTTTTTGGCTTAATGGATCATTTTTGCCACCTGTTGGCGAAGTAATTCTTTTAGCTTTCAAGAGGAGGAATATTTGAATCCCAGTATGAAGAAATATATTGTCTTGAAAGCACTCTTGTATCAATTCAACCATTAAATCTAATGACACATCCTGCATTCAGGGAAAAAGTTAACTAATTCTGCGGAAAATATCACTGCTGCTGCAAATGCATTGAATTCCAGGATATTCTTTAAAGTCATCTCCGAGCCAATCTGATGCATCTCAGACATTTAAAGAGCACAGACCTGCAACCTGCCAGGTCATAACGACTTCCATCCCCTCTCTTTTGCAAGATACAATCATAGGCTGTCAGAGATATTAGCCGGAGCCGGCTCAACTTTTCCCAACTTTGTGCGAGATGTTTGCAGCAGCCTGTTCGCTCTCTCTCTCTCTCAGCTTGACAGGTGAGAATTATGCTGTGTCCTTGTCATCTGCAGAGAAAGAGAGAGAGAGCGCGAGACAGACAGTATTCTCCGAGCAGAGCTATTTCAGACTCTGGCAAGCCTGCCTCCATCTTTCGCTATCACGCATCCCCATCTGGTGAAATCTGTAATGCTGTTCAAAAGTATTATGTCAACAGACTGCTGCGATTGATATTGACGGGAAGGAAAATAAAGCAATGAATGGATTTCAGCTTCAGGTGCTTCATTTCCAGCAAGAGATGATGGCATTGTTGCCTTTTTTCTCGACAGACTCCAGTTTGTTTTGCAGACGGTGAAATGAAGTTTGTGAATTAAGAGAAGAATAAATAGTGGAACACACACAGACAGGCAGGCAGACACACACACGCACACACACACACATATAGTCGGAGAAAGATCAGATGATTTGTTACTGCATGTTTTTTTAACTCTACCTGAAGTAACAGCAGAAGAAGAGCGCGGGAGCTCGCACATCTCGCAGTAAGGCAACAGGTCACTGTTGGAGTAGGTGCAGGCCCCACAGCTCCACTTCTCAGCGGGGGGGTCAGGCTTCGACAGCACCCGCGGGGTCATGAAGGAGGCCAGGGAGCTCGGGCTGCCGGAGAATCGGGACCTGGGGCTCCTGCTGGGCTGTGGCGTCCGGAGCCTCTTCAGCTGGGGGGCGAAGTCCTGATCCGGGGAGGTGAAGGTTTGGGAGCAGGACTTCTCCGCTCCTTTGTCAGAGTTTGGGGAACTGACAGCTGGAGTGGTCATCACTTCTGAGGAGGTGGAGGGAGATGTTTCTTCATCTTCTGTTCTCTTCCTCTTCTTCTCCTTGCCGGAGTTCGGGGAGAAGAAAGATCGGATGTCGTGCTGCTTATCTCTCTCAAACTAAGAAAAAGAAAGCTCATATTAGTTTCTGTAACTCAACTTTAAAATAAAACAGCATCAAAGACAGAAACTTTGTCCTTTTGTTGTCATTTTAATTTTAACTTTTGATAAAACTACAAAGAAAAAATTACCCAGTGACTTATGATGAAAAGTTACATAAAAACTTTTTAGCTCTTTAAATGTCTGACAGTAACATTATTTAAAAAATTACAACTCTTTCAAAAAGGCCAAACTCCTACTGTAATCCGCTGTTAGCCGGACATGTGTTAAACATAAAGCACCAACGTTTTTCATGCCACCAAATTTAATAAATAAGAGTCCAACTAGAACCATGTGTTCATTAGATCAAACACAATGTAATGCGGAGCAGTTACTGAGTTCAAATACCTTTCAATGCAAAATTATAGTTTTTCTAAGTTGCTATATGTTAAAGTGCCCAATGATTCATTGACTTTGCTTAAGAGACCAAAATGGATTAAACTGCTGTTCTAAACATCTGTATGACTCACAGCCAAGTTAGTCAGCACGTCTATTGTGTAAATACTCACATGCAAAACGCTGCACTCAACTGTCAGTAACTTCTCAGAAACAAATGAAACATATTTTTAGTGAACTAAAGAAAAAAGAACTAATCAAAATGAATTTTCAGATCATTTTTAATGCAAATTATCACATGTGGTAAAGTTTACTTTACATGAGCAGCTTCTCAGCTCTTGTTTATTTAACATATTTCCACCACAGAGGGCAACTGGCTGTAACCTGCGGGTGTTTTTGGTGTGTATCATGTGGTCACACATCAGATGACTGTGAGCAGAGACCAATGAGTGTTTGAATGGTTGAAAGGTTGTTAAATGTGTCGTACTGACGCTTTTATTTTACTCTCCTTTGCTTTTTTCACTGTCACATAAAAGAAACCCAGTGTGACATGATATGAGATTACTGAGAAATTATATGAAGAAACACAAGATTGTCACAAACCTCAAACTTAAACATTGTTATTTAAATTAAGATGAGCTCTAATGTTCTTTCTTGATTAATATGTTTTATGAAAAAAAAACTGCAAATGTCTTTCTCATTTCAAAAATTGTAGTATTTTTAAGAATGTTTTGGTGTATAGAACTATTCATCATCTGGCTCCTTCCTCTTTGGAGGACTTTATTACTAAAGCAACGAGGTCCCTTGTTACAAGTTTCCCAAGGTCCTTGTACAGTTTGCAATTTTCTCTAAAATAGCAACCAAAACACTGATGTTTCTGCCACAAAATTTCCTCAGATATTAAACTTAAACACTCAATGATGGTATATTTATAAAATGCAACACAGTTAAGACCATTAACAGGAAAGTATTCTTGTTTTATTTAAAAAAGTTTTGCATTTTTCACTGTTTTATGGTCACTACGTCGTAATTTCATATAACATTTGTTGCTGTTTGCTGTTGTTTACTATAAATACTATATACTGTCATTTCCCTCAGCACAGGTGGTCTGGCGTTGTGTCTCTGTTTGTGTTTTCTTTCTTCAGTACTCTCTCTGACTCACATGAGTGAAGAACATGTCGTCTTTGAAATTTCCTGTGCTTCCCTCCAACGGCAGCATCATGTCACTTGGCGTCCACGCGTCAGCAAAGTTAAGAAACTCCCACTTGTCCTTGTCGCCCTCGTCCGCCTTCAGATATTCCTTCCTGCCATTCAGGGTGCTGCCGGTCACTGTTTCCTGAAGGACAGAGGACACTCAGATCTACACTGCAGCACTCTTTCTTTCATCTTTCTGCCATTAAACATCATGCTGGCTTGTGTTTTTCTTTCCACAAATCACACATGTTCTGTAATGAGCAGAATAGCAGACAGGAGAATTTATTATTGGAATAATTTAGTTTTAATTACAAAACTTGACATCTGTGATTATTAACGTAAATCCCCAAAGCCTGTTCACACATGCTTATCAGTTTCACTGACTCTTCTTAGTTTTTTCATACATGCATCCAGAAGATAAACACAATATTTTTCAGCCAACAGACACATATTGTAAGATTAGAGAGTAATATTCAAGCGAGATCTCATTCAATTAAGTTAGGAATGTTTTTTGAGACTGTACAGAGTTTTTCAAACAACTAAACACTCAAATTCAGTGCAATATCCATGAGAGTTTAGTCATCAGAACAAATGGAAACAAACCAAAGAATAAGAACAATATATTTCTTGTTTGCATCCATGACTTTACACACTGTACCTTCCTGTTTAGCATCGACCACATGACGGTGTCAAAGGTGCCCTTAGCAATGAGGTAGTGCACGTTTACGGAGGTCGTCTGTCCGATGCGATGGGCTCGATCTTCAGCCTGCTTGATGTGACCGGGGTTCCAGTAGAGCTCGGCAAACACCACGTGGCTGGCAGCGGTGAAAGTCAAACCCTGGAGAGGAGAAACACACAAAAAAGGCCCAATTAGAATAAAAAAACCTCATTCAACCAACTCATTCTGAAAACTCAAGGCCAGTGAAATTAATATAATGACATTTGATTTATGAATAGATTTTTTGTACCTAATTGCCAAACTTTGCTTGATTGGAATGTGAAGCTTTTCAGAAAATATCTGGTTGCTCAAAATAACTGAGTTTATTATTGAGAGTGAAACACATCTGCATTTATTTCTATTTACACACACTTTAAGCAGATGTGTGTTAAGGACGGTGTGTTAATAGGTTTCATTAAATCAAAAGATATTTGCACAAAGGCTTTGAAATCATTATTGGACATTTTTGTAGAAAGGAATTAATCATTTTGCAATGACTTTTCCATGATATAAATTGTTGTTTGTGAATACTTCAAGTGTTTTTAATCATAAAAAGCACATTTGGTTTTCAGCAGCACAGAAAATGTGTAAATGTGTCTTATTATTCACTCAAAGTGGGTTTACTTTCATATATTTAAAATCTAAAAATGATCTAATTATAGAGTGTCTGTGTGTCTGCGTGTTTGTGTGTGTGCGTACCTGACCAGCTGCCTGGATGCTGAGGATGGCCACTCGTGTCTCTGGGTCACTCTGAAACTTGTGGACCAACTGGCTTCGTTCTGAGGACGGGACGCTGCCATCGATTCGGATATAACCAGCCTGAAGCAACAGAGACAAGACAACAGAACTTTTGGCTTGATGGAGGAAAATGCAGTTTGTCATTGGTGACTTTAGCAAAGCTAAAGCAGACAGTGACACCTGCTATGCACACAGCTAACAAAACACCTGAAACACAGAAATCCTTGAATGAAATGACAATTTTCAGAGTAATTTGTTTCATTCAGAGGAAGGAAAAATAGTTTCAAAGCTTTTGTGCTCTAAAGCCCAGAGAGAATTATGAGCCAACTCTGCTGTTTCCCTCAGTTTTATGAAAACATTTAGCTTCCTTTAGCTCACAAGAAGACAACATTCCCATCAACATTGTTTCCCGTGGCAAGAAGTTAAGGTTCAATGAAAAGGCAAATTAACGTTTACTGGCCAAGACTTAATGGTAAAAAGTTAGCGGCTAGCTAGGAGACACAGGAGCATTTAACAGGTAAAGAGTCAGATATTCCCTCAGGGGTTGATGAAGAGCAAAACACAGATGAAAGGAGAGCAAATTTTGGACCTAAATTATTAAGGCAGACAGAGCCTTGACTCTGAATGAATGCTAATGTTGCTCCGTCTGCTGACTGTGAAAACAGGTTACCGTTCGCCAACCACATGCCCCAACTCTCCATTTCTAAGAGGCAGAATTTATTTATGGCTTCTTTAAAATCTTACAATCACTTTAACATGAGTCTAACTTTTTTAAGGCCGCATGGAAACATGTCAAAGGTGTTCGAACACTGAAGCGTCATCTGGCTGTGATCTGAGCTGCACCTGTAAATAATTGGAGGAGATAATATATGTGAGCTTGTTTGCACATGCCATTGAATTGACTAAAGGTTCACACAATTTGTGAGGGAGAGTATTGTCCTCCCCTAAAAAGCCGGTACAGATTGGAGCTGGAACATTAAAGGTAGGAGGCTTTTCATTAACCTGCATTCTGCACTGGGGATATTTTTAATGGCAGATGTGTGAATGAACACACATGAGCAGATGAGCTGCAATGAATAACATAAAATAAAACATTGTCTTTGAAAAAGGGAAATGGGAACAATAGTGATAACACAATATTTGGTAACATTTCATAACACCAAACAGGGAGAGCAGGGGCGTCGTGTTCATTAAACCTGAACTTGAACTTGACATTCACTGAGCTGCTAATGCACCGTGGCCGCTGCACTCTTTTGATTTGGGTCCATCGGTCCTGCAGAGCTGCTCAGTGGACGACTGTAGGAGAGTGTGTTCGTACTGTGCTGCTCCCACGTGTGAATGTAACCGCACCTGCATGAATATGAAGCAGAGCCTTGCTGGGAAACCATAGAGGTCCGTCTGACTTTTTCTGGAAAAATAAAGGTCAAATAAAAGTGCTCGCGGAGAACTTAGTGTCCGCCGGGTTTGAACAACATTTCAAGGCCATAAAAACAATCAGATATTAACCTGCTGTTTCATTTGAGTTGTTTGTCTCGGGCATTAACTGCACTATGTTTAGCACTTCCAAATAGCTGAAGCAATAACTTTATTGAATAAACTCTCCAATCAGTCCAACACCAGGCGAGAAACGGGGAAAATGTGCAGCACGAAAGCAGCGATAACGTCACATGACCATGGTGTAGTCACTTGTCTCTGCCGAGCTTCTCAACACCGTCGTTCCTTTTTTTAGCTTCATCTCTGTTAATTGGTGAGTGCGACACACCAGAGAGTGAGCCTTTCACGGAGGAATGTGTTATCACACGTCGTACCGCTGCATTACATTCAACTGACACCTTCTCGACCCCTGCTACACACAAACACACCCACATGCACAGACACACACTTGAACTCGTTCACAGGTTGCCGCAGCCGAGCTAAGAGACATCGTTTGCTTGTGATGACTTGTGAAATACACCTTGGGAGATGAGTTGTAGAAGTAAAGTTTACTTTTCTGAGAGGAAAAAAACCTAAACTTTTCTTGAAGAATGAGAAAAAATTGATCTCTAAGTTGATGATTAATAGATACCTGAAGTTATTTAATCCTCATTTAAGAAATGTTAAATAATAAAGTTCTTCTATCGGGCTTCAGTCAAGGATAGTTTGTTAATTATCTAAATATTGTAAATGCATTACACTGCGCGTCTGAATCTAGCATATAGGTGGATGATGCAAGCAATTCATTACTAACATCTGCTGTTTATCACAAACTTAAGCCCAACTTGTGCTCTTAAAGCTCAGTACTTTGTTTAAGTTAATCACAGAAATGGCAAAGATTTGACTTACAAACACAGCAGGACAATGGATGAAGGAATAAAACTTAAGTATGGGGCCAATTACCTCTGGTTAGCCAGAAAGGAGGAGTGAAATATGAATGCATTCTGCACATTTAGTGCTTCCAGGTTACCGTTAATGGGCAATTTGGGTCTCTGTGGCTGTGAAAAAACTTTCAGATTTTAAATGGAAATGACCAAATGAAATATCAATCACATGAAACAGTGCTCCCTCTTGTTTCAGAGTGATTGATAGTGGAAGAATAACACTAATTCCAGGTTTCGAGAAACTAGACTGAAACATTTTAAAGAGCGCTGTATTATAAAGGCTGATTGCACAGGAAACTGGTTTCTGACTGACCACAGCTGACAAAAACTCCAAAAGTTCCAAAATCATGAACAGAACAAGCAAGAAAATTAAAGGTTAGATGACTTAATGTTAAACTGACAGCTGCATTTTGTTCACTAAACTTTTCTTGGTGACAGGCACATGCAAGAAATTACAATTAAATAATTTTGACGGTATAGAAAGATAGATGGAGAAAGAGATAGATAGCTAGCTAAAGAAAGAGTTAACTAGTTATCAAGCAAGCTAGTTAGACAGATACATATATAGAGAGACAGACTGGTGCATAAATAAGAAGAATATGCTAAATAAATGGTTCTCTGTCTGTCTATTTGGGGTGACACTACAAGTAAAGACACATTTTTTTTATGCACTGGTCAATTTTTAGATCCAAAATTATGTTTTCTTTCAGACTAGTGCATAGAAAATGTGCAAATACACATATTTATGTAGGTTTTCTTTTAAAATCAGATTTATGTTCTGGATATTCATGCAGCCTGTAGTGCGGTTTGAATTTTAAACACCTCCCTGAAAAAAAACTTCAAAGCCATTGTTGCTGTATTTCCTACAGGTGCTTTCGCAGCCAGTGCCCACTATCCCTTTAACACATTTTAGAAGATCCAGTTGCCTCTGGACCGCCTGGGGTTACCTTGGCCTCGATGACGGCCTCGGTGCAGGCCTGCAGCATGGTGAGGTGGTGGGCGAACACCAGGAACTTCAGCTGCTCTGCCTCCAGCATCATCTTAATGTAGTCCTTCACAGCTCCCGCCTGGCCACACACACGCACACACACACACACACACACACAGATACAGAAATAGACACAGATGAAAGAGAGCTACTGAATCCATCACTTCACTGGCCGACCACACACAGAGGAATCGGCTAGATCAGTGAAGAAGTCAATTAATCACGGCGGCATCCTTTCTGTGTGATCAATTCTCTATTGAATGCCAGGGATCCAGACTTTAAAAGGAGAGAGCACACAGAGCGACTGGGGCGCATTTGTCAGCTCGCAGATAGTGAGAGCAAATCAATAACTCACAACTCGCAGATATGATTGGAGTGTGCTCTTTCTTTTTGAAATTTTTTTGGTGACAGCAGATACAAGAAAAATTCACCTTTTGATCCACAAACAACATGTTGAATTTTAGAATTTAACAACGATTTAATGTGGACAAAAGGCTTGTTTTCAAATGTTTTATTGGATTTCTTTCATTTACAGGCTTTTTGAACTTGAAATTGAATTCGTATACCATATCTAGCATGACAAGAGTCTGTTTAACAGCACTGAGGAAAATGTAGGATGCTGCACTCAGAACATTTCCAGATTCTTACAGGACTTGCAGATAATTTAAAATATGGCTGGTTACCTGTCAAAGTGACAGCAGCAGACCAAAATTACTGCACTGAGTAAAAGTTCATTCCTCGACTATTTTATTCTGGAGTTATTTGCTTGGTTTATTCTTATATAACCCTGATTTCACCCATAGTCTGGCACTTTTTTGTCTGTTTTATTTATGAAGTCAAATGGTAACAATGCTTAAAAAACACATCACTGCCCAACTCAAAAGCATCTTGCTTGTTTCTGCTGAAGCCTCCGACCTTGATTGACAGTGTGAAGCTAACAATCTTAAAAAAGAGGAAGCAGCAGAAGTGCTACTGAGTTAACTGTACCCTGCAGGTATCCGTATCTATCATTTCACTGGCGCTGCTGCCCAGCGATCACACTGTGATGGGCTGTGACCGTTCCCGCTACCTTCAGCAAAGCTGGAGTGGATGTGCTGCATGAGCGTGTCATTGAGCATCCGGGCTCGGCTCATTTCAGAGCCCCAGGCCAAAAAGCAGCCAAGAATAGCACCAACTAGTGAGAAATACTGAGGTTGGATTTGAGTCAAACAGAGCCCTTACTAGACGGTTTTGGAAGACAGGCCTTTCTGCGTGGTGTGAATCCCACCCCTATAATCTCCACACCTCCTGCAACATGACAACCTCTGCAGCCATCACACCTGCTCTGGTGGGAGAAACCTCTGCTTTGCCTTGCTGATAATTAGCCTATGTGCCTGATAATGAATCTCTCCGCCAGGCCTGCCGACCCTGTTCTGATCTGGGGGGTCCTCATTACTGACGGCTTGGCTTCGCCTGCTTCCTTCCGCTGAGTTTAATTAGTGCACAAACTTCTCGGCTGTCTGAAGCGGCCTGTTAGCTTGCTTTAAAGTCCAGCATCAGAGCTGTCCTCTCTGGGTAATTGGGAGCAGATGCTTGGCGGGTAAAGCAATAAAAATACCCCAAAGGCGTTTGGCAGCTCCGTCGCCAGGCGGACTGGCAGGCAGGCAGGGGCCGTGATGCTCGTCAGAGTGACATAGATGTGTGAATCTATCACACCATTCCACCCCTCCCGATGATCCAAAAAAAGAAGAAAGAACGCGGCTTTTTTTTTTTTCTTTTTCTTTTCTTGAAGTAGAGAAAGTGTGTCTGACTTTAAAAACCAATAGGAGAGGAAATGAGACTGGGCCGGCAGTATCGGCTTTGAGGTGGGTGAGTGGGCGGGGGGAGAAGGGGGGGGGGGGCTTTGTAATGAAAGGAGGTCCGGTGTTAGGCTAAACTGAGCAGAAATCCAATCAGCAAACAATGCCAAGCGCAAAAAAGATCCAAGCTTGGAGGCAATCTGAGCAAGAAGCCTGTCGATGATTGCATTCGGTGGTTATCTCCGGTCTTCGTTAACCTCGGGGCTGCGCTCCTCATGGCTCGGGGCGTCAGGCTAATTGAGAGGAATGCCAGCCCCCGAGCATGGCAGATGATTGGACGGGGATACTATATTTGGTAGAAATGTTTACTTAACTACAAATATAAGAGATGGAGGAAGTGCCTGTTTCATTGTATCAGGATCAGTGAAGCTGGAAGCTGATCAGAGGTTGAAAACTATATTACTGCCTTACAAATGTCTCCACTGAGAAACAGGAAGTGTAAATGCTTGTTAGATTCTCGACACCAGCTGCTCTGACCCCAACCCTCCTCATATTATATGCATCCAGCCACCTCCCCATATTGCTTATTTCTCTCTCATTAAAAAGAAACGTCACTTCAAACTGAGAGCAGGCTGAGTTTCCATAGCAACAACATTACAGAGATGCTATTTTAGTGCAGTGTGTAACTTTGAGATAAGGTGTAATCATGCCAGGCTGGACGCAACTAAATAATACCTCGGTTATAACTCCCTACTTTGTCTAAGTGCTTTCACTGGCGACCATTAGGTTCTGTTACCATGGCAATGCTTTCCCATGAGATCTCACTGAGTGGTCGGCCAAGCGCTCTGAACATGATGCTGTATCAGTTCACCATTTCCTGAAACATGAGGATGAATAAAAAAAAATTACAGTCTACAGCCAATTTCAAAGCTATTTAACCTGTTCTGGATACTATATGAGGTTCGATGTTTTTTAAACCGTCGTCTCTCTGAGGACTTTGGGAGGTTAAAACAATGACTGTAAATAAAGATGGATGGCGTGTCTCCACTTCCTCCCACTGTACCAAAAAAATGGAGCCAGAATATCTCAGTTGCAGGCGCTGCCATCTTGCGCCGGTGATGTCATTTGGAACCACAGTCGGTGAGGTAGCGATTGGCTGATGGAGCCGCGGTATTTAGGTCCCACCCACACAGCCGCCCGTTCAATCATGGGTCACGGTCGGCTGTCAATCACAAAGTTAAACTCCCTTTTACACTAGTATGATAACAACTTTCTAAAACGACAGAGACATCTTTGGGGAAAATATATTTGTCGTTTAGTTGAATTTTTTAGTTTGACCCATGTCTCATTAACACCAAAGGGGCAGGGTTAATGTCCTATACTGCAGCCAGACACCAGGGGGCGATCAAGATGCTTTGAATTCACCTGTGAGGAGCTGTAAGTCAATCTTTGTACAGTCATTTGGTTTAAATACCTTTGGAAGCTCAACTACAGGTAACATTTTCATCCATCAAACAAGCATGTTAATGTGAAAGTTTTGATTCAGTTTGTGTTGTTGTGCAAAGTTACAGGACAGTTTTAACTAAAACATGAAGAAAGAAATGCACTGATCAATAGTATCCAAATATTTCCCATTATTCCTTCCTTTAAAAGTAAAAAAAAAAAAAAATCATTTTTCCCTATTTTTCTTTTTCATTTTTAAAGAACAAATGCTAATTTGGGGAAAAATTTTCACAAATTGAGCCTTTTTATTTCGATAAAATTATCAAGAACATGATCTGCATGTTGGAGTTCAGTTAATGTTGCGCAAATGAAACTTACAAGTAAAGAAAAGGTTTCATTTGCGCTGCAAAAAGGTACATTTGTTTAATTAAATTATGTTTTGTAACTACGCAACACTACAGCTATTTCTTATATTCGAAAGGAGACTTTATGTAATTTTCCAACTCAAAAGACACAAGACTCCCGTTTTACTAAAACCAAGGCTGATTTTTCTGAATTGCTGGAAAGTTACAGTCTTTCCTGTTTGTTTGAAAGGATTTAAGAGAGAGAAGGGGCTGCTGGTGGAAGCAGATCATGTTATACAAATACTCCATGCTGAAATATCACATTCAGTATCCAGGTATTAAACTAACATGATGTCTAAAGGATAAAGCTGGTGTCCAATTAAAGACCAGACAAAAAATGTTCATACATCTCTCAATACTTTTTGGTTGCCTTATCCTGTTTGTGACAGTCAGTCTCAAACCTACTGCTTCCAGCTGGAGATCTGAAATATAGTTTTAATTCGAAAAAGGCAACATAATTTATTACAACAGCTGGGCGCCGCAGTTTTGAGCAAACGTTGCTCAAACAGGAGGAAGTGGTGCATTTCTTGGGGACTATTTTCAGCAGTGGATTAAGACACATTTGGTGCTCTAGTGATTGTTTTATGGCAGCAGGACAGTGTTTGTGGGACTGAGTCAAAATAAACTACAGAGTGTGTTCATGCTAATGAAGGAACTCATCACTGAATGCAACAGTGTGGCTCACTGACTGTTTTTAGATCACAATAGAATATACAGGCACAGAGGAATAAGATATATATCAGGCTTTGTATTCATAAACAATACTCGTTCATAAACATATAGAATATCACCAGTTTCACCCTCTGTGTAACGACACAGACACAGATAAAACAAGATACACTCTCGCACCACCTGGTCTCCCATTACCTTGGCAATAGCTGTTTGCTTGTACATCTTTGTGACCAGGCTCAAGACCTGAGTGCAGGGGTTGTCCATGTCGACGACCCTCGAATGCATCCCCTTCATCAGTCTCTCCCACTCGGCAAAGCTGGCTGAGGCCTCCTGCAAGCAAGGAGAGCACAAAAACAGTGAGGCTGCGTCCTTTTTTTTTTACTTCATCCACCCTCCTGTCTCTCTCTCTTGTTCTCGACTGTTTTTGAGATATAAAGGGCAAAACAATTAATGGTGCTGCTGGGTGTCCTACTTTCTCTGGAAGAGAAAGAAAGAAAGAGGAAGAAGAAAAAAAAAACGAGAGAGAAGGATGGAGAATTCCCAAGGAAGCCACCCCCTCCGACTGGGCTGCTGTGTTAGGTGGGTCATGAGCATCTCCCAATTATAGCCACCATGTGACAAGCCGGGGTCGAAGATGGAGAAGCAGCCAGGCTGGTACAATAAATCAAAGACGCCTCGCGTGCTCTCAAGGTGATTGGCGAGAAGTATTTAAGGCGGGAGGGAAGAGCGGAGAGGATCGCAGTGGGAGAAGCTGGTGGTGAAGAGCAGCATATGCTTCCTCCTACTCATAATCAAGACACGCAGAGAGGCCGTGCGATTGTTGTCTACATGTAGGTTAGCCCTGTTTATCATAAAACAGGGCTTACATTAAACTTAGTCAATGAACAGCAAGCCTCAGCATATTTTTTTTCTATTCTTTGGACCACAATGTATGATAATATGCAGAAATCTGACAAGAAAAGCAGCAGGCTGCTTAATAAAAGCAAAGCTTGGGTTTGATTCAATTTTCACGCAATAACTCCAGTGTACTTAGAGTTTAAAGCACATCAGAGCAGTGCTGAACCCCCTCGACTTTTTAAAAACTGTCCAACTTATAATCACTGTGTCATCAGAGGTTATTTTGTGCCTTTTGTTAACAACTCTCAGTTTAATCTGTCAGGCTGCAACACCACAAAATGTGTAAAAATTCAACAGGAATGAACACTTTCTTCAAGCGCTGCATATCAAGCGAGGCAAAATTGTGAAACATATGGCAAGCTGAAAGTAGAGGTGGTCCGTGCGCGATCAAGCACGTGCATACACATAACGGCGAGTGTGCAGTGGGGAGACTGGGGGGAAGGAAAGCGAGTGAGAGAAGCCTTATTAATGCAAGCACACACACCTAAAATGAAAAAAGAGGCTTCTTCGGCAAGCAAGTTCTACAACTGCATATTGTGCGCCGTGCGTTCTGAAGTAGTACAATGAAAAGATATTGGTAAAACATGAAAGCTTTGCACCATTTAGTGAAATAATTAGCATTTCAGTGGATTCCAACCCCGTCAAAGTCAAGGACGGTTCAGTGAATAAATAGTATCTTATTGCAGGAGCACAAAGCTGCGTTTCCTTTATGTTTTTTCTCAGATGTTTCACTCAGCGCTCACCTGCATAAACACAGTTTTGACTGACTCTCAATGTTTATTTTTAATTAAAAAAGAATAAATTCAAGCATTTCTTCGTAATCTTTCCGGAAAAAAGAAAAACCTGAGTGGCTAAACACTCCACCCTTGATGATATTCACTAGACTAACACTGACAAAAGGCCACGGCTGAAAACGTAAAGGGCAGGAGGGGCATAAAAAGTGTCTGGCTGTGGAAGATAAAAGCCATCATTAGGGAGAAAATGAGATAGGATGAACGAGGCTGAACTGGTGAGTGGTCCTGGTGTACATACATATCCTCTGTTAGCAAAACTACGCTTGAAAAGACAGTTTGTTTGGAGGAAAATAATGCCCATCCAATCTTTTATGTTTTATATTGTTCATATTTTCCGTGCTTGTGGGAAGCACAATGGACCATCGCAGCTTGGGTGACTGGCCACTTCACACCTCCCTTTCTCATCTGTTAAAACCAGTCCATTTAGCCGAGAGGATGAAATGTCTGTCTATTCTTCTCAGTGGACAAAATACCTATGGAAAACACTTGCACATTCATCTCATGAACAAATAATAAAAAGAAAAAAGCATTTAAGCCGTACAGCTCCAGCGACAGCGGTGCTTTTTTTGTTTCCGTCATAGACAAATGATCTCTGAGCTCATTTTCTCTGAGGATATTACGCATAAAAGCTGCTGTTTCAGCCCAACTTGAGATTAGAGAGCAACGTGACAACAACTAAAACACATGACATGAACTTTTCCAACTGTACAGTACAGTCAGCGGCCTAATTGGCACCACCGTACAGAAACTCTGACCATATTTTAGCCGCAATTATTGCTTCCCTTAACATTTAGGGAGATTGGGGTAAAAATCCTGCATCATCACTTTTCCTGTGCAACTTGGTATTGTTGTGTCAGTCTTAGAAAGGTGGTTGGCGCGTAATTAGTGCTGAAAGAGCTCCTCCAGTGTTTTTTCATTCCTGCTGATATGACGCAAAATCCAACAAAGGCCTCTTACTGGATGCATCTAAGTGTGTGTTGGTGCCAGTTGCTCCCAGTAGGAAACAAAAAACCCATCCTTTTCTTGACACTGGTGACCCAACGCAGAGATTATAACACAATAACATGCACGCAAGCCAGTTCAAAGCTAAATAAGCAGACACATGTACATTCACATGCATCCAGTGCAGTGTGGGACGAGGAAACTGTAACCATAACGTTGGGAGCGCTAAAGGAGATGAAAACACCTACACACAAAATGTGACATTTACTCTACAATACCCTGGCATCCTCTTACGACGGTGGAGAGGGAACACACACACATACACCCACACACTCATACATCCACACACACAGACCTCAGTGTATCTCGGCTTCAGCTAAAAAGGAGCTATTCAGTCCGAGAGCAGCAATAGGCGGTTTTCATAATGTTGGTTTTAAATAGAAATAATAACCATAATGCATGATTGAATTAGTGCAGTTTAAACGTCACACTTAGTTACAGTTAATCTTTTTTTGCGGTTTCCTTCAGCCAAGAGGACCGGTTACGCTGCCACACATTTATTAGTTTCATCATTAGTTTATCTGCCGGGTCTTTATTCTACAAAAAGCAGAAAATAGGGCCAAACCACCGTTTCTCCAAATCCAAAGTGACATCTTTAAATTACTTATTTCACCCAACCTATGATTAAAAACCTAAACATATTCAGTTTAAGATGATATGAAACTAAGCAGCAAATCTGCAAACTTGAGAGGCAAGAAAAAAAGAGAACAATCTAAACCTTGAAACGCAACTTTACTGCAAAACATCGGGTCTGTGGTCAGAAGTCAGCAGATGAAAACATAAAAGAAATGTCTTATTGTAGAGACAGAAATGCCTTTATTTCTGTAGCAGAATACTTTGGAATGAAGTTTGATACTAAAAATGTCTTTAAATGGATTGAAGGCCGTGATCACAGAGATGGATTAGAAAATTTTATAGTCCACTGCTACTTTTAAGGTCTGTTACTCTGTATGTCTTTAAACAGATCTGTTTGCTTCTCCGCGTCCCAGAGGGAGCTGCTGGAAGGGAAATCTAAGTTGTCATACCAACAGAAGGAAAAACAGAGTAAACTCTCTCAAATTCTGCACAATAAAGATTATATGGTGAACTGAAATGAACTGAAGTTTATTTTTTGCTTTTTCTATCATATTTAAATCCATTCAGATTAAGGTGGGCTTCATTAAAAGTCAAGTTAAGAGGTTTTCTAACTGTGGAAAAAGGTAGATTATCTGTTCATGACTCACAGCCTAAAACCCGTCTGCACCACCCTCGGAGGAAATTCTGAGTAATCTGGTAAACGTGACAATATTTTTTAATCACCTGTGTGAGCTTCTTAGGAATGATTCTGTTCAAAAGAGCCTGAATGATTTTTGCAAGAGGCCCAATTTTTGATAAATGATGTATCTATTAATGCATAATGTATCTATTCTAAAAATTGGTTGATATGAAAGTCAAAGAAAACAGCAGTAACACATCAAATGATTGTGAGTAGGAGACAGTCTATATTTCAACTAATCACTTCCTGTGTGGTGAGAAATGCAGGTATCTGGAGAAAACAAAATTCAATTTTATTAACAGCATGAATTACAGTCATCTCCATTAATCTAGATGTGACACTCGACTGGATGTTTAGACATAATTCTTTTGGATTTGTGCATGTATGAAAACGGTAGAAACTATTAGTCATTTAGCAAATCACCATATAATTGTTTGGGAACTGTTTTGATCATTAACTAAATGTCTGAGTCATTTTTCAAGCAAAAATGCCAAAAAGTTGAAAGTTTCTGCTTCTCAAATGTAGGAATTTGCTGCTTTTCTTTGTCTTACATGATTGTAAATGGAATAATTTGGGGTTTTGCACTGTTGAACGAACAAAGCAAAAAATCTAATTACTGTATGTCACACTGGGCTCTGGCATTATCCGACATTGTGCACTCAAAATCATTTATGGATGAAGAATTAATCTATTCTTAGATGTAGTCCTAGAAAATATGGAAACACACATCATTTGCAAATTCTGAGTGAAATTAATGTCCTAACAACCGCATGTTGTGTCCAAACATGTACCTTTGCAGCCTCCTTTGGCAGGTCGAAGGGGATCCGCTGGCGGATTTTGGGGGGCAGCTGAGTGAGCACATCGGCCTTGAGACGGCGGATCATGATCTGGCTCAGTCGCTGGTGCAGATCCTCCAGGTTGGACGCACCGCGACAGTCCCACTGCCTGCGAGGCCCGAAGTACCTGTGAGAGAGTGAGAATGAGAGACAAAGCTGTGGGTGCTGGTGCATTTCCTAACCAAGAGAAACTCACCAAGAAAACATACTATTTACGGATGTGCCCTGAAGGAATAGTTAAACACATTTAGACATTCCCACCTGGGAGCTGCCCAGCACTGCAACAGCCCTCCATCGTTTACTGCTGAGCAGCTCTGCTGGAGCAATAGGGGGATCAGTTTTTTGCTTAAGGGCACCTTGCAGAGCTTTAACTATTTTGTCTAATGGCCACAGAAGCAGGTTCATCCCAAAACTCGCCCGCAACTTTCACAATTTATCAGCCAAATGGATTTTCAGAATAGAACTGGCCATCCATACAAAGGCTGGTTATTTGCCATTTTGGCTGAAAGTGTGGACAAACTTAACAAGCCACAGCCAAAATCTGCTGTTTTATTTAAACTTGTAGTTGCTGAGGGAAAGGAAAGTGATTCATTGCCTTCAAAATAATGTTTCTGCCTGGTGTGGAGACTTGAACCAGCAACTTTACAGGTGGGAGGCTGCTTTTCCATCTCCTGGGCTGCTGCCATTTCCCACAATAACTTTACTATCAAGACAGGAAGATAATGCTCACATGACACTGCCTTGTGCCCTGTTGTTTGGATGATTTTTCTGTGTGAATGTGTGTATTTGTGTGTGTGTGTGGGGCTCAGAACAACACTCCCCAGCCACACTAAGTGCGATTATACACAAAGTGTTATCATTAATGGCACCGGGCCCATCCACCGACCGAGCTGCTGACTTTGATGGACGTCCAAAACAATGCATTTGATGTGTTTGTTCACACATGTAACTGATCGTCAATGGCAACTGGCAGCCAGTTGGCATTTAACGCTTGGCTTCAGTTGTGGTCTGGCTCTGACAACAAACCCTCAGCTCAGCAGCACCGCCACTCCAGACTCAGGTACAGCCCACCTCATCCCAGCAGAGACTTAAAAAGACTGAAAATTAAATGGTAGGCGAGAGCTATTAAAACTCTGCTAATCCAACTACGCTGAGACCTAAGGGCACATTAAGAAGAGTAGACCGAACTGAGGTGTTATGCTTAAAAGAATGGTTCAGCATATTCGGGGATGCATTTATTTACTTTCTTGCTGATAATAGATGAGGAGATTGATTGTACTCTCATGTTTGTCTGGTGAATATGAGGCTGGTTAGCCGAGTTTAGCATAAAAACAATGAATCAAATTTAAACTTCTAGCTTTTTGGTTTAAACAGTTCAGAGGCAGAAGTTAAACGATAAAAAGTTGTGATTTTTCTGGGGATGGTGGTTAGGGGTTTAGGGTAATGTACCAGTCTTGTCCCCCAGTGTTACCATCACATTATGGATTTTTAATTAGCTTTGAGGATGCTAGTAGGTTTTTGTTTTTGTTTTCCAGACTAGCTGTCTCCCACTGTTCCACTCTTTACGCTAGGCTAAGCTAATGGTCTCCTTGCTTGAGTTTCACTATTAATACTCACATAAAATAGTTATCATCTTGGTAAACACTTAACAGAAAAGAGAATTTACCAAAATGACAAAAAGGTTGTAAATATGTGAAAGAAAAATGTAAATTACAGACTTTTAATTTCATCATGTGCATAACATAAAATGTGGTAAATATGAGCATATATTTGAACAAAGTGTGTGTCAGTTTGTGTGTGTGTGTGTGTGTGTGTGTGTGTGTGTGTGTGGGTGTGTGTGTGTGTGTGTGTGTGTGTGTGTGTGTGTGT
>JAPZDY010000017.1:11433654-11444058 GCA_029783645.1 Ctenochaetus hawaiiensis
TCTGAGGGTCAGTGTGACATTGCACACTGAAAATAATATGGATATGACGCATGATGGTTTGGAGGTATTTTGTGACTATTCTCTTACTTTTGTCAGGTGTGAAACAAAAGAGAAGCTAAATTCAAAACATCGACTCAGGGATTAACTAACAAAAAGTAAGCAGAGAGTAGAAAAGCTGA
Organism: Ctenochaetus hawaiiensis; assembly: GCA_029783645.1. Taxonomy (NCBI): domain Eukaryota; kingdom Metazoa; phylum Chordata; class Actinopteri; order Acanthuriformes; family Acanthuridae; genus Ctenochaetus; species Ctenochaetus hawaiiensis. Next base: position 11,433,834 of record JAPZDY010000017.1, read on the forward strand.
ACAAAGAAATACAAAAGCTATGAGAAGACGAAAATAAAACAGGAAGTAACTAAACTCAAAACTACACACCATAGAAACATTATGGCCCAAGATTATCCTTGATCCTTTTTTTTGCTATGCTAAATCATAATTTTTGTCTTCCTGTATCTGTTTAAGCAGGACATACATTAAGATGCATAAATGTACTGTTTGCTGTGTATAGCGCTAATGATAAATTAAGTCTGAGGAAATAAGTTTGGTGAAATGATAAACTATATGAAAATATTCATACTGTTGCAATACTTCTTAAAGGATTTCCCACAGGCATAATTCTTCTCTCTAATAAACAAACTGACCCAGCAGGATAGAAAGTTCATTATGTGTAGCGTCTATGCTTTGTATCAGTAAAAATCTTTTCCTTTTATCCTAGGTGGTGAATAAAATTACATTTTTTATGCTGTATAGAAGTATTTTCATAACACATACGTACAGGTTAATTCTCTCTTACAGCCAAACCTACACTAAATTTAAAATAACCGATACAAAAAGCAAAATTATTTGGGTGTGATGAAATTAAGAGCACTTTTGAGAGTTAATACTGGAACTCAGACACTTAAAAGATGTGGGAAAGAAATGTTCCTTATTTTTAAGACGATACTGGATCCAGTGTCCCTCAGAATACAGATTAGGTACATGTGATTTGTTTTGTTCAGAGACTGCTGGATCTTAATGGTGACCTGAAACTGAACTGTATAAACACTGTTTTTAATAATGGCTGGTACAAACACAGACAGCCCAAGCACTGCCTAAGACGTTAAATACTGTTGCTGTCAAGCTGAGGGTCAGGGTGTTTTTAAGTGAAGCCAGAAAAAAGATGAGCAAATTTAAATTAACAATGGCCAGCAGCCATCTGAAGCAGGTTATAGCAACAGTAGTGAAAATGGGATTTTGCTACAATAAACCATCATTGCAAAATACTTCATGCATTGAAGCTAATGCTATCCTTCATGCTGATATGTGTACTGAATCTTCTTTCATCTGCATTTAAAGGACAGCCCCCTGAATTTTACTAATGAAGATAAGATCAATGTACTAGTCACGGGGTGTAGCTCTCAGACTGTAAAAACAGTTTCATAATGTCTGTTGCGACTCCCTTAAAGCTTTCTGAAGTGCAAAAAAAACTGGCTCATGATGTCTTGTCAGACTTTGTGACTACAATTTATAATAGGAAGCTGGAGTTAAAACTTTTGTGTGTAGAGTTTAAAAGACTCGGGCTTATACTTGTCTTGCAGGGTCTATTAAAATAAATACAATGTTGCTCTGTGTTAAATGTTGAGATTCTGTTTTTGGAGCTTAATTCGTACTGTCTGTCTCTGCTGCTTTGACTTGACCTTTTCTTTTAACCTATCTCAGATTGCTGTAATTTTACTACCGAGGTTGTCTGTGACTGACTGACTGACTAAGTAGCTGTGACTAAGTTGCACCACTGATGCAGCAGGCTGAATGTTAGAGTTTCCCTATTAGCCTTTGCTATTTCAAAATTGATCTCTGCAAACTGTTTTCTGTTGACAATGTCTTCCAGATGTCGAACTTTTAAAGTGAAGGATGGACCATGCTGTCATCTCTATCTTGTTGCTGCTGTTTACATCTTACCGGACATCAATTCAAAAAAGGATTTATATATATTATTTAATTATCCTATTCTACCGTATGTATTTTTCCATGTTTTTAGCATGAAGGAAAACTAATTTTCATCCAGCTGTGCAAGTCTGTGCTGCACAAGCACAAATAATCTTGATACCTTAGTCATTAGCATGCAAGATTTCATATAAATAGACAAGATTTGAAAGCATATTCAAAGGGTCTTTACCATGTGGCTATAAAGCAGCCATCTTTAAAAGTTGTTGGTTGTTGTACTTACTTTCGGTTACATGAAAGGACTTTCAAGGGACTATGGAGATTAGCTCAATTGTACTCCCACTGCTGTATCTGCAATGTGTTGCTGAATAGCCCAAATGATTTTATGGAACCACTCTGTATACAGTCCCTATATTATAAACAACACTTATGGGTCAGTATAAATGTGGCGTAAATACATCAACTTGTATGTGTACAGGGAACAAACTCCATCTCTTCTCTCAGTAATTTGACCATCACAGCAAGAGACAACACAGCCGGCTTATTGATCTTCACTCGCATCTGCAGAGCTGGCCTTATTCAATAAAAGCTCAGGCAGTCACTTACAATAATATTTTGGACAAATCAGAGAAGGGCAGACATACAGTGCATCATATGGCTGGCCTCAAGCCACAGTCAACACCTTAATGGAAGTGACCAAGAGGTCCTAATGGATGTACTTTTACTCCAAATTGATGCTTTTGTTTAATATCTATGGAGGCCCACGCAGAGTATTGCCTTTTACTGATTCACCCTGGGTAAATTTCTGCTTTAGAATAGCTGAATGTACACAGACGTCAACACTCAAATAGCACACTTTTACCCAACTTTGCAAACAATGCAATCAGCCACATCTCATGGGTTTTTACTGTCATGCTGTACCACAACTTTCCTACATAATCCCTCATCTAACTCCATAAAACTCATTCACCCTCCTACACAGACTGATACAGCGGGCATCATAAGTATTCGAATTGCAACAACATTTGATGTTTTGGTTGGCTACTCTTGATGCTCTGGATATGAAAAGACACAATGACTATGAGATTCAAAGGAAAAATCTGCCCACGGATCCTCCCACACTGTTAGATAGCCGACATCAATCTATGGTGTTCAGTGCATTTCAGGAGTTATTTTATAACGAAGGGCTGACGTTTGTTTTGTTTTTTTTCTGTCTGTCTGTCGGCCTCCCTCTCCTTCTCAGGTGGTGATATCCTACCTTTCCCAGAATTGTTAAAACTCCCTCCAAAAAAGTCAGCAAGTCTGCAGCTGCATTGCATTCTGGTCCTCCCGGGCTATTGCAGGTAGAAATATTGCTATTTCTACCTCTTCTACAGTGAGTCTCAGTCTCAGAGAATCAGTGGGAAAAAAAAGACACTGCTGCTTTAATTTGAAAGTTTTTTCAAGGATACTGAATGAGCAAATAAAGAACAGCAGGGTGCCAGAAATACATAGAAAGATCAAGATGACTGTCAATAAAATAACCATTTTTAGCTTGTAATCATCTTCACTGTCTGCCTGTGCATGAATGCACACAGTTGTGGATATGTGAATGAAAGGATGCTGTACAGTGGGCCATCAAATTAATCATTTTAACCTCTGAGTCACTGTATTATCTCACGCTACCACTTTTATAGAATGTAACAACCTGGATGCTGTCCTAAAATGGCTTCATGATATTTACGTGAAAAAACAAACTTAACTAGCCAGTCTAACCACCATGTTAGTGCTCATGCTACTTTCAGGATTCTTCTACCATTAATATCTCGTCACTAAAGCCACTTCTGCTTGTCTCCAGAGAGGAGAGCTGCCCGAACTGCTCTTACTGTCACATTGATGCCAATTGACTGAGGTAACTGTCCACACAGTGCAGCAAGAGCCAATTGACTTCTGACCCACCCGTGTAACAAAGCAGTGCCTCCCCATGTTCCTGAATCAATATGGCCGCTCCGCACTACAGCAGCGCTCAGATTGGCTCCCCCTGTGCTGACCTTCCTGAGACCCCGAGCGCACATCGACTGGTCGGGGAGGAGAAAATGGCCAAGGCCTGGCCGGCTCCTGCAGCTAATGTTCAACGCAGCCAAACACTTGTGGCCTTAAGGGCAACTGAGAAACTTCCCACGGACTGGTAATTGTTAAAAATGCAACTTGGAGTCAATGTTACCTTCCAAAATAGAATTTATTCACATTCACTCTTGACTTCTTACTTGCTTCTTGAGGCATATTAATGTATTGTTGCTTGGCTGGAAATCAGAGTCTTGGCACTGAATGCTTTCAAGCTCCATCAGGCCAAAATATCTTTGTAAACATGTCATCCTAAAAGATTATATCACACACTGATGCAGCAATTAATGCTAACAAAGTTTAGACATTCCTGTACAGTGAATGAGTGTTAGTGTGTTGACTCTGTGGGTCTTTGCTACTTTTGCAAATGCAAAGCTAAATCAGTGCATTTCAATTTTAGAAAACTTTTATTCTGTTCTAATGGCTTCAAACCAAAGTATCTTCTGCTCAGTAAAAGTTAAATACTCCTGGGTTTCTTTAATCATCTGTAATTGGTGACGAACAATATGTGAAGATACAGGGAACGTCATAAATTCTACTATGAACTGCACAGACAATAGATTTGAGTTGAAAGCATCTTCATATGAATAAATTGATATTTACACGCTGAAGAAGTGAAGTTGAAGGTAAGGCTGCAAACACAGGATGGCATAAACAAGGAGAGGTTTGCTCTCAAATGGAGCCACTCAAAAAATGAACAACTGATCCGTTTTTTTTACATAAAATGAACAAATAAGTGAACCCTCTTTATGGTATTACTGATTTGCAGGATGCAAGCTGACCTTTATATTTAGATTACATCCTGGAGTGTTGCTCCGATATCAATCATGCGTCCTACCATAAAAAATAAAACTTTGTAAGATGAAAAACTTGACAAACTGAAGAACAGAACAGTAAGGCAGTGTATAACTGCTGAGCAGCAGCAGTGCTTACCGTCCATTTTTCGATAAGGCAAACTCCACTCCCTCCCTTTGGAAAGGCATCAGGCGCTGCAGGAGCTTGTGAGGAAGGACTGACAGTTGCTGTGACCATCTTGAATCACAGCGAGAGGTCTGTGGGCCATTATCATCCATTTCCATTAGTAAGTGCTCATCAGTTTCTCGGACCTTGCTCAGTCAGCCGGCTCTGACTTTAAGCTGGGGGAAAAAAAACACATTGTTAAAACAAGACGTACATCTGAATGAGCCCCTATGAAGGCTGTGTTCAGTCTGAATTTATGAATATTTATTACAGCATCTATTAGACATCAAAGAGCACTTTTGTTTACCATTCTGATTTCTGGTTTATTTTAAATTGTTTTATAATAATGGCGTGAAGCTTCCCACTGCTGCCTTCTAGCACTGACAGGAATACCATTATTAGAAGCTGGATGACGCAGTACAGCGGACAAAGATAGTCACACTTCTAGTTGAGATGGTAAAAGTTGCCTCTCTCAGCCGCCCCCAGTTACAGCAGTAACAGCATCTTTTCCTGTGTCGCCTCACCTGTCACTGTCCTGGTCAACACAGGCAGGTATTTCTGTCTCCAAAGGCAATTACAGTTATCAGGGAATGCACAGCAAGAACCCCACAAAATCTTTATCAGATTTCACATGGAAGTTCTTGCTCCACCAAAACCCTCAATATGCATCAAAATTTTGATCTAAAAGATAGGATTTTGTAATTATACTTCATCTAAATAAATAAATACTTTTAAAAATATTCACTCACACCTATTGTTTTACAAACAAGTGGCTTTATTTGCGATTTATAACAGAACTTGGAGAGTAGCTTATGAAGTTAGAGACCGACAACAACCATAAATTAAACAATTAATAATTGGAAAAGCTAATTTAGAGATTAATTAATTATATTATATTATTTAATTCACATAATAATCATCATCATACCTACACCGGAAGTGGGGGACCTGTTTACAAAAATCAAAGCACCACTTGTGCTTACATCAATAGACTGTAATGAAACTGCACATTCCGAATTATTATGAATGTTTGACACGTTTAACACGTATTTCTGTTCGTCCACGATGCATTTGACTCCATTTCCAAGTTACTCAGCATCCCTGTGTGTGGAAACACTAGCAAGCTAACAAAATTACTCATTTTTAGTTACATGACACATGACAATCACAGTTTGCTTCTCTTAGCTCCTCTGGTTTCGTGTCTTTTCTGTGATTTTGTTAAACGGGAGCAGAACTCAGCCATTACATACATGTACCTTTATGTTCAAGCAGAGAAGATGAAAATTTACTGTATGCATGTGTATGCATAGTTTTCCTACCCGGTGCAATGAAGAGAAGCAATCTTACAGCTTTTGAAACAGCAGCCCTCACAGAAACATGGAAAGTTTCGCGGGTTTCACTTGCCTGATGTCACCAGGCACCCGTAGCACGTATTCATCACCGAGAAACATTCAGTGCAGCTTCTCAGCATTCACTGATCTAAATTAACACAATTCACCTAAAAAGTATAAATAATTCACATCAGTTCAAAGAATATGCGCGAAAAAATGACGGAACTGTCAGACAAAGTCGGTGCATGCGTGCTGCCATGACGCAAAAAAAATCCGGCGAGCACAAGACGTGACACATTTCGAACACCCTACGCATCGGACGTAAGGAGCTGACGCACTCTGCCTGCCTGCTGGACTCCGCTGCCTCTCCTTCACTCCGCCTCAAACACTAGCTACTTCTACTTCGGTAGAGACTACGGCTGTGCACCGATTGTAAACCAAAGCGGTAAGACAACGTTAGATATCTGCAGTATCATAATCAAGAGTATCCTATCTGCAAAAGAAAATATTAACCGGATAGTCTGCGGTCGCGTAACGCAGAGTAGTTAGTCATAAACATCTCTCTTACTAGTGCGTGACAGCGCAGAGCGCCGGTGTTTGGCCGTTTTCAAGCGTTAGCAAGCCACAGTGCCAGGTAATAATCGTTAGCTTAGCCACGACACGATCAAACGTTACCTTGCTCCTCGGCAGAAATTCACACCTCGCAATCACACAACGTGTCACAATCGTAACCGGTTGCACTTAAATTCGGCTGTAGTCCGAAAATTACAAACAACAGTCATTTCAAAATACAGCATAATTCAATAACTTTCAGGCCTGGTGTGACTGTTTCTGTCCCAATAATATGCGGCAACGAATAGTCTGTACTCCACTAAGGTTAATTGTTAGCCTTTTCAATAAACTGAGCTTTAATTGTATTGTTTGCTTGGTTGGTTTAATGTCTTTTCGGCCGAATTTTGGTGACATTTATCGATTCAAATGTTTAATATTCTTCGGGGTTTGTGGGTCAGCCGATACCACTGAAACATAAAAAATGCAAAATTTATCATGGAGTCTGGTAACACGAACTCGATGAGGGACACCTAACAACAACTATTGAGGACCGGAGTTTAAGTTACATTGCTATATAAAATTAATCTTGATGTAATGTCTTCGTGGGAGATAAATGATTTGCAATGACACGTATTGATGGTCAATAAGAGCCTAAAAATCAAGTGACAATCTGATTAATAAGGCCCACTTAGGAAAAACTGACTTCTTGCAACGCGCATTTACCCCAGATGTACTAGGAAACCAAGTATGAGTTAAGCAAATGAGGGCAAAATTGGGGTTAATGCTGTGTTTGATGTGTCAATTGAAATTAATCAAGGCCAGTCACTGCCATTGAATTAGCTCTTTAATCGGTTGCATACATTTATATTGTGAATATTACCTTAAAGTAATGAGATTATGAAGTATAACTTCTGTTTAGAATGTCATGTTTTATATACACAGAATTTCATATACACCCAAAAGTACTTAAGAGCATATGCTCTTAACATTCACCCAGAGAATAGTTTAGTACTACGTTATTGCAGTTTACAAAGATATTATAAAAGAGGGCAGCAAAATCTTACTTGGAGGCAATAAATCATACATCAAATAACTAATTTAAGTTCTTGTTTAATAAGTAAGCCATGCCCCCATGTAATGCCAGTGCACTAACACAGATAGTCAATTGCCTCATAGACTTGGTAAATAATGGACGGAGGTGGGAGTGAAAGCTCACAAGTTGCCATCTCTGAGACTGAGCATCACGATGGTATCATTTTCATTAAGGAAAATGAACCAGCCGAGCCTGGTGGGTGGAGAGTGGATGCTGGTTCAGTTCCTCCGGCTGCTGTTTCAGAGAGCAGAGCCGGTGCGTTCATCTTTCCAGGGCTCGCAGCTGTACTGTCCAGCGATATGATACATATTTTGTGTCTATGTATGTATGTGTGTGTGTGTGTATGCAACATTTGGGGAATGGTGGACCATAACTACTTTCTGTTTATACTAATTTTGAAGTCCTCATTCAGGTCCATGTTAGAGCGATACAGTTACAGCAGACAAAAATCAGAGTCTGCTGGGTGAGGTCCGCATTAGGAAATTGTCGTCGCAGAAGAGTACGCTAAATCTTTGCTCAGATGCTCTCCTGTGAATGTCTGCGCTCTGTGGGTACAACGGTGTGAAGCTTAAAATAAATTCTCGTAATTGTTTGCTAAAGCAGCATCACCTGCAGCTGCTCGGGACACTGTAGCTGCTACCCTGTTGACCATTCATTACGCAGGTCAGGGTGTATTTGGAGCGGACGACGTTATTGGTTATTGAGGTTGAGGATGCTGTGTAATAGCTCTCACCAAAAATGTGGACCAATGACTAAATAATTCATCGCCTTCCAGGGGGAAAATCTCTCATTCCTATAATATTTAGTCTGGGCCATTAAATAATTCATCCGCCTATCCATAAATTGTTTGTTCAATCGGTGACCTTTTCGCGGGATTAAGAAAGCACAATAATAAATTCTTCAGAGACCTGGCATAACGAATGGTACAATTATGAGGCAGTATTGGATCGGATCGGTTGTCGCAGCCTGGTGTTGGTTGCTAAGTGACAGCAGGAACTTTTCCGCCCACTGTGTTTGCTGTTAAAGTCTGAGTGACTGAAAGGACAAAAACAATCACATTATGGCAGTCTAGACTTGGGCTGCGCATAGGACCTGTTTGTGGCTTCCTATGTTTTTGACAGCCTGTCAGTCACTCGGTGATGAAAGTGCTTCATGCAGTCGATTATTTTCAGAGCCTAATTATCACTCCGATCCGTGCTATCTCCTTTGCATGTACAGAGGAGGCAGATTACTTGATCTTTAATAAAATAAACAAGCTAAGTGAATACCGATGGAGGCTATGATCCCTTCATTAAATCATCTAAAATCATGAATGGCAGATTTAGATGAAACAGAGGAGGTTAGGGGTGCGGTTTGATCATGCACAAGCAGCTGCTCTTCTTCCTTATGCAGTCAGTGTGTTGTTCTCTCGCTGATCCACCAGTAGGCTTATCTTAGATTTGCCTAAAGCTAAATGTTTTATTGCAGCATTTCACTTTTTCGGCTCCAATAATGGGTGGTATTTCAGGTGGTGGCTCTCTCTGAGGAAGTGGGATTAGCTGTAGCCTTGTCTTCTTGTGTGAAAAGCAGGGTGCCAGCTTTAATGGGAAGGTAGCCCAGTGAACAGCTCGGCCTCTCAGCGGCCATTGCCTCCCCATCGACTCTCCACCTGGTCTTTGAGCACCTAGCTGGCCACAGACATGTCGATCCTGTCCCCTATCCTCTCGTCCTCCCTGTTTGCCTTCTCTCTTTCTCCTTCGCTTTCTTTTCTCGCCTCCTCCGTGCTCCCTTTTTTTCGCCTTTTCGCTCTCACCACTCTACCTCCCTCCACCCCCCCTGCTTTCTTATCTTCTTCTCCTCTTCCTCCCAGTCTTCTTCCATCTATCCCATGTCCCTGACTGCCCTTTCTTCCTCCTCCTCCTCCTCCTGCCCCCGCCTCCATCCTAAAGCAGAGTAGCTAATGAAGAGCCCCATTTAGCCGCTGACTTTGGTTCAGTCGGAGCACCGTTGCGCCGGCCGGCCTCGGCTGCCGTGACTGGCTGTTAAGGCTCTGACATCACACAGGGGCCAGCTGTTGATTTGGCGCTGTCTCCAAGGCTGGCTGGCTTGATGGGTTGTGGCAGGTAGACTTGTGCTCGCACAGCACTCTCCCTCCCTCCCTCCATCCCTCTCTCTCTCTCTCTCTCTCTCTCTTTGTGACACCCACTCTCCCTCACCCTTTCCCTTTACACTCCCCTCTCCCTGTCTAACACTCTCACTCAGTCGAGCGAGCGAGCAGGAGGCAGCAGGCAGCTGCCGAGGAGCGAGCTGGGAGGCGACTCCAGCCTCCTCTCCAGCAAATTGTGCCTCCTGTACAATGGAAACTAAACAGTCGAGTAGCAGAAGGGATGGAGGGCAGAGCTGCTGGGCAGGTAGGTCCTGCAGCCTCAAGCCACTTCGGGCATGACTCTCCTGTTTCTTGTAGTTTATTTTGTTCAGCTTTCTCAACATTTTCTTTGTCATGCTGCCTTTGATTTTTTTTTTCTTTTATTGCTGTGCATGTTGCTGCTGCAAGAACTGCCAAAATGTTAATCCATAAAAAAAAAAAAAA
>JAPZDY010000017.1:11456557-11479404 GCA_029783645.1 Ctenochaetus hawaiiensis
CCCCCTTTTCCCATTCCTTTATCTCCTGCCGGCATTGTTCATTCCCCACCGGCCCCACACCGCTCAATTAGCTGGTGTAGCGGTGCGCTCACGGTCCCAGCCCGCCCACCCCCACCCCCCCACCCCCTCCTCTCCCCCCCCTCCCCCCCCTCCTCCACCCGCATCTATAGTACCTGATATAGAACGGTGGCGCGGCGGGTCACAGGCGTCGGAGATGGGCGAACAGCGGTCCATTTCAATTTTTTATAGGTGTTATTTGGCCCTCGAGCTCAATGGGGGAAGGGAGGGGTTGTCCTTTTTGATTTTTAGAGGACAGGTGGGAAGGACAGAGCTGTGTGTGTGTGTGTGTGTGCACATGTGTGTGTGTGTGTGTGTGTGCACATGTGTGTGTGGATGCATGTTGGGATTAGGAAGCAGAGGACTGGGCTCTGTTACAATTTGGACTGAAATGGCTCCTGCCAGGTCTCCCCCCCCCTCCTCCCTCCCTTCCTCCACTCCTCTATGCGTGCTACTGAGAGACCTTCTGTTTATACGTACACACACACACACACACACACACACACTCGCACACACAGCCACTAGTGCGTGAAGCACAGAGGCACCGAGCTGTCTCACACACTGTTGGGCATCCGGTCTCTCTCTGCTCTCTGCATCTCACCTCAAGCGCCTGGGTGTGATTCACATGACAACTAAATGGAGCTGGGAGTAGCGCATAAAACTGACCTGAATCCCTCGCAGCCAAATGTCTGGCTTTGTTTTCTGCAGTGCATGTGTGTGTGTGTGTTTAAGTGTGTGTGCATGAGAGCAAAGGGGCTCGACGGTGCAGCCGCTTTGGAAGCATATGCTCTGCAAAATTAATTCATGCTCCCAGGAAATGGTGAATGTTTAGCTAGAGATTTCATGCTGCACGGGGAATTTTCATTTTCTTTTTTCTAGATCAATGCAGCTAAATTTTTATTCTGCGCTCTTCAATTTTTTAAAGTTAGGAACTGAAGTTTAAAAACACAGGCAGAACAGGAGGTTATCTGTCTTTTTCTGCTGTCTTGGTGTGACTTGTTTCGCTCTTTTGCAGAGCTAGTCGCGCACACATGCACAAAAATGTAGGCCAGTCATATTTAATTCAAACTTCTCCACTTTCATAAAGTAACGATCCTCTTTTCCCCTCCAAACTTCTGTGGTTTTGTTTGATTTTTTTTTTTTTTGTTTTTATTTTATTTTATTTATTTTCTTTGCACTTTTTCCCTGCACCCCCTCCCTTACCTATGGACAGCCCGTGAAGTACTCTAAGGTACGGTATGCTCGACATGCATGTTGTGCAAGGATGCTCCAACCTGTCTAATGTGCACCTGGATTGCGTTGTTTGCTTGGATGAAGTTATAAATTGTACCTGTGTTTCCTGTCAAGCAAGTTGTCATCGTACGCATTTACTCCAGATATATAAAATCACCTCAGTGCAGTATGTTGAGATGCCATTTTTCTCAATGACAGTGGAAGCTTTGGTGTTTACTGTGCCTGAACAATAAAAGTGGTTTGATATGGACGTTTTCCAATGTGCTTGCTGCATTGCTGTTGATGTTCCCTCAGAAAAAAAAAAAAAACAGGATGAATCTTGAGTTTATGTGGAAATGCTTACACCTTTTTATTTGAGAAGATCTGCAGCCGCTGGTCCACAATCATCTTAGCAGCGAAAAGCTCCGTCGCACAGGGGAAAAAAAAAAAAAAAAGATTTTGTCAGCTGAAATGTGAAATATTGAATCTGTATGATTTGCTTGCAAGAAACTCGCTGGCTGTTTCTGTTTTATTTGGCTTGTCACTGTGATGCGTGATGATTTTGATGCAGTTGTGTGTATGTGCGTGTGTGTGTGTGTGTGCGTGCATGATTTTTTTTTAACTGTGCCCACCTACCTGCACCCCCTCCCCCCTCCTTAGTCCAACACCAGGCTCAAGCTCGTACGGAGCCTGGCAGTGTGTGAAGAGTCCTTTCCTTGCCCTATTCCTGAGCCTTCAGCAGCACCTCAGGTAAAAATCTCTCTGAATAACCAGAGTGTGTTTACATTAGAGATGTGCTGGTATACTAGTTATACTGCGTAACATAGTGACACAGCAAAGGTGCAGCTAGTTAATGGGTGCAAGGTAATAAGAGTGCATGCATCTTACATGACTGGGAAAGAGGAAACTTCTTGCATCAAGAGCTAAATATGCTGTTGTGGAATTTGTTAGTGATGATGATGAGATGGTGTGCACATGGTTGGGTGGAGCTCGAGGCCATAAAAGCCCAATATAACTGTGATGTGGTTTGTAGCTATTATGTTCTAACATTTTAACTATTAACACCCGGCAGAAAACACTAAACTGACTTCTTCAAACACTCAAAACCCTCCAGACATGTTTTAAGACTGAGAGACTACGTTGCTTTTCAGAATATGCGTCTGATATGATTTTTCTGCAAAAAGTTTCAATTATTTTGGTCTTTTTTTTTTTAAATGAACTCTGCTCTTTTGCCTTCTTTTTAAAAAACTTTATAGTTTATCAAACGACTGCTAATTTTAATAGTTTAATGGTTGGACACACGATATGACTTCAATGAAAGGCTGTTCTCAGTGTGCGCTGAAGGCTTCATGTTTCCACATCACACATGTGTAGCTGCATACTCCACTGTGATTGGATCCAAACTACTTTTAGCTTGCACATATGCGTCATAAAAACTGTGATTTAGGGTGCGTCAGACAGAGTTTCCCTTCAGCAGATGAATGTGAAAACAGCCTTCTAGTGTCAGACTCTGCAAAAAAAAAACACTGAGATGTAGAAATTGAAAGAAACAGACATGAAAATCAACATTAGTAGCATTTCTGTGATGTTTGAGTATCATGAAGTTTGTGGCTAATCGCAGTGTGAAAGTTCGATACCGGCACATCCCTAATTAACACACAACCACTCTGTTCATATCATCTCAGTCATCTCATCAAGCCCAGTGTGACACGGGAGGTTCTCCGACACCACAGCACTATTCATTAAGCTCCAAGCCCATATGTATAGCACCAAAGTGCTGACCAGGGATCAGTTCTTCATTTCGTCTCATTATGACTGAGCATGTAGACCTCTGATGCTTGATTAGCGGCCTTCGTCTGACAGCTATGATTAAACACCTGGCCGCGGCGGCCCCGACGAAAACCTCACATCATCAAAACGCAAAGTACGCGGCTCCAACAGCGAGCGAGCCGGCCGTTGGTTTGCTAAATCAACTCTTCTTTTCATGCCGTATCTCTCGGCAAAAAACCCCCCTCTGATCAAACTCCATCCATTACATGCCACTCTGCACAGCTCCTGGCCCACGTTTTACACACACACACACACCTACATATGCACACAGGTGTGTTTGCACCAGGCGTTTCAGCCAGTCAGCACCCGGCTCCATAACCGGAGGGCGGTGTTATTCCCACAACAGTCTCGCATCGTCTGCACTCACACGACGTCCTGTATTACTGCCATCAATCATGTCGGGGAAATTACAATTTCCACACGTCAGCTACAGAGAGCTGTGAAGCACTCTAATTGAATACTCCTGATATTTCCCCCGCTACTGTTATTGGGGCCCGGAGTCAATACTCCTTCTGCGGCAAACTAAGCTAGAGGGGAGAGGTAAAGCAATAAAGGAAGAGGAGGAGAAGAAGAAGCACATGAGGGGAGTTCACATTGTTCTCTAAGATCACTGATTCCCATTTAAACCTCCTGATTATCAAATCTAAACATCCTCCATTGTTTGCAACTTCACACTATTGCGTCCAATATCAAATTAAAAGCACGAACAAAGGGTTGTATGGATCTGTAGGCCGTCCAAGCGTCCCCGCATCCCCACATCTGCTTACACTTGTACGCCTGGCTGTCATCTCCAGTCAATGGCGACAGTCGTGGGCCTCTGAATGCACGCTGTACAGTTTTTTGTTTCAGACTGACAGCATGCTCATTACATATTCAGAAGGCCATCATTTTCACGCCGTTTTTCCCTTTATCTCGAGGTAAATGAATGTCAGGAAACAAATGAGGCAGCTCGCAACAGCTGCACATCAACCGGGCGCCTTCCATGTGATGCCGAGGGTGGCATTAAGCAGCAAACATCACCGCTTCTTGGCAGGGGAAGAAAAAAAAAAATCCTTTTGCTTTGACGAACACTCACACACTCACACACACACACACACACACACTCACATATATGAACTCGCTGTCACTTACACAGCACACAATCCAAGACTCATTTTCGCTTTCTCCCAGTCTCGCTCAGGCAATTAGTCAGTCACGTTTCTCATTAGCATATTACATTTTCACATATATTCCGAGTGCATTGAAATGAAGGAGAACGCGGCGTCTCATTATCGTGCTTCGCAGCTGTTACAGGGATCAAACTCGTGACCTTTTTTGGTTATGAGCTGCTCTCCCACCACTAGGTCACCCCTTATTTCACTCCTTCATTCATTCATTTCTCTCTCACACACACACACACACACAGATACACACACACTCATGGACTCTCTGATGTTAGCTTCCCAGAGTTGTGTCTAATCCACTTACGGTGCACTGGCAACCCCTCTCCTCTATTCAGCTTTTCCTTTCAGCCTTTTGTAGAATTGCCTGAAAAGCAAATCAGATACCGCTCTGAGTCGAGTGTCTGTCTGTCCTGTGTGTGTTTGTGTGAGTGTGTGTGAGTGTGTGTGTGTGTGTGTGTGTGTGTGGAGGGGGGAGAGGAAGAGCATGACTGGGGTAAATCAAGGCCGCTTTCAATAGATCTCACCAAACATCCACACCGGCCTTCCATTCTGTTTGCAGCACGGTGGATTTTAAAAAAAAAAAAACTTTTTACAGTGGGAGGGAGAACGCAGCTCCTCATTCTGCTGAATTTTTAAGGAGTAAAAATGTGTTGTGTTTTTTAAAATTTGGGCTCAAATTTGTGTTTTAGTCAGGTGGTAAGAAATAAGCTAATCTGGCAGATGAAATTGGCATTGGGTTGATTCAGATTTCATGGACAAAGACGTGAATCACTGGCAAAGAAACAGGTTTCAGTGATAAACCAGGAGTTTTTTTTTTTTGTTAAATGTCTTGCTGTGGCCTCTTTTGCCCACGCTATTCTCTAATTAACCTAGAACCTCAAGATCATAGGGAATTAAATGCCTCATATTTAATGTCTCCTTTCTAAATTAATGTCTCCTCTGTTCATCGATCACAACAGACTCAGGTCCCATTTAGTACTTAAATATCTTGAGGATCTTGTATAATCTTAGCATTTTTCCACTTTCCTCTCAACTAAAAAGGCTTGAGCAGGTACTGTTTCAAACACATGCCTGAGGATCAGTCAGTTTTTTCTGTATTTTTCAGGATGGATTCCTTCTCCAGCCCTTTGAAAAGGAAGATCGAGCCACACAGGACCAAGCTAATAAAGAGGACAGCTGCGATAAGGTGGACAAACCCGAGAAAATGCTCCGAAAAATGCTGTCCAGAGGTGAGAAATTTAATTACAGCCACAGTGAAGAGCTTGTTGGAGAAGATTTATATGGTCGCTTTACTGTTTGTTCTCTGCTTTTGACACCTTCTCTTCTCATTTTTTTACCATTTAACATATTTTTGTCCTTTCTCCTTCAGTAGTGACCTCGTTATAATACATTTTTAAATATTTATCATGAAGTTTTGTTAGATTTTAAAGCCAAAAACCATCTTGAGGCTTGTATCTGTGAAACAGATTTGCCGTCACAGTCGCAGGAGCTGAAATATTTCCATTAACACCTCCGCTTTCTTTACATCATGAACACCTGGGGTCTCATTTATAAACATTGCTTATTCCCCAAAAAAAGAAGCCTGAAATATGCATGTGTGTTCCGAATCCAGAATTTAAGCTCTGCATGGAGGGAAATTTGGCTGGAGAAGATGTGCACATGTAAAATGATTCACATCATGTATGTGCACATATGTTAATAATATCATTTAGGTGTCATTTTGTCACCGGCGACATTGAAGGAAGCCACTGAAACGAAGCCAAATGCTTTAATGATACTTATCATTAAATCCATGTCACTCAGCCAAATTACAGCCTTCTAATAATTATATCCTTTGCCGTGTCACAAGGAACATCCAGTCCTAAACATTTTTTTTTTCAGTGGCGCGATGCCCTCCAGTTTGTCCAAAAGCACTTCTCCGTTTTAAATGATATCTCATTATGGGCCGATAATTGGCGTGATTCAGTTAATTGCGACAAGCTCAAGGTGTTAAGCAATTATACGGATTCCCACAGGCATTTAAAGGTGTCTGCTTCCCTCTGTGGAGCAACACCACTGATGAGGCAGCCTCCAATTATAGAAAGCAGACACCCACCGAGGGCAATGAGCTCCGCTGTCCCCCCCCACCCCGACTCCCACTGATGGGTCCCATCCTTTGTTGTGCACGGGGACACAGTTTTTTTTTTTTCCAGTGTCAACTTCGTTAGCCTGCAACTTCTTGGTTTCCCTGAGTGGTTCAGCTGGCAGCGCTCGCCGCCGCTGATACAAGCCGCCAGATGTTTTATTGCATTCGTCACGCCAATAACCACCGAATAGCACGGTCCTTAGCAATGTCACCCTCAGCAAAGTTTCAGTGTTTTTTTCCACAGAAAAGAGTTGAGTGACGGGCTGATTAATATGCGTGTCGATATTCACAACACAAGTCTCATCTTCTGTTTATAACTAATTAACAGAGTAAAACATTTCAGCTCCCTTGTTGTTCATTGAGAAGGAAATTAAATTGAGGAAAAGGAACGCAGATAATCTCAAGGATTGTTTTATAAATCCGCATATTTGAGTTTTTTCTGTGTCATCTTTTGGTATCAGGTGTCATTTAAGGTGGAATCAGTGCTTTTTAAAGAGATCTTCCATTTAAAAGGTCACTTCATTGAACGAACGCTGATCTGTGTCTCTCTTTGTTAGATTCCAGTCAAGACTACACAGATTCAACTGGTATTGATCTTCATGAGTTCCTGGTCAACACATTGAAGGGCAACCCCAGGTACGTTCAACATGCACACTCAAATGTGTCTGCTGCAGGTTGAAACGTTGACCCAAAGGTTTTCCTGTCAGGCCTGGTCACATGAGCTTTTTAAATGGCAGAATTTGGAGTCGGGGAGTCTTCAATGGAGAAGGAATCAGTGTTTCATCAGTGTTCATTCTGCAGCTGCACACTGGAGCTGCAAAATTATGAGCACTGATGCTAAAATTTCAACGCAATCATTAATATTCTCTGCCTCTCCACAACGACGTGGTGTGACACAGAGGAGAGATGAAGCTCACCTCACCTGTCTGTCCTCTGACTCTGACAATGTGATCAACAAGACAGGAGGTCGACAACTGGCAGGACAGAGTCGGCTGAGCGACATGGAAACATGCTGACGTGACCGGTTGTTTTGGGGTTTTTTCACTGAGCCAGAAGAGAGAATATTTGGTGAAAATATTTGGCCCAGACTGTTCTGATGAAATGCAGCCCTGTGAAATGATCACTACAAACGCCATTTTTGAAAAAATATTGCCTGTAAATTGCTACATTGCTTGTCAACGACTGGTTACATGGTAACTTAGGAGGCAATTTTGGCCTCTTTTCTGATTTTTTTTTGGCATGTAGTTAAAACACAGACCATAAATTCTGTTCTAATGAAAACTCAACGGCTGGCATTTGCTCCTGGTGTTCTTCCAAGCTGTTTTGGAAGAAGGAAATAACAGCCGAACCAGCTTTAAAAGTCATATTACAAATACCTAATAAATTCTGAATGTTTTTGGCGAGCGAATGTAAGCAAAGAAACTTTAAAGTGTGAAATGTGGGACCAGGATTTGGTGTCGCGGTGGAACAGAGGCCCTTTTTAACTTGGTAGCTGCATCAGCTTTAATTAAGGCTGTTGTGTCAAAGGCACACAGTCAGCAGATGAGACCAAATGACACAATAAACCAGGCTAACAAGCCTGCTCATGTTATTTAATGTAATGTACATGTTACTCTCAGCTTTCTGGTAAGATGACAGAGTTGTAGTTCCCTGCTGGCTAGCATGTTAGCAGTTAGCTTGCTATCTACCTTAGTGCCCTTTTCACCTAATGTTTGAAATGAGCTGATGAACTTTACTGTGATTCTCTCTTGTGTGACCAGGCCTTCAGAAACTTAATTATCATAATTATCTTTTGACCTGAGATGTAAATAGATTTTTTAAACAGAGCTTAACTTTGTTTTATTATTGTTTCATAAACAATAATAATATGTCATTTTTTTAGGGATCGAATCATGCTACTGAAGCTGGAGCAGGACATCTTGGACTTCATCAGCAATAACGAGTAAGGAACATTTGTTAAGACATTCAGCTTTTGATTTTTGACCTCATTTAAATGTGAAAAGCCGCCAACATTTCCATTAAGTTCAAATATTCCTCCTGAGTTGTCTGGAAATATCGCAGCTCTGTAGGATTCGAGCACACAGGGATCTTCACACCTTCAGATGGGCTCTGCTAAGTGTCACACAATTAAGACCAACAGCTGTTCATCTACCTGCAGCTGTTCAAATGAGCTGCTGTGGAGTCTGTTTGAAAGTATTACATCATGTTTAAAGGAGTCTGTGAACTTAATATTGACGCCAGTCATCAGATTTTCCTTTAAGTGTCTTTGGAAGTATGGAAAACGTAGTCGTGTCGGTCTGAAATGACTGAGAGCTTAAAGTTCTCCTTCAGTGAACTCAGATGTGCTTTGAATCATTTTCAAAACAGACCTGGGAGCAGTTTTTCCCTTACAAGGTAAAACAACAGCAGACTTCCACCAGACGAGGCTTCACTTGCCCCCCAACACGCTGATCTCCTCATTTCAGACTCTTATTATGGCTGATCCCCCCCCCTCACCACTTCAGAGGAACTGTCAACCGTTAACCACATTTCTGCTTCTCCTCCCAGAAGCCAACAGAGAAAGTTCCCGCCCATGTCGTCCTATCACAGGATGCTGTTACATCGAGTGGCCGCTTACTTCGGCATGGACCACAACGTGGACCCCAGTGGGAAATCAGTGGTGATCAACAAAACCACCAACACTAGAATGTGAGCCTCTCTTTGGTCTTTCTGCCTGCAAGAGTAAAACTAGAATATGAATTATCACTTTGAATCGATCTCCACACTTTCACTTTAATTGGTGGAGATTTTCCTGCGACTGTAAGCTGTTATTCAGTCGTCAGATAAGCCGGTTTGCTGCCCTGCTTGTTGGTTAACATATGTTGCTGTCAGCATCCGCCTGAAATTAAGCTGCCACTAAAAACTCCTGTGAATCCCCCCCCTCCCCCGACAGACCTGATCAGAAATTCTCCGAGCACATCAAGGATGACAGGGCGGACGATTTTCAGAAACGCTATATTCTCAAACGAGACAACTCCAGCTTTGATCGCGACGACAGCACGGTAGGTGTTTTTTTTTTCTTTCCTCTCCTTCTTCTTCTTCTTCTTCTTCTTCTTCTTCTTCTTCTTCCTCTTCCTCTTTTTTTTCTCCACCAAGCTGTCACTTTCATTCCTGACATGTTGGTAAGAGTGGGACAATCTGGCGTCCCTGACATTGCTGCTAAAGAAGCGCATGTGTGTGTGTGTGTGTGTGTGTGTGTGTGTGTGTGTGTCCTTGCCAGATTCGAATGCGTTTGAAAGCTGACAAGAGGAGCAAATCGATGGAGGAGAGGGAGGAGGAGTACCAGCGAGCCAGAGAAAGGATATTTGCACATGATGTGAGAGCTGTTTGTGTAGGCGGGGATGGGGGGGGGTGCAGTGGGAGGGGGGCCATGTTGCACAAATCTTTGTGTCGTCTCTATTCATGTGCAAATTCAGTAAATTTCTTGCCACCAATTACCACTGCTGGATTTATGAATTTTTCTTCAGACTCGGGGGGGGGCGGGGGTTGGCCCCCAAGTTTGAGACAAAATTCATGAAGCCGGATTTCCAAACTCAAGCAAACACCTGTCAAATTTGTAAAGATATTTATTGATGCCATTGATTGGAATTTTTTTTATAAGAGCTCAAAAATGCACTGAGCAGTGTTGGAGGCAACAAGAAGAAAGAAACTGTGTCAGGAATCATCTGCACCCGTGAAATTTACCGTATTTCTCCATCTCACCCACAGGGAGATCACTTCATACTGGATAGAAGGTGAGTCGTAAAAATAGACTAATCACATGACTTTGCTCCACCTCTCATCTGGTGGTGAAAAAACTGTCGAACATAGATGATGAATTGTTAGCTAATTGTTAAAAAAAAAGGAACTGGGTTCTTTCTTTCTTTTTCTTTGCAGCTTTTACTGTTTTAATGATATTCGATCCCGTGTAGTTTTTTTTTTCCTGTCAGAGCAGCAATTAGAGTCCACTCTGTCACGTTGCAAAATGGTGGATATCTCATTTTGTCAGCCTGCTCTGTAACACTTCTCCCCTCCCTTCAGTGCTCAGGATGAAGAGGCATGCATGAGCACCCAACAGAGGCGGCAAATGTTCAGGTGGGTCCAACTCCCCCCCCCCCCCTTCCCAACACCCGCCGCTGCCTCCCACCACCGCCGCCGTCACACATCATTCAGCTCTTTCAGGGGCCCAACCGCAGGCTGAGGAAACCCTTTTGAATCGCCGTCCGGCTTAATCGGCTCGCTCAGGAGCAGGAGTGCTGATCTGAGGATTTGTTCTTTCGCCGCTCAGGAAAGCTTTTGTTAAATAGGATTTTCTGTGCAGGTTTCCTGGTGTGAGACAAACCGCAGCCTTTCAATTAAATGATGCAACAGTTTTTTTTTTATGTAATATCTTTTAATGATGAAGCACTACAGAGTACAAGGGTGTCATGATTGATGAGAAAGATGGGTTTTTAGTAATTTTGTGGCAAAAGCATAATAAACTTACAAATAAAAAGTAGTAAACACAAAAGATGTGGTCTTGAGATTGGAGTTGAAGCTGTTATTTAATTAGTTAATTAGTTTGTGAGTAGAAAATTGACTGGCAACTGTTTTGACTGTTTGATTTTTAAAGGAAAAATCACAAAAAGTATCAGGATCCAGACTCAAGAATGTGAATATTTGCTGTTTTAAGACATAACACAAAACATTTTTTGATTTTTACTGTTGTTCCAAAAAACAGTTTAAGAAATGTCAACTTTAAGAGCTCAGTGTGTTTATTAAGTGTTTGGGTTTTTTTCTATAATAGATACAAACAAAAACAGATAAAATATTGTGAATAAAACCAGTACTTTCTTATTCTCAGGTTACGGGCAGGGCGGTCTGGTGCCAGCCGGCAGAGCAGCTCTGAGACGGAAACGCTGCCGCGGCACGGCGAGCCCCGGCCATGGAGCAGCACCGACAGCTCGGACAGCTCCAACCGGCTCGCCCCGCGGCCCGCCATCACGAAGGCAAGCAGCTTCAGCGGCATCTCGCCCGGCCTCGTTCGCGGGGACAGCACGGCCAGCAGCAAGAGCACCGGGAGGCTCTCCAAGACAGGCAAGAGACGAAACCTCAGCATATCTTCAGTTTGTTTTTAGAGAAAATACCATAATGAGGCAGCTCAAATTTAAGAAAATCTGCATCAACTATCACTTAAAAAGCGCATAAGTCCATATTCTGCTATATTATCTTCTATAAATGAGCCATTTCTCGCCCAAAATTTCACTCACTTGGAAGTGAGCATGTAATTTATCCCATCAATCACCCAGACAGGGGAGAGGAAACCCTCTGTCACAGCATGAAGAGGAAAAATTAGCTAATTAGAAAACTCACTGGGGAAATGGGGGAAACAAAAATAGGCATTTTGCATATCGAGCTGCGAGCAAAATCCTCCGGCACTCGGGGCACCTGAGGTCTAATCAGAACAAGCGGTCAATAAAGTCTGTAGGCCACCCTGAAGCTGGAAACCTGTCAAAACTCATTTCCATACAGCGACACGGTGACAGAAGAGGCTCTTAAAAAAGTGTTGTAGCAGCAGCAGGAGTATAAAAGTTCGCAGTGAGGAGTTGCTGCATTATGTATAAGTGGAAGCTGAGAAAAGTGCCGGCGCACGTCACCCTGATGAAGTTAGAGCTGCTCCACAACTGCAGGTGCTTACTCCACAATATGATCCATCTGTGTGAGACGAGATGAGAGGAGCTTCTCACCGAGTCTGTCGTCTTTATCTCGGTGAAAACAGGGTGGAAACCCTCCGTTGGCCTCTGCTCACCATTTTGTTCCCTGCCACCGTGTCTGTGTGGCATTTCTTCTCTTTTTTGTCAATCTCACCTTGTTGTTTTGTTGTTGTTTTTTTCACCATGAGCCAGCAGCAGCAGCAGCAGCAGAAGCTTCTTGCCTGAGCAGTTTTTTTAAGTTGCTTCTGAGGCGGCTGGCTGCCCTCATGTTGTGTTTGGGGAGTTTAAGTCAGAAGGACATTTCGCCTGTGCTGCCATGTTCTCCTGACTTTGTCCTTCTCCAGAGGCCTCAGATAACCTTTCGCTGCGACCAGCTGTATGCCATCACTACCTGAAAATAGGAGCTTTTTAACAATCCTCCTAAGTCACTAGTTTTTGGTTCTTTGAAATCAATTTAGTGTAATCTTTCCTTTTTTAAAAAGTTTTAACCGTCATTTGTCTTTTATTCTCCCTCTTTCTGAAATACCAAGGTAAAGTTTTCATCTTACTTGAGCACTTCATGCTATAATAAACTTTTATCTCACTGTCATTGTGAGGAAAAAATTATAATTTCTCCTTCACAACAATTATTGAACAGCTTTAGTCGTCACTTAACAGATTATGGATTAAACAAAACAACATTATGACAATCTTACAAATAATGATCCATTGTTTTGCACTGAGCTAAACAATCAAAATGAGCATATCTAGTTCACATTAGCTTCATCTTCTATGGCTTTAAGAGCCATTATAATCAATTAACACTAAGTTAACATAAGAGTCATTGCTCCATGGAGAGTGCTATAACTTTAGAAATCTTAAGTACATCTTGCTGATAATATTTTGTACTTTTACATCAGCAGGATTTATGATGCAGGGATTTTGCCCGTAACAAAATATTGCTACTTTTGCTCAAGAAAACCATCGAATTACTTAAGAAATGTAAATTAAAAAAAAAAAATTGAAGGAAAAATACTTTTTGTTAAGTGCACAAAGGCGATTAAACAGTGAGGCATCCATCACAGATGGTGCACAGACACCAGTTTCTCCTGCAGCAGATGCCTCAAGAGACCAGAATGCAGTGCAGCCTCAAGAGAAGTTGTGTTTCAGTGAGAAGCACGTCTGCTTCATTATCACCATCAGCTCTTTCCACCCTCGATAGTAACTAACAAGCTGAGAGCAACTAGTTGATGCGCCTCATCTCCACTGATATCTTAAGTCAGAAACGTAAGATGGAGACGATAAATGTCTTCATTCTGTCTCCTCAGGTTCAGAATCATGCAGTAGCGTCGGCTCCTCGTCCAGCTCGCTCTCCCGCCCCCAGCTGCCTCTCCCTGTTTCAGCCTCGTCCTGGTCCAGCATCCCCAGCGCCCCATTGATCCACCCGGCCGCTGACACCAGAGGCCCCGGACACCCTGAGGTGATCAAGAGCGTCCCCTCGCAGCCGCCATCTGCCACAGACGCAACAAACTACTACGTGTTGCCGCTGGAAGCCTCAGGGATCCCACCTGGCAGCGTTCTGGTCAACCCACACACAGGTGGGTGACTCGCTACCTGCATTTGAAGATAAAACAGTCAGATTTTTAGTCATTTTTTCTGAAAAATATATTTTCCTGTCTGGTTTTCCGATGCATATTCATGACTTTGCGGACAGAGTTACAGAATGACGCAGGGCTGCACTCGGTTTGTCAGTCAAATTAGAACTCAGACCAGAGCGCTGATCAAAATGCATGGAACAGATGGGAGAAATCTGTAAATATTCATCGTGGGACGAACGTACAGTTGTACACTTTCAGGCTGCAAACTGGACTTCAGTGCTGCCAAGGTTGTTTTTTTTTCGCTCTGAGTGTCCTCTCGTTGGCCATGTTTGGGTGTGTCCTTCCCTGTCAGGAGGAGCAGAATCCAAGCGTTTCCTTTCTGCATGATGCTGAATTAATGGTGTGTGTGCGCAGCTCGCATCATCCTCGTTTCTGCTCTCTTATGCATTTAATTTGACAGGCAAGCCTTTCATCCACCCAGACGGCAGCGCTGTAGTTTATAACCCGGCCGCCGTCGCCCCGGCTGCTGGCAGGAACCCACAGCAGGGGAAAACCCCGCAGCAGCCAATCCCTGCCCCAGCACAGCAGCAGCCAGCCAATCACCTCCACTCCCAGGTCAGTGGGCGGGACCACATCGTGCAGCAGTAATCTTGACTTTTTATTCATTCACACTGAATTTGTGTAAAACTGAAGTGTTTTTTTCTAACTTTTCTAACCTCACTAACTTACTGTGTTTGCTGATGGGATGGTGGGAGCTCAGCTGACTGTTTGATGTATCAATCTGATGGACAGCGACTGTCCATTCATCGCTTAGCAACTGTAAATAGGCGCAACAGGGATGCAAGAATTGAACTCCTCCATGTAAAATAGAATAGTAAGAGTGATACTGAAGCAATAAAGAGCCATAGTTTGTAAAGAAAGATGTGTTTTTAAATCAAAACAGAAAGCTCTAAAATAAACTGCAGTCATTAGCTCTTTGACTAACAAACGTTTAACCCACAGCAGCAGCCGAGCTTTATCTCCAAGGAACATTTAAAGCTCCTTTTTCTTTGATGGATCAGTGGTTACAATGACAACAGAAATGTACCGTGTAGTAAAACACTAAGTGCTTTGTCAGAGATCAGGTAATGTTAGTTGATGGTGTTCTGCTTTTTATTGGATGTTAAGGAGTTTACACCTCAGTAATTCAAGCCATTGTTACCCTGAGACGGCATTATGTTTGCAAAACCCATCATCATGTTGTTCCTCCTCTGAAAAATCTTTTCTCTTGTAGCATAAAATATGAGGACGTACTGTTTGAAAATAAAGAATTAAAATCTGTTTTGATGCTTCGAACACATAAGCAAAGCAGCTAAATAGGGTTCAGAGTTTTTGAAAAAATAGGTGTCAGCCCGTGTGTGCTGAAAGATCTCAGTGTCCTGGAAAAAAGAGGAAAATTCTGTTCAAATATTATCTGTGTTTATTGAGCTTAAAAAGTGGATTTATGCAGATGTTTGGATTAACACACCGGAAATCCAGGCTGCCTCTTTTTACTGTGTGTCACTGAAGAGTGACTCACTCCTTCTTTGGCGTCAGATCATTTAAGCAAGAAAATAAAACATCAAATATCTCTCAATAATGAAACAACCAGCAAACCTGGATGATATTTGGAAATTGTGTTTTATCAGGCATTTTAACTGGAACGATTTAAACATATTGGACTAAAGCAGCCAGAAATGTTAGCTTATATTTTCTAAATAGAACAGGAGTAACCAGCTTGACACTGTAACACATGAACTTCCTGTTTATTTGGTTCATTTCTGGAAGCAGGAAAGCTGAAAAAGATGCTAACTGAGTGCCATAAATGTGTCGCTGTAGCCTCAGCATTTTAGCATGTAGCCATCAAATGTGTTTTTAATGTTGTTTTACAGGTTTCTCATTTTAAAACACATGGTCTTGAATCATTAAAATCAGCTAGACTGCATTTTCAACCAGCTTATCCATAGAGCTAATGTTGGCTTGTTAGCTAGCAAGCAGGTCTTAGCAAACAGTCAGTAGCGGCTCTCACCATCTTACTGGCGTCCTCCGTCCAGTCTCATCTCCTGTCCCTCTGTCCATTTTCTTCTTCCCTTCCCTCCTCAGCCGATCTGTCCTCCTCTCCAGCTGTCCTCTGAGCCTGTCCACAACCCAACGGTCTCGTATCCTCTTCCTCCTCCTCTTCCTCCTTCTCAGTTCCTGCCCGTCTGTCCTAACCAACAGTACACTGTGGTACAGAACTACTTTCTTCCATTTTAATATTCCTCCCTCGCTCCATCTCCTGTCAGACCTGGCTCATTAAGAGTTTCATTTGGAGACTTTTTTTCTTCTCCGAGTCGATAAATTAATGCGTTTAACTTCCGACACAGATGTCCAGAAAACTCTGCTCAGCTTGTGTTGGGATGCAGAAAAGCTCTGAGCTCTGTTTTGACCCAGGTCGTCATACTGTGTTTATGTGCCTTTAAATAAGCTCCTTATAAATAAAATCTCATGCAATATAAATAAAACACAGATATGCTTTTAGATTATTATTGTCTGTTTGTAGAGTTTTTATTCACATTCAGTGTAGTTCTTGTGCACTTTTAGAGGTTTGGCCTAACAAGGTTTTTGCTAATAGGGTCTAAATTCAAGCACAGCAGCATTTCACCTTTGCAAACTTCAAAACAGACCTTATTATTCCCCCAATTAGCTATTCAGTTCTGTTTTTTTTTTTTTTTGGTGCAAAGGTGTATCTAAATCCAGCAGGAGCTATTCCCCACATATATAGATCATGCATGCACTTAACCTCATTTTTGACCTGGTTTTAGTAAAAGACATGCCTCTGTGACTAATTATGCCTGTGGAAAGTTCCATTAATATTTAATTCATCACCAGATGTTAGCGCTGAATAATCCATGACTAAAGACACTACTTTTCCAACAACATGTCAGAAGTGACCTGAACCGGCGTGCGGCGGTGATGCAGATAAATAGTTCACTTTACACTCTGCTCGTCTCCGCGGACCCGGGTCACATCTAAACTCTCTGCATTTGTTTAAACCTTTTAAGGGGAAAATCAATCGAGCAAATGTCTTTGATTTAGCACTTAGCTTAGAGACAAGCTGACTGTCCCTGATGGTTGAATTGTATTGATCCATATTCTGAGCAGATTTATTGATCACAACGCTGTGCCCTTGTGCTCATAGTTTTGTGTATCTGTTGTTGCATTTTTATTGCAAATAGTCAGAAATTTAACACTTAGTTATCTCTCCAGCCTGACGCCCTCAACGCCCAGTTCAGTCACATGACTCTGGCGCAGCAGCAACCTAACGACAGCGGAGCCTCGGCTCCTGACGGGCGTCACTACCCCGCTGTATACCACCACCACCACCACCACCCCTCCTCCGTGGTGCTGCAGGGGGCTCCTCCGCAGCAGCAGGTTGCTAGCTACATGGTGGCAGGGCCATCAGGGGGACACCCAGGGGTGCTGCAGGGTCAGGCCGTCACGCTCCAGACCCCGGGCCCCAACCACGCGTACCACAGCTCCACCCCCGGCCCCACTGCTTTTCCAGGCTCCACGCTGAACCAGCAGCTACTCCAGCAGCACGCCTACATCCAGCAGCCTGTCCAGCAGGTGGGGGCGTCTGAAATCATACCGATTGTTCATGACTGTTTGAGATTTTGCTGATTTGTTGCTCCTGCAGTGCAGCGAACCAGCTTCATGACTAATCCCTCATCTCTCCTGTCGATGTGAAATGCATTCAAATGGGTCTGTCGATGTGTCACACAGTCCTTGAGTTGGTGTTCATGCATCTGTTACAGATGTCCACGTGTTACTGCTCGTCAGCCCACCACCCTCACTGCTCCAGCCAGCAGCAGCACTACCGGCCCCCCGTCAACCCGCTGCCCTATAACTGCCCTCAGAGCCAAAACCTGCCCCAGCAACAAGGTACGAACTCCACCGTTTTACACGGGATCAGATGTTGAGATTTTCTATTCATTTAAGAAATTCTGTCACTTCATTCTCACTTTTAACACGAGTAATTGAAACATGATGACTGACTCTGGAGCTGAAAAGGTTTTTATGACTTTTTAAAAATCTGCGACATACTTAAAAAATACTGCCCCAGTTAAAAAAGGTCCCATTTGTTAAAAAAAAATCTCTTTTACGCTTACAGTGTCATTAAAGACAGTTCTTCAATATTTCTCCACCTGGATACAAGAAATAGCAGGCTTTCCTTCAGTCCTTCACATTTCTTCGATGAACAAAAGCTTCAGCTTATTCAAACCTGACTTTGAAATCACTGCAGGTCGGATCTGAAGGCAAGTCCAAGGATGTTTTTAATGAATGAGGTCTGCGGCCTCTAATGCGAAGCGACTGATTTTTCCTTGAATTTTCAAACTTCACATTGTTAGGAGCGAAAAAAAAAACTCAGCCTTGCTGCTGTATGAAGAGTCGCAGCGGATCAATGGACTTTGTTAACTTCCCACTTTGAGCTCTTAGACAGCATTTTGTTGTTGTTGTTGCTGTATGTTTCTTCACAAGGGAGCGATGCCAGCCGCGGTCTGACGGCTCCGCTGAAGGACGAATATTTCTTTTCCTCTCTGTTTGTTTGTTTTGGCGAGTTCAGATGTCTCCCCGGGAGTCATTCACTTGATTATTCTGTTTCTTTTTTTTTTGCCTTCACCACAGGAGTTGAGATTGTTAGCTCCTGCTCGGTCTTTCTCACACGCACACACACACTCACACACTCTCTTGCTTAACTGGATACAACGTTTGCTGGATTGTGGCGTGCACAGCCACACACACACACACACACTGGTGCACACAAGCTCGTGTAAGTGGCTGCGGCACTATTCTGTCATCTGTAGGCTGCAAATGCGGCTTCCTGCTGGGGACCCGGGGAATAGACAGCGGACAAATGAAGCTGACCTACAAAGGCAAAGGACAGCAATTATTTCTCAGGGAAACAGAAAAAAAAAAAGACTCATTTCTTTTCTGGTTTTTGCATTAATTAAACAAAAAAACTGTATAAAACAAGGTAAAGGTGAAGATGCTGCAGCACGCGTCGCACACATAATGAAGAAGTTATCAGTGGGAATTCTCTGATGGCCCAGTCTTTGTCCACAGAGGAACCTGCGAGTGTTTCCACTCGCTTGCATCAGACAGTCGCCACCACAGGGCTTCGGCTTCAGTCATGGTCATTCTGGAAAAGCTGCTCGTGTTATATGAGAAGGGATTGAAGGATTTGACTTCCTCCCTCTTTGCTGTCGGATGGTGTTCGAGTCGGACGAAACTGTGCTTTTGCTGCAAACTTTGCTTCATTGCTGGATGGAAAATGCAACAAACCGCACATGAAAGAAAAAACATCTTTTCCTTTGAGGAATGAACAACAAGATTCAAACAGTGCTCCCAAATAGAGCTGAAATGACAAACCAGATTATCTTTTTAATCATTTTTCAGCAGAAATGATAAACATCCTCCACAGCTTCTCTGATGGGACGATTTGACGATTTTCTTTTTTGTTTTTGATTATAAACTGAATATCTTTTGAGTTTTTTAAACTGTTAGTCAGATAAAATGAGGAATTTGAAGTTGTTACCCTGCATTCAGGGAATTGATAATGAGCTTTTTTCACTGTTTTTTTGACGTTAACAGACAAAACAGCTTAAACAACTAATTATTTCCGCAGATTAGTTGATTATAAAAATGGTTTGCACCCCATAGACTGAAAGATAATATGACAAAGTGTAGTTTTAATCAGTGACTAGACAGTATAATTTCATACGATGTTAGACACTGAATAGAAACCCTGCAGTTTCTTATATTGATCAAAAGAGACAGGTAGATAGTCCGCTGTTAACTCCCTGAAATGGGCCTTTCAGGACAGGTTTCCTTTTAATTTCAATTGCATTCGTAGTTTGAGTTTGACTTGATACCAAGGTGATTAATAAGTTCATGGCCTCAGGCAGAAAAAGTCATTTTTGCAGAAAACCCAGCACATTTATTTTCAGTATGGTCCTCTACATTTACACACATGCACCAAACGTCATATAGCAAATGGAATCTTTTCTTTGGATCTCCAGAAAATGGTCCACTGCATCAATGATATTATTATAACTAAAGAAGAAGACGGCTGAGCCTGAGAGGCGGGACTCGGGGCCGGGACGCTGTCTGAGAGGCCTCTATGAATCTCACAGTGAACCGGTCTCTTTTTCAGCCCCTCACTCCTCAACCTGCAGGACCTGCAGCCTCACCACGGCAACAGGATGGAGCGTGCGCACCAGACAAGACAAGACGAGAGCTCTGTTAGAAAACACAGGATGGACAAGGACACTTGCACGAAACAGAGCGAGTCTGGAGGAATTTTCAGAGTAAAGAAGTCACAATGTGGCGCCCGGTGGATCGGAGTAAAATGGGGTGCGTTTGATATTACGGTCATTTCATGCTTGGTTTGTAAGTGAAGGTGGGAAGAGGAAGGTGGATAAAAATAGTCCATCTCCTCTCTGTTCCTCGCAGAGCACTTTCATTGTCTAGTTGGACTTTTTTTCTCCCAGGGCGGCAGACTGTAAAGACACCTTCACAAAAGGACGTCCTCTCCTTTGTCACTCGGATTACCTGCATGTGTGTGTGTGTGTGTGTGTCACGAGGGACAGTATTTTCAAATGTCTCTTTTTGTCACCTTGACATTTACGCGTCTTGATTCTCTGCCCCCCCCACCCACCCACCCAACCACCAACCAGCCAACCAACCAATCCACCCCCTCTACCCTCCGGCTAGAAATAAAGTGCCGCCATTTTAGGCCATTCAGGAAAATGGACGGACCTGCGTGACTTTGTATCGTCTTCTGGGTGTTATTACCTCCAGCCGCTCCAAATGGGTTTTTAACAAGTACTGTAGGAATGTGATCCCATTTTTCTGTTTACCCTCCGAACTTAATCACCGGTTGAAGTGGAGGGGTGTTTTTTATTTCCGTGCTGGCATGAAAGCGGCTCTCTCGGCCCCTCCGGTTGCAGGTTCAGGCTTCCACTGGCAAAATCAAA
Source organism: Ctenochaetus hawaiiensis (assembly GCA_029783645.1). NCBI lineage: Eukaryota > Metazoa > Chordata > Actinopteri > Acanthuriformes > Acanthuridae > Ctenochaetus > Ctenochaetus hawaiiensis. The sequence goes on from JAPZDY010000017.1 coordinate 11,477,270, forward strand.
TTTATTGACTTTCTCATTTATTCCAAGTAACAGCTGAACTCACCGAGCTGAACTCCGACCCTCCACAACCCTTCAGTCTGCTGCTCGTTCTGTTCTTCCTCTGATATCAACCACATTTACCTTTAAATTCTATAAACTCTTGAGCTAAACAGGCTTTAATCATCGCCATCTTTCGGCTCTGTTGCATAGGAATCATGAATTTTAATCTCGGTGTGTTTTTCCTGTCTCATTATTACGACTGTGCTCCTATCAGGAGTCTCTTTTCATTCGGTCACAGCCTTGTGCCTTTCTCATTTTGCCTCAGTGCACCAAGCCGTGATGCCAAACCCAGCGTCCAGCTACCAGACCGTAGTGGGCGTGCAGCCAACACCCAACCTCGCTCTCACTGGCAACCAGCAAAGCAATATGGGCAACCAGATGCAAGGCATGATGGTCCAGTACCCTCCAATGCAGTCTTATCAGGTACTGTGATGAGGAGACGCTGTCAGGTAGATTAATATCAGCAGTCTAAAAATGAAAAAGAGCATTCAGGCTGTTTTATTTTGAATTTTATGAATGAAATTTGACGTTTTTGAGGCCTTTTGTTGTTTTCAAAAGAGGCTGCTAGCAGCTCTGCATTCTTGTTAAGGCAGAAAAAGAGAATAAAGCTTCAAAAATAAGAGCAAGTGCTTGATATTGGTGGGGAATGCCAGTGTTGACTTTTGATTTATTTGTCCTTAAGATTAACAGAAACACAGAACTATGAGAAAATGGATTTTGAAATGTCTAATAAAGGAACACAACACTGGAGCGCTCGCTCAGAACAGCTGCTGCTGCAGAAGCACTTAAAGTGATGTTAAGAGCTCTTGTGCTTGTATTTATAGCAAGTGAAAAAAAAAATCCCTCAGACACAAACATTTTCTTTGCTTGTTTTTCCAGCAAAGAAAATAAAAAATATATTTGACTTTTAAGTGTTTGACCTAACATTTGGAATGTATGTCGGCTTTATTTGCTCGATTTCCATTTTTATCCGCTAACCCTCCGATCTCTTCTGTTCTGCAGCAGGTTTCTGTGCCACAGCAGTCGTACCAGCAGCCAGTGTTTGTGTCCTGTCAGCCAGGACAGGGGGCAGTGGCTGTCGCCGGCATGCAGCCCTGCTACAGCCTGCTGCCCCCGAACCAGCACACCACCATGAGGTACCACCTTCAGTTTTAAGATTCACTTTTTAGATCAAATTCCAAATAAATGCATGCTTAAGTTGTTCGTCATTTGTGCCATCAAATCAGCAGCTCACATGCACATTAATACTTTGATATATGAGAGTAAATGAGTTAAGTTGCACATTTATTTCCAGGATAAATATGATTTTTTTATAACCCGCTGCACATCCATCCTTTTCATAATCATCCCAAAGAGTTTATTGTGTTTCCTGATTCAGATTTTTTCCCTAAAATGAACACAACTCATGTTTACAGTGATAATAAACTTCTTCTGATTTATGCTCGTCCCTCTCTAATGACAATTTCTAAAAGCCGAAGCTGCTTTAATCAGGTTTAGATGAAATTATTAGCTTGCCTGTAGATGTTCTTTGTCCCAGAAACCGATTTGCGGGTGGTCGACGCTGCTTCTCGCTCCTGAAGGTGCCTCTTATTTATAGACCTAACGGGCCTGATGAGTGAATCCCAAAAGCCGCTCTGAGCCAAGGTCATCTTTGTTCACCGTGGGGGGAAAAAAATGAGGTTATTACATCGATGCTTTCGGTGAACCGGGCGTTCGTATGTCTGATGAATGTCGACTCTGACGCCCTCTCGAAGTCTCTCTTTTTTTTTTTTGCGCTCCATCACTCTGCCGGTGTGGAGCGTCGTTCTCTCTCTCATTAAAAGCTGATTGATAGAACTAGTTCACAGAAAGCAAAACATGTAATTAGTTTCTACCTCCACGGACCCAATCAATCTGGATACCGGTGAGTGGAGCACCACTGGGGACCGCTGTGCACGCTGGTGTACATAACAAACACCAGACATGAACACGGACATGCATGCAGTCGTCACCTGCAGGAGAACAATGCAAAGACTCTCTCACACACACACACACACACACACACACACACACACACACACACACACAAAGGAGGCGGAGAGGTCACTCTCTCATTG
>JAPZDY010000017.1:11479504-11493233 GCA_029783645.1 Ctenochaetus hawaiiensis
CACACACACACACACACACACACACACACACACACACACACACACACAAAGGAGGCGGAGAGGTCACTCTCTCATTGTCCCAGCTGTAAAATGAGGCTGCGTTAGTAGGGCAGCCAGCGTGGAAATGATTTATGCGGCAGTGTTGGAGCGGCTCAGTCTTCTCCCACGAGGCCCGACTGTCCACCTGCAGCCTGTTTTTTTTTCTCACCAGCTGTACGACGAGTCCCCGCAGGCAGGCAGGCAGGCAGGCAGGCAGCTCACAGAGCCGAGCGCAGCCACTTCGCAGATGGACCTAAAGTTAAATTTCACGTTTTAATACCCCGACTGCAGCTTTAAGATCTCAGAGCTCCTGCAGATTTCCGTCTGTGCAGGTTTAGAAGTGATTTCTGAGACCTACTTAGGTGCGAGCATCGTATTGGAAGTTTTTTTTCCTTTCCTTCAGGCTTTAGATGCCTGAAGCAGTGCACCTGACTAATTTGGCAACATTTAAACCTCATGCAAAGTGTCTCCTAAAAACTAGTTTTTATTGGTTAATCTGTTCATCTATTCAGGCTTTTTTTGCTGCCTATTCAGGTCTGAGTCATGTTGTAAGTAGCAGTTTGTGAGATTTTAAAGGATCTGTTGGCAGAAATGGAATAAAATATTCACAAGTATGTTTTCAATGGTGTATAATCACTTAAAAATAAGACTTATCATGTTTTTATTAACTAAGAATGAGCCTCTTACATCTTTAGACAGACAGAGCGGGTCCTTTTGCACTGCTGTGTTTGTACAGTGGTCCAGAAAGGACTGCAGGCTTCAAAATGGAGGCCGAACCTTATTTGATTGAGCAACGATCCCAAAACCGAATATATTTAATTTAATTCACTGTGAGACAATGATGAGCAACCATCTTTTTTTCCTTAAATAACCACTTAAGAAAATCAACAAATGATTGCAGCTCTCATTGCTCTATACTGCTGTGAAGTACTTAGGAAATGTTCAAAAGGTGATGTTAACAGAATGATGCACTTGGTAAATCGATCTCTCCCTCATCACCCCGACTGTTCTTTCATGAATGAACTTGCATCCTACATGATGTTTTAAATGTTGTAAGTTTAACTCCAGTCTCGCAGAAACCCTGAGACTCTGTGTTCACTCTCAGTTCCACAGTGAGTTTCCTGCCTGCTCAGATGATGGAGCAGCTCCAGTTTCCTCAGACCTCGTCCCCCTGCGTCTCCCAGCAGCACCCGGGCCAACAGTATGCAGGTACGCCCCCCCCCGAACCTGCTGAAAGCACAGCTGTGTCTAGATTTATACACACTGTGATCTGCAGCGGGATCATGCAGGAAAGTGAGAATATTCACTTCCAGCCTCCGACATTAGCAGCCCCGGAGATTCCCCATCAGCCCCGGCGCTCTGACATCCTTTATTTTTCCTCATCTCTCAGTGTCAATAACTGCAGAATGTATTCCTCCATTGCCACGACTGAGGCTGCTTAATGAAATAATCTTTCCTGGGTTTGCTCCGCCATTGTGTGCGTGTCAGACGCGTGATTAGATTTACACCCCGGATTTTCAAAATGAAAAAAGAGTGAGGCGTGGTGATGACGGCTCCCCGGAGTTCGGATAAGTGAAAGAGATTTGTACATCCACCTCTTTCTTCAGGAGCTGCGCGAAAGATTGAGCAGCTCGTGGGTTCGACGGCTGCAAATGTTGTGTTGACAACATCTCAGTCAAAATGTTGTTTGGTACATTTAAAAGCTATCAAAGTAAAAATCAATAAGTTACCCACTGTGAGAGTTATGCTCCAGTGGTACTTTGAGATATAAATAGTTAAATCTAATATAATAAGTTAATGTATTCCTTATTTCCCAGCAGCCTCCTTAATGATTCTCTGCTTAATTTATTATTATAGGAATGAAGAGTGTATCTAAAAGGTTTCACAGCAGCATGAAACTGCCAACTGTTCGATATCAGAGAAGATTTTGCTGAAAATATAACGTTTTATTCTAGAAATGTGAAATGTGTGTTTATTTTTACCTGAACATGTTGTGTGTATGCAGGGTGATTGATAAGTTCATGGCCTCAGGCAGAAAAAGTCATTTTTGCAGAAAACCCAGCACATTTATTTTCAGTATGGTCCTCTACATTTACACACATGGACCAAATGCCATGAAGCAAATGGATCTTTTCTTTGGATCTCCAGAAATTGGTCCACTGCATCAATGATGTTATTATAACTATGTGATCAGGGTCAAACTGGGGGTCAGGAGTCAATCCTTCTTCATCTTGGGGAAGAGGAAGTAATGTTTGGGTGCCAAATCAGGTGACCAAGGTGTGTGTTGAAGAAGTTAAAAGCCACATTTCTGGATGCACAAAGGCTGATAATGTCCATTTTGACAGCACTGCCATGCAACTGTCAATCATCTAAAAAAAACAGCGATACAACAAAGTTATTAAGTTTAAACTTTCTGCATAATTACTTGAAGAGTTAAACTTTACATGCATGTAATGTAATCTGACCTTTGGCCATGAACTTATCAATCAGTACATATTACAAATAAATGGTAAAGGACATATTTTAAAAAAAGAAACATCTGCCAATTATTTTGTGTTATTTCCTGTAATTTTTTTGTAATACAAAGAGATATTATTTTGTTCGAAAGCTTGAAAAATCTGGATACAGTTTCCTCAGATTTTCTTGCTGTTACAGACACACTCTTAAATGAAACAGCCTCCTTTATGTTGGCAGCTTTCAAATGACCTCAAACCTCGATTACAGTTTCGGTACTAACTTCTCTTGATACATTTCCAGCTACTATTGGCAGATATCAGTCTAGTTGTAATGAGTTAATAATAAGGCAAATTGGACAGAAAAATGAAACTGAGTAATTTACAGTCAAGTTTTAAACAGTAGAAATGGCCATAATAACCCATCTTCTCCTGTATCTCCTGTTTCGTAATGGCCTTTCGAAGCCTCACACAGTCTCCGTCCAGAGGCCCAGGTGGGGCAGTCTCCTTACTAATGACCTTTATTATTCATGTCTGATTATTATGGGGGAGCAATGGAGGGAGCCATCATTTCCAGCTCGTCAGTAATGAGGTCAGGTGAAGGTCTCGCGTCGGCCTCACCAACAGCGTCACCAGTAAACATTTTTAATTGGCCAGGTTGGGGCCAGAAATAATCTGCAGATTAAGTCCAAATATCCATCGTCCTTGCTACTGTTGTTGGGTTATAATACGTAAATCAACAGTGGCGTCGGCTGTGCAAAGTTTGCAGTAAGATTTCCACCTAACGTGAGCTCAATGTAAACATAAAATTAATTAGATTAAAATATGCAATTTTTATTTAGTTTATTTTCCTCTTAACCTAATTTTTTTTTTTATTTATTTATACTATTTCTCCCCCTCCTCTTCGAGTTCATGCGTCACAAACTAATAAGATAATTGGATCTCCCGGATCATCGCAGAGGATTTAGCAGAAAAGGGGGAATGGAGTCTGTTATTTCCACTGTGGTTGTGCCCTTAAAATCGAGGCACTTAAAACCTAATTGCTCAGCAGCTAACGGTGTTTCACTGATGAGGTGTGTAGCTGAACAAAAGTGCTGAAAAAGAGCTTTTGGGTGAAAACACATTTAGTCAGTTTACTCTGCTGCATTAATGACGAGTTTATGTGGTGAATTAGATTTTAAAAAAAAAGGAGTATTAAGTGTTTTATCATGTCTGCCTGACTTGATTTGCCTCGTGCCAACTGTACTTCAATTTATTCCAACTTGTGTGTGTGTGTGTGCAGGGTTGTTACCCCCGGGCCCCAGCAGCGGCATGGTGATGCTGCAAATGACAGCACCCCCCTGCCAGCAGCCCCGGGCCCCCTCCCCCTGCCAACGGAAACAGCCCAACCACAAACACCCGGGCGCCGAGCACCAGCGCAGCCGCAGGCCCGCTGAGCTCCAGCCGCCTCCAGACAACACCCAGGTACAAACGCTGCCCGAGTGCATCCATCAGGCAAAAAACAGTCTTTCAAAATAAAAGCATTTTTTGAAGACAGTCAAGATAAAAATGAACGTTCGTGCCGTCAAGTGACATGATTGCATTTATAACCTTTAAAGAACTTTATTGAAGTTGTCTTACGGTTTAAAAAAAAAAAAAGATTTAATTAACTCAGAGGCCTTGAGGTTTTTTTTTTTTTTTTTTTAATTAATAACAAAAATTTTCAAAAGAAGTTAAATTAAGTTATAAATTTGCTCAGGTTATGTTTTCCCACACGGGACAATGCAGCATGTGTCAGAAAGTTAAGACGGCCACAAGAAGGCAATTTGAAAAGCCAATTTAGTTTGGTTGTCTGAGTCTGACAGTGACGTGAGAATTGCCCCCCGGAGCCAAACTCGGCCTCCTCGGCTCTGCAGGCAGGTTAAATGTCGTAGTAAATAGGCTCCGCAAATGAAGTCAAAACCGGCGTAGCCTGAAAATGAGGAGAAAATAGTCCTTAGCATTAGGGTGTAATGGTACATTAGGGGGACTAATGTGGATGGAATGGTACATTAAAGCAACAACTTGAACAACAGAATGACTTTAGGAAAAGAGAGGGAGAAATAGCCACGAATGCGTTTGTTTGAATGAAAGTGTTTTTGTGTTCCTCCCCGTAATCTCTCGCCGCACGGCCGGTGTGTTGTGTGTAGAGCAGCTTGCCCTCGTCCCCGGCACTCACTCCCTTGCCAGGCCAGCCGTCCAGCGTCAAGGGCCTCCCATCAGGCATCTCATCCATCCCTGTCATGGCCCCCCACCCGCACCACCACCACCACCACCACCACCACCCGCAGCTCCCTACAGCCTTCTGCCACAGTGGACAAGGTCAGAGACACACACAGGGGCCGCCAGGGTGTTTTACATACAATAACAGAACAATGTGGTGTTTTACATACAATAACAGAACAGTGTGTTAAACCACAGTATTATAGCAGGCTAATTCAAATTAATGGAGTTGTTTTTGTGTCTCAGTCAGCACATTTTAAATGTCAAAAAAAAATTGATGCATGCTATCAATAAAATTTTGAAAAAGTTTATTAGTGTCTGCTGGATTAGATCATTTATGATTGGCTTTTTGTCTCCAAAGTGTTAGCTGTTGGGTTTATCTGTTACTTAGGAGGCTGGAAAGCAATCGGAGAACGGTCAACATTCACACATAAATGATTTATACAGTTTTGTTTACACACTTATAAGCTTACTGAAATATATTTTTAATTTATTCTGTGCTTTGTCATCTTGCAACCTTTGCCTCTTGGCAGCTAGCTAGCCAACAGCTGCCAGAGAAGCAGAAGCTAACTAAGCTAAGCTAACATAGATGGCTAACTTGATTATTTTTATCGTAGTGCCTCCTAAAGAAATTTAACTTTTTCTACCTAGCAACCAATATTTATACTATCTAATCAGATCAGAGGTATTATAGCCAATCATTAGCACAGAATAAATGTGTTTGCTTTATTCAATTAGTTTCAATTTCTATACAAAATACTCATCTTTAAATGTGCAACATTTCATTCAGGATTTAGGCACAAGAATAGTCTGTATAAACACACGGCAGATGCTAATTTTTTTGTTTCTGTCGTCAAAAATTTTCTTCTAACTTTGTTTTCTGATATTCAGGTGAAGCACACTACTCTCTACTGGGCCAACCTCTGCAGTACAAACCCTCCATCAGACCTCCGTTGATCCACACTGCCCACATGGTGGCCAAACACCAGGTCAGACACACAGACGCACACTGCTTATTATATTCAGTTTAAAAGAATATTTGTTTTGTCCTTTATTTTTATCACCAATCAAGATTTTTTTCTGAAATTACAGTCAAATTTGCATATTTTGTACGCATATATCCATATTTTTTCTAATTAATCATATGTTTTACCAGCTTATTTGTTAAATTCGCTGTCTAAGAATTAAACTTCAGATAGAGAACAATTAAAGCACTACAAACAACAGTTCTTAGTCAGCATAAATCTCAGAGACTCTTAAGGATTTATGATTGATCTGACACTTTAGCTCAGTAAACATCCCTCCCAGTCTTCCACATATGACCTGACTGTCCTCTCTTGTCTCCTCAGGGTCCACTGGGGGTTTTGCGTAGCGGTCATGGGAGGAAGGCCAGCAGAAAACCTCTGTCTTCAGATCTCAGTGTAGGTGAAGCAGGTAATAGGAAATCCAGAGGGAGGCTTGAGCTTAGTGAACCTCGAGTTAGCAGCTGTCGTGACCAAAATTTGACCTTCCCTCTTCAGAAAAAAATCTTCATGATGTACCAAATTTACTTCTAGTTTAGTCTAAAAATTGAGACAACCAGCTTCTCAAGAACAAACAGTCCTGAGTGAAACATCAGGCTTCAGACGTCATCGAGAAAAAATGAAAAATCCGTGTTCAGATTCATCACCTGATAACGTCAGCTGCTGTGTAGCCCATTTAGCAGATTAGGTGGCATAACATCAGGTTTTTATTGTGTCAAAATGTGCTTGCTGTGCTCCGTAACTGAGGAGAAAAGCGAATGTTTGTGAATGTAAGCAGAATAAATTACAGACGGGGCAGAATTCACACCTGGCTGTGGAACCTGCAGCCCCGGCGGTATTGTGCCGAAAGAAATGTGCTGATTTTTTCTTTTTTTCCAAACATGGCGTCATTTTCTTTTTTGCACTCGCTGAGATTTTTTTTTTTTTTTTTTTGCATTATTCAGGTGCTCTTGTCAACAATGCCACTAGTACAATCAACAAACAGGGTGCTCGTGTGCATTAGTGGAGAGTTCAACATTGCATTGCTGCCTCCAAAATGTCGGGCTTTCTGGAAAATAAGAAAGGCAGACTTATTTTTGATCATGTAACCTATCGAGAAACGGTAAAAAAACAACAAATTTGAGTAATATTTTTGTATCATTTTGCTTGAGCGCACTGCGACAGGTTTGACCGTCCTTCCACCTAAAGCTTTAAAGCTGACAGCAGCAGTTTATTGAAGCCTCCCGATGGTGCAGGTCTGATTTTTCTCTTCACCCATGAAAGTTGTTTTTATTTACTGGCTCGGCTGCTCACAGCGCTGTCTGTCTGTGTGCGTGTGTGTGTGTCTCCAGTGAGCAGTCAGATCCTGGACGTGACAGATCCTCCGGAGGGGATCAGCTGTCCAGACTCCCACCACCACCTCCTGGCAGAGCTCTGCAAAGGGGGCGAATTGATCCAGCGGCTGTCGGACCAGCAGCCCCGGCTGTGCAACACAACCAGACAATCTCCCAGTGGAGACCTGGCCTCATCATACTCCATCTTCGCCATGCTACCCTCCAGATTTGCTGCCCCGAGCGCCGTGCTCCACCACGGCGGCCCCCGGGCCACCTCTAAACTCCGAACTAGTACCAGACACAAAGGGGAGCTGTGTGCCTCGGACAAAGTCGGCTCATAGCTACAAAAGATCTCGGTGCATCCAAGGAGGGCCGCATGAACGCACATCCAACCACCTGCCTCTGCTGCCTCAGTCTGGACTGTCTCGGTTTTAGTCCCAGACTCTGTCCAAATCAAAAAAAAAAAAAAAAACGTATCCAGTGTTTTGAAGAATGAATGTTCACTTTTATTTAGTTTTAGTTCATTTTTATCATTTCGTTTTTCCTGGCCAACAGGTCTGTCTGTGCAGGGTGGAAACTGAGCACCGCCCACCAGTTTTGGGTTTTTTTGTTAGTTAGATGCATTTGTGGCTGCTAAAGCTCATTTCAAGGCCCCTTTTCTCTTCAAAAAAAAGTCTAGTTAGCTGTTAAAAGTGAAAGTGTTTGCAGGTTTTGGGATTCACTTTGCAGCTGTTAGTGACTCCCATGTGGCCCTTTTTTAATAGCAGGAGTGTGACAGCAACATAAACATATTTCACTTGGTTCTAGTTCATTAAGAATGTTTTTTTTTGTACCCACATCTGAAAAAATAAGACACGTTACATCGGTTCTCTGCATTTCAATTGAGCATTCATATCAGATCAAGTGTTTTAATTTTCATTTCACTTTCAATAACACTTCCATCATGTGCATCCTCGCTTGTATCCAGTCACTGACTCATGAAACTGAGCAGCGTTTAGATACACAAGACCGGGTTTCTCCTCTTGTTTTACACGCTCCCTACAGTCACACGCAGCAGCTCTTGTACAATGTGAGCCCATACAATAATAAACACTGAATAATAGATATACTACCTGAATAATTTAAAGTCACTTTTATACACAGTGAATGTTGGATTTGCACTGAAGTGATGAAGGAGATGGAGGTTTGATTGGTATCGGACAGAGCCTGGATTTTTTTTTTCTTTTTAACTCCCTCCTACCTGTTTGTTGCACTCGGCCAGGCCACTTTCTTTTATATTTAATTAAAATGTTTATATGCACAAGGAAAATGCAATCGAGTTTTTTGTGCCTCTACTTGGCTTCTTTGTTTGTTTTTGTATTGAGGGGGGTGTTTGTGTGAATCATGAGAGGTGTTTTGTGTCTGGTGTGGCTTTTATTTCTTCCTTTTCTTTTATTTTTGTTTGACAAATAAATGTTTTCACCACAAGTGTTGATATAACTTTTTCAAAGCTCAGATGGGCGAGCAGTAACCCAGCAAACTGAGGGTCTATTTAAATGTTTCCGCACCCCCCCCAAAGCGAAATGGACCCTCTGAGAGTGAAAAAAAAGCAACAAATGAGGCAACCCTTTGGAAAATGTTGCCATGGAGTTTGGTCTCTGCCTTTTGGGCATTGCAGAGATATTTGCTCTGCTTAGCAGCCTAATTTCCAGCTGCATAGATTTGCTATTTTGAATAAACCCTCCTGTCAGTGGGCGAAGTGTAGAGAAACAGAGACACCTAGTGGACAGAGGGTGTTACTGCAGCATACAGCCACCACAAAGTTACACCCAAAAGTGAAACAGAAACATAACTGTCAAGGAAACTGAGTGTGTGAGAGAGAGAAGGAGTGTGTGTGTGTGTGTTTGCATGGTAACGGTGTTTAACGTGGCTGAAAAACGCGCGTTAGCCGTTAGCTGACATGTTTAGCTAAGCTTCACATCCGCAGCCGTGATGGAGACTGAAGCGGGGAGTGACGGCCGGACGGTGGTCGTGTCCGGTGTCCCCGCCGTGTTACCCGTCAGCAGGATGATCGACAAGGTGATTATTCACTTCCAAAGCCGCAGGAGGAGTCAGGGAGGGGACGTCGAGGTGGTCACATACCCCACCAACCTGGACGGAGTCGCGTTTGTCACTTTTGACGAAGCTGCAGGTAAATTGACAGGTTGTTGCTAATCAGAAGCTACAAGCTAACGATAGCATAGTTTGTGTGTGTGATTTTAAAATATACACACTTTCAGGAGCACAGAAATATAAGCTCATAGTTACAAAGTGTTCACACGCCAAACTCCATTGAAAAAATTAACAACTTTGGATTAACTTCCTCATTTTGTCACCCCATTTTTTTTATCGTTGAAACTTTATTATTAACACATTAAATAGCACTTATATAACAGTTTCTGCACAGTCTTATTGCAATTTTAAGTAAACACAAAGTGATTAATAGTTATGCATGTATGCACAGCAGATATTTTGAATTATTACCAAAATAACAATTTATCCTGTAATAACGCAAATACCTGCATAACCTGCCTCCTTTAAGAACTTCTTTGGTAGATTTTGCTGTAACGTGTAATAACATTGTTCTGAACAGGCCCTATTCAGGGAACAAAACAGGATGTTAAAGCAAATGAACAATAGTTTATACGAAGAACATATGCCGAGAGATGACAGGTAGTAAATATGTTTTAAGAAATAGAAATATACCCAGTTTGCATTTGCAAAAACAAGAAATGTCACCTCGTTGCTTAATTATGTGCCCTAAAACAAACTATCTGTTATTTGGGCATATCTTGATGTTTCTTTCCAGTATTTTACATTTTAAACAAAGTGATTTTATTTGCTCAGGTTTCAAAAAGAGCAGGGAGGATGTAACTGAAGCCTGCCTATACACCACCCACTTGGGTCAGAAAATAGTCACCTACAGAGAAATGTATGATGTCTGAGCATTTTTCCATCCAGATGGTCAAAAGCATCTAAGTTTTATTTGAGTCAAGTGTTTATTTCTTAGAAATTCAGATGCTTATTAGCTCTGACTTGTTTGTAATGTGAGATCTTAGAGGCACAAACCTTATTAGTGAAATAAAAATACATTCAGGTACATTAAGGTTATAACGCGACTGCACTGTAAACAATCTGCTTGAAGTCATTGTTCAACACATCCCCTGTTTTATGCACTAATTGCTTCTCGTGGGAATATACAGTATGTTATGCAGAGAAGATGAGTGTAAATCAGACATTTTTTACCCAAGGTGCTGTCTGAATGTATGCCGAGCTGATGATTGCTTTAATTTGTCATAGAGTCATAGCCGTGAGTAGGAATAACAAGCACAGTTGTGATGTTGACATGGTTTGAGGCCATAACAGAACAGTGTGGTATTTTCTACAGATGCACAGAGGGTGGTGAGAAAAGAGCAACACATACTGAAGGACAGCGAGTTTCCTGAAGACTATCTGCTCACTGTGTTCCCATTCTCCAGGGATGTAAGTACGACCATCAGTTTGGAGGTTAAATAAGTTCTAACTTATTTAACTTAAATCATCTCAGTTATTACCAGAATTTGAACAAGCGGTTTGAATTATTATCAGACGATATCAGCTGATTTAATTGTGTTATTGTTCTGCAGGTTTTCTTCTACGTTGCCAGTGCTACGGTTGATCTTTCTTTATTCGGCAGAGATCAGGAGTCGCTGATTCAGAGTCTGCGGTCAGCGCACAGGTCGCTACGTTTCCGGCCCTTACCACAGCAGAGGAAAGCCACAATTGAAGGGCCTTTCGCCGCCGTCCGAGTCCTGAGACAGGACCTCATCTGTCGGGCCAGCTTGCTTAAATCCGAACTCTCAGCCCAAACTGCTGCCGTCAAACTAAAAGAAACTCCTCTTAATCCGAGGGTAATATCTCCTCACGAGTCTGTCGGCTCTGTAAGCTGCAGCAGATCTAAAGCTCAGCTGGAGCCGGCGAGCTTAAACAGCTTATCAACGCCGCTGCAGACCACAGGTGAGGCAACTAAAGTCCAAACCCCGCTCGCAGATACAAAAACCCAAAATGTGTCCACGAGGCAGAAAGTCTCCCGTGGGAATCAGGCTGTAGGAAGCTTTTGCAGCACAGACTGTGATGAAGAGGAGCGGAGAGTTTGTCCCAGACTCCAAATGCCCACAGAATATGGAAGTGAGCGAAACTACACCAGACGAGTGCTGGGAGGGGAGATCAATGCAGGGATTAGATCTTCTCCATCAGGCCTGGACTCGCTCCCTGTAGAGGAAATATCAGCGAAACAGGCGGGAGAAGATGATATTTTTCAAAGACGCACTGAACCAGACAGAGTCTCAGCAGCCAAGATCAGAGGACAAAATCATTTGGGCTCCAGCTTCAGCAGCAAGGACCACATGAAGGCGTCAGATCAGAGCGGCTCAGCCGTCACCGCTCAGCTCCTTCAGACCCAACTTAAAGATGTCTTATGGTCCTCAGAGGGCGATGCTAAGGACACAGAAGAGCTGTCTGCAATATTACCAGAGCATACAGACGATACATGCATCTGGGTGGACTCGAACACGTTCAGATACATTGAAAAATTTGACAAAACGGAGTTGGAAAGGTGCTTGAGCGGTCTTGATGCATCTATCGAGCGCAGTAAAGGAACTGACCTCATGTGCATATCGTTGACTGTGAAGCAAACCTCCAAGACCTCCTTCAGGATCCAGCAGGCCCTGGAAAACCTCAGCGCTTTGGTGGACTTTTGGCAATCAAAATTAAGAGTCCATCAGATCAACTACAAGGAGGAGGAGATTGAAGAAGAGAAACTGATTCAGATCTGCGATTCTGTGAATTTCCTGTTTGGAGACGTTCTTTATATGATTGAGGATTCCTGTGTTAAAGTCATCGGCCCCTCGATAACTAGTTACCTGTTCTATCGGAGAGTGGAGGATAAGATTAATAAACCCAAAGACAACCTCCTATTCTTTTACTAAAGTCAGAAACAATTTGTGTGCTTTTATAAATCGCCACATGGTGGTGCAGTTGAGCTGCATGTTGCCATCATAGTTTGCATCTGAAATCAAGATTCACCTTTTGTTCAAATGCAAGTGTTTCAGCTTCATTACAGCATCGGTTTTTATTTATCTGTTACTTTTTCTTGGCTCATAATTAGAGCTGTAGAAATGAATATTTGATCCATTACGTCTGCTGCAGAAAACTTAGTTTAGCGCTCTTATTTGTTGTAAATACCTCTTCACTACTTTGGTGCTCTCTTTGTTTCTATGGTGAAGCTTTTCTTTTGTATACACATGGATTAATAACAGGCATTCAAACAGGAGGTCTTAAGCCGAACCGTGTTCTCACAGCAACGGAGATAAATCTTAATTAACCTTCTCACAGCTTAATTACAAAAGATAGGCTTCTAATTAAAAAGCAAAAATAACAGATGCCAGCCTGTTTCATGTAATCACATCTGCTTATATTCTAGTTTAGAAATTGTTTAAACATTATTTCTTAGTACATTAACCTGGAGGCATTTGTTTGTAGGTTTTTCAAACTTTTAAACTGAAGTCTCGTCAGATGGAAAAAGAATTTTATTTGTGCATAAAAGTTTCTTATTAAATCATTTTAATGCAAATTTAAATGAAAAAAAGTAGTTAAATGTAAAATTACACCAGTGATGTTTAAGAGATCCCCAAAAATGTTTTTAAATGTTCAAAAAAGTAGTTTACTGTGAATAATTATTTGTCTTTTCCACAAAAAATGTGCATTTACTCTTAAAATCACAGCAAGTCCTTCTCCTTTTTCTCCTTTATAGAGCAAATGTTTATTGCTAAAGTTTTAACGTTAGGACAAAAGATGTCTTCTATTTCACAACTCCTGTTACCTCAGCTCATTCTCAGTGTATTTGTGCTGAAGGTAACAAGTTCTCTTATTGGCATATTGATCCATGATTAGCAACCAAACCTGCCATGATCATCTTAGATTCTTCTATGTGCATCGAGGTGTTAAACAGAGATTTAAGATTAAACCAGATTAAAACTTTCATGCTAAAAAACAGCGTTTGAGCTTCAAACTCTGCAGCTGAAACACAAAAGTCAACTGACAACATGCAGAAAACATATTTGAGAGGAAGCTATAAATATTTGTTCACAGGCTTTTATGACTCACTAGGTTCTGCTTGGCTGCGACGCTCATAGATCCCAGTTTTACTGTGAACAGAATCAGGGACCAACATTGGACAGTAGGGGGCGGTGTGACACTTTCTCCCATATGCTGATCCCTTTAAAAATAGAGACACTAGCTGCCGTGGCTCTGCTCAGTGAAGCTTTCACGGAGGCTGGGTTTTGGCAAGCGGTGTGCAGATTGGCAGGCAAATGATGTCAGTTGGATGTGCCATTATACACCATCTCCCCTCCATACACACACACACACACACACACACTGTGGTGCACCCTCTCCAAGGGGAAATGCTGATCTGTACATGCGATGTGTGAAGATGCTCGGTAAAAATCATGTTGTGTGGCGAGCGTTGTTTCGTCGGCGATTATTCAAATGAGCTCGCTCCGCAGCCTCCATAATTGATTCATTATGTAAAAATAAGCCACACTGCCATAATGAACACACACACACACACACAAACATAGACAATCGCTCATCTCCCAGACAC
>JAPZDY010000017.1:11493333-11532040 GCA_029783645.1 Ctenochaetus hawaiiensis
GTAAAAATAAGCCACACTGCCATAATGAACACACACACACACACACAAACATAGACAATCGCTCATCTCCCAGACACACACACACGCACTCCGGGTTGTTACCATAGGAACATAGTGGAAGAGGTTGCCGAGCTGCAGTGCTGGGCGTTGTTAGGAGAAGCTCTTGAATACAATGAAAACATCCAGGAGGAAGGAGGAATTACATTTCAGCAGAAGAACCCTTCATCAAAGACGAGCAGAGAGAGCAGCGACTCGTAACACCCAGACCTCTCTGCTGCCCCTTGGACGGCACGTCTGCAACAGTTGCCTATTATTTAGGTGGTGGTTGGTAAAACACACTGAGGTGGGGGTCAACAAGCAGAGAGCGTGAAGTATTTTTCCTGAAATGGTCTCTCAATTACACTCCTTGTCTTTCTTTCTCCTCCCATGCATGAGGTATAATTACATATTTGCATTTTTTAATATATTAAACACGCATGACTTCTATGATGGAGGTCAGAAAAGGAAGCCTGAGTGTCCTTCTCAAGGACTTTCTCCTCAGGGATTCGGTCTGCTGGGAATCAAACCTGTGATTGGACCTCTTGTGGATTACCGAGCAGGCCTACAGGGCAGTTCAAAGAGACGCATTAAGACACCCAAAACGATTATAAAGTGATGGGAATTTACACATTAAGATGTTAAAGTGGTGCAAAATTGCATTCAAGAGCTGCAAAGTGACCAACGAAATGCTGAACGATCACCACAAGACGCTAAACAATCACAAAGAGATACAATAAGATGTTAGACAACCACAAAAACAAGCTAAACAACCACAAAGAGGCATGTAACAATAAAAATGAGATGCTAAAAGGCAATAAAGAGATAAAAAAAAACATCACAAGGAGACGCAGAGCAACTACAAAGAGATGCTAAACGACCACGACGGTCCCTCGTCTCCAAATCAGTCCGTAGATTGAATGATGCTTATCACCAACAGACCACCTACTGTTTTATTTCTGAGTGTGGAGGCTCATGCGGTCACATCCAGGCAAACACATCTCTTGGGGGTCAGAGGTCACGGAGACAAGCAGCAAGCCTCTCCATCATTTTCCTGTTCACGGTGAGGAATGTGGCTGCTGGTGATGAATTGTCTTCTCCAGGCAACGTGTGTGTGTGTGTGTCGCGGTCACAAATTGCATCTTAATGATTCTCTTTACAGATCATCACCCTGAGGAGGGAAAGTGGAAAAGGGATATGAGTCGCACCGCCCGCCGCTCTGCCTACATGTTGTATGGGTGTTAGGGAGTCGTGATGGAGGAGCTTCGTGGAAGAAATTAGGGGCAACAGACCAAGAAAATGGCTTGTGTGTGTGTGTGTGTGTAAGCTGAGGAAAAAGGATGAATGGTGTTTAATTGGTCTCATAATATACGACCCATTATGTAAACAGAGCAAATCCCCTTGAATTTGACCCGAGTGTGCGACTGATGATCAATGGGTGCAGTGCATGAACTCAGAGGTCTGATCCAGTTCATTTTAGTGCTTTTGGGGCTTTTAACTCCAAATACTAAACAAAAAAAGAGTCTTAACATGGCAATTTCTTCTTTTTTATTAATTTTAAACAGAATTAATACAGTTTTTAGCCACTTGGGGGCAGCAGAACAAGCTGTAAAGGCAACACTGGCATTTTATCATCTTAAAAAAGTAAACAAATGATCATCCAGCTTCATTTTTTTTAAAGTCACATATTTGTTGATGTGCTCCACTGTGTTTACTAGCTAGTTGCCAACTTTGTGTGCTGTTTCATGACCTATCTTCTTCTTTCCTTCCTTCCTTCCTCATCTCCTCCATTAGTTGCCCTCGGCAGACCTTGCACCTCCTCGTCTGCACACCTGTCCCTCATTCCTGTCTTCACACCTGCATCTCATTATCCCACCTTTATATGCTGCATGGTTGATCCAGTTGCTTGTCAGGTTGTCAAACAAGTGTGATCAAGGAAACAAATACAGAGAATAGTGATGAATTTTTAAAACTTGGGTCTTATTTTAAGGTTTTACTCACCAAGTCGACAGCAAGGATATGAGAATGTAGCAACATGTCTAAGGTCAGGGGTGTTTATTTTCCATTTCATTTAGAAAAAAGAAGTTTTTATTGGTGTAAAGTCAAATTCTGGACCAATAAGAAACCTAAGGCAAAACTATAACAAGACCCAAGTGGCAATAAAGTGAACTAACCCTTTAAGTTCTTGACCTGTTGTGTATCGTACCACATTACCTGCTCCGTCTTCCTCCTTTCTCACATTACAACACCTGCATCATTTACAAGAAGCAGGAAGTTTCAGTGTGATTATCAGTCTCTCCTCTGACCATCTCCAAGAGTTTGCAGTCAGCGAGGTGTGAAAAAGAAACTTGATTGCCTGCAAAAATCTCGACACTGCAGGCTGCAACACTCAGCACACAAACGCCACATGTGCCCCCCCACCCCCAGTCATTTTGCACTTGGACCCTTAAAGACAGGGAGGGGGGCAGACGTGGCTGAAGCCGACAGTCTACAATCTCAGGGGCATTAGAAAACCAGTGCAAAACAGTGATTGCCTGTGGATGCAAACAAAAGTCTTTGGGCTAATGTATAGTTCAAATATAGTCTTTATACTCTAATATATAGTTTTCTATAAGTTCTAATCAATGGTTCTCCAATGTAAAGTGGAAGAGTTTGTGAATCCAGCTGAGGTTAAGACTTCATGGAGAGCTGCAGCAGACGCTGGTGCCATGCTAGCTGTCAGCTATGATATATGCTATAAAGTACATAAGCTGACAGTGTTTTATAGTCAGGAATAATAACAGAACGTTAGTCATTTAAGAAGACAAACAGCTTCTGGATCAGTGCTTTAGCATTTCCTGTCTCCACTGGTTCTCGTGTTTTTCTATCTTTTAAAGAAGAGAGGAAATTATAACGATACTTGGCAGGCTGAGAGGAATGTGTAAGAATATAAAATCCCTTTATTTTCCATATTCTTATGGTGTAGATTTCAGTGGAGGGATGTTTCTCCTGGCCTGTGATAACAGAGCTGCGAGTCATTTGGGAAATACAAATCACAATATGAGAAAGTGGCTGATTTGGTCTCAGACACAAGCTGGATGGCTGAACTGCTTCATTGTCTGATGGGATCGTCTGCAGCTGCTTCAAAATATCATATGATTGGTTATGCTGCCTTGTGGGAGTGCTTCTCCATTTCAGCCTTCATCTCTCAGCTCCATTAGCTGACAAAAGATACCAGAGGCTGCAGGGAAACACATTTCTCAGATGGCATGACATGGCATCTGATGATTTGTGACTCTCTGGATTATTTGAGGCAGTCTGTCTTATTTTCAGCTGAACATCGATGTGTCCAGGAGGTAAAAAACACTCCAGATTATAAATCAAATTTGTCTGAAAGCACCTATAGGAGTTAATGGGCTGGATATTTTGAAAACTGAAGCCACAACATAAATGTCACCATCTCATATTCGGTCTGTCGTCACACACGCTGCTCTGACTGAGATAAGAGCACGGGTTGATGGTAAAAATCTGTGTCACCGTGAAGGTTCAGATCCTGTAATTGGTGTGGTGAGTTCAATTACACGCTGTAAAGAACTGCAATGAGTTGGACCACGAGAAAAAGTGAGAACTCTGCCAGTTTCTACCCGCGGCAGCCAAACACAGAAATCCCAGAAATCCAGCTCCTCCTCACAATGGCGAGATTTACATAATTATTCCGAGGACAGACGATATTAAATGAATCCTCGTATAATTAAATCCTCGCTCAATGGACACCAGTGTTATCTGTTTTAGTTTTTTTTTTTTCTGGACTAAATGGTAAAAAAGAGAGGGGACAGATGGAGAAGAGGGAGGCGACGGCGTGTAAGAAAAGGTTGTGAATACATCAATGGCCTACTGAGCCAACAGGATGTGCCAGCATGGGTGTGTTTGCACATGCAGGTGTGTGTGATGAGAGCATTTGTATGCTGTCGGCATCTGAAATCAGTGGCGTGGTGAAGATGAATGTGCAGGCTTTAAGTGAAATGTTGATGCTCACACAAAAGATGAAGATACACCCACCTGTCAGGTCTGAACACGGGAGGAAATTTAAGCGTGTTACGTAAAGCAGCATGCTGATTTGCTCAGACAGTCACACCAGGTCAGTGGGGCAAAGCTAAATATAGCAGAATATTTAATGCATTCCTCATGTATGATTAAAAAATGTGAGTGTGTGAGCTCAAACAAAAGCTCTTCTACCTGCAGTGCAAACGTGCATCTTATTTTCAGTTTTAAAAAAGTCTGCAGAGGAGCTTGTATCTGCACTGAAAATGTCTTTTCATTAGTTCAAAAAGCACTTAGACACGATGGCTCCTCATCTCCGAGCCATAAAAAAAAGCAAAGAGGCTGAGAGGCTGGCCGCGTGCATGCTACCTAACCTCGAAAAAAGAGAGAGAGAAAGCACGCTGATTTGATTATCCCGACTTTAGGTCTTTAAAGTCTCCTGGAAATGTCAGCAAAATCATCAAAGGGGCCGTCTCCTTCATAAAGCCTTGATCAAAGGCATTCTCGGCATACTGCGCCCTCTATATTGTTAGCTCAGGGGTAAAATGTCTACATCTGCACAGCATTATTGGTTTTATGGGAGTTTTATAAGTGGAGACAGACCAAAAATTGGGGAGAGACAAGTGACATTTCCCCCCCTCTTAGCGGCACCCTCGGCCCACCAACCCTCTGCTGCATTTGCAATTGTGTCACATGTACTCGCCTTTTTTTAACAGGGAGTTCCTCTATGTTTGCTCAGGCTGACTCCTCTGTATATTACATTCAAACACTTTCTGTTTTCATTATCACCTCTGCGAGATAAGGTGCATTTCAGCTTCACCCGGGTCTGTTTGCATTCATCACGGGGACAAATGGTGTGTTTCGCCACCTGGAATGCTAAAGTTTTTTATTAAAACATGAGAGCAGATTAAGTTCTGTTTTGTATTAGAAACACTCGAGTCATAAATCATAGTTTCTTTCACACATGGCTCATGAACACCACTACACACTCCCGCACCAACTCTGACTTTATGTGTGCATAAAATATTTTACAGAAAAGTGCAAAAAGTTGGACGACAAGAACTTTCAGACCACCTGCAGTTTTCTTGAACGCTAACACAGTTTTGCATGGTTGCTATGGCAGGAAAACAAACACGATGAAGACATTTCTTTGCTTAAACACTATTCAAAAAGTAAATTTTTAAGTAATTCTTATGCAACGCACATGTCCATGTTTGCCAGATTGCCGTCTTTTACTGTCATTCTCTGCATGTTATTGCCTTTAACAGTCAATCAGCAGAATATTGTGAAATCTGCAGCAGAAATGTGCTTTTTGTCTTGTTTTGCTCCTTTTGCACATGAAAATACCAACAAAATATGGACCCACTCTTAAAAACATTGCTCTACAGCGCCACTAGTGGTCAAAAACTCCATAAGGTACCTTTAACTTTATGTTTAGTGGCATGTCATTGATTCACACTGTTGTTGTTGTTGTGTTCGTTGTTGTTGTTTTGCTTCATGCACTTTGGAGTAAATGGTTATTGAAAGTATTGGAGGAATTTACGCTGCGATTGGCTTGAAACGCTTTTGGCAGCAAAAACTGTGCAGGTGCAGAATGTGTTTTCATTAAGCTGTGAGCCAATCAGGAACTCAGGATTTAAACTGTGCGCATAAATTATCGCACAGTCTCACACACACATGCACAGATCATTTTTCTATTTCAGACACACTGCTGCTCTCTGTTAGATATTCTTCATCTTACTCACATCATTTTTTTCCTCATAAACAATGTAATTGTTTGTCATACACACTCCTCTTTGTCTCACATCAGAGAGTGTGTGTGTGAGAGTGTGAGTGAGACAAAAATGTGTGTGCAAATATGATTTATGAACTAAACAGCCTCTCATATAAATCTCGCCTGACACATAATCTCATTAAAACAATTACCTCTCAACACAAAGCCGTGCACTGTAGTGTTTTCACGTGTAACCTTGGTTTTTTATGGGCTAAATTACACACACATACACACACACACACCTCCACCCCTCCACCAGCCCGCCCCACTCACAGCATGCTGCTCAAACCTCAGGCCACTTCAGCACATCAAAGAAACACTGGTATGAGCCCCCACCGCCTCCCAAAGCCTCAAAATCCCAGCACCACCACCCCAGTGGCCCAAAGTAGCCTCACAACACACCTCTCGCTTTTGCTTTTCCCTTTTTTCTTTCAGGAGGCCTCGAGAGAAAAGCTCCAAAAGACCGAAACAACATGGAGACCTTCATGAGAGACGTCTAATATTTCTGTTGGCTGTTTATTCTTTGCATTGACGTTTAACCTCCACATTTTCTTCCATGTATATGCAGGACTCCCGTATCCCTGCAGATAAATGCGCACTCACAGATGCTGACACAATCACACCTCCTCCTTCTACACCCATCCCCCCCCTCCTGAGCTCCCTCCATCAGTTTGGGCAGCGTTAAGGTTTGGCTTAGCACGCTGCATCCTCGCCACGTCTGGTACTGATTTCCAGGCCACGGTGCCGAGGTTTGCCAGTGGGTGGGGTGGGAGTGGGGGGTGGTTGCATGCCGAGCCGTGGACGAGCTCCAAAAGATGCATGAGCATCACGGCGGTGTTGACAAAGAGAAGGGGACTCTGAGCTTCAAGGAGGCTCTGTGACGCTCTCATCTGACTGTGTGGCACACCACAGTGACGAGTCCAGACGACAGTGATACACCACTCTGTGCTCTCAAACATTTCCTGCATAAAAGGCAAAGCTGAAACAACTTGTGGAACAATGGATTTTCCATTAAGGCTTTTATGTTTTACAGTCTTGTTTTAACACAATTTGCATGCAAAATGCCAAATAACTGCTATTTACAGCCTCTTTTGTGTAAAGATTGTTTCTTTTTCTCTGTTTTCTGTCATTTTAAATCCAAGAACAATCAAATTTCTGTCTGTTTATGTTGATATTTGGAAGTTCAGGCTGTATTTTCTCTGCTAGTTCTGTCCAACAAGCTCACGTAAGCCCCAGCCTTGTTGAAGATTCATGGATGCATGTGAGGTGAATAAAATGAATGGATGGGTTTATTAAAGGTCGGAAACAAGCATGTATTTGTAATTTATTTTCTTTCTTCTCTTTATTTTCTTTAAGTCAGAGCATTTGATTTATTAGTTGCTGTCTGAATGTGAGGAGAATTTCAACAAAAACAGAACATGCTGCTAAAACACATTACCTACCCAAACTTTAATTATTTAAAGTCTGTCTGGCTTGTTAGACAGTTCACAGTTAACATGGCGCAGTGTGCTTTAGCACATTACTGCCCTGTGGAGGCTCTGAAATCTCCCAGCAGCAACGTCTGGCACTTTCATATAGGTCTGTTAAGGAGTTTGCACAAATATGGGCCATAGAGATGACCTGGTTGTTTGCTATGTTTAACCAGAATGTGACATTTCTGTGGAGGTTATTATAGTGCAGAGGCAGCAGCCTTATTTAGGAGACTTTGCTTAATGTGACACCAAAAACTTGTTAGCTGAGAGAAGGCTAAAGTCAACACAGTGTGACTCTGTTTTTGCATTGTCTTGTGCAGTGTTTAAGAAAGTTCATGTAGAGTTTTTAAAAGTAAGACCCCTTTTTAAAAAGTCTGATTACAAGTTTAGAAACGGAATCAGTGGTGTCAGTTTTAAGCAGCTGTGGACCCCCCGTGTAGCAGACGGGGGGGTGTATTATGTCACCTGCAAGCAATGTGAGCACACGTCAGAGCCCAACTATCGTGTCAACAATATCATCAGTCAGTGGAGGTTTTTGATCAGAGTGACGCTGATGACAGCAGCGGTCACATTATCTCAACTTGGTGTGTTTGAGATCTGAGGGACACATTTCAGTCCCGACATTAAAAATCATAGCAACACATATGGAGCTCCTCATTCATCATTACTGTAATAAAGAGCCAGAGGACACCAGAGACTGCGTCCTGGCTGTCACACACATCTCCACCTCACACATCACACACCCGAACACACACCGCCTCAGATCTGGATCGCCCTGTGATGTGACTCATCGGGGTGACTGTGGTGGGTCTGCACACGGTTGTTAAATAAAAAAAACCCACATCCTTGCACAGCAGCCGCACATTTCCGAGGATTATGAGGAATTACAGCAGGCACTGGTTTGAATCCCAGACTACTCGGCTGCAAGATGCAGTTGGGATTTGGATGAAATGTGCAGAATTTATTTCGGCATTGAAAAAATTTAATTTCCATTTTTTTTGCTCATGGGGAGGGTGAAGCAGGTTGTCTGGTTCGAGGGAGCTAGTGCATGAAGCGAGACAGTGACCTGGCTTTGAGTTAACCACAAACACACACACACACACACACATCCCTAGACAGAAAAGAGTACACTCGTTCAGGGAAATTTAGGTGACATTTTCACTTCTAACACGACACCAAGGGAGAGGCATTCAGTTATGGACTTGCTAGCCATAGAGATAATCTTAAGCTTATATTAGCATAGCAGTGTGACAATGTGTATATGCATGCATCTGCAAAAACACATGTTACTGTTCCTGATAAGTGAAACAATGTCCTGCACTGTTTTAATCTACGAATGTTTTAGCTGTTAAACCTGTTGTACTAAAATGCAGCAGCTCACATTTCGTATCTATTGTCTGTTTGCAGGAGTTTCAGCTAACATTTGCACTTCCTGCAAACAGTGGCACTGCTAAGATGGGGGCCAAAAGGGGCCACAGCCACTTGATAACTAGATGCATTCACAATTTCACTAAAAACAGAAAGGAACATAAAAGCATCTTGGATAAACCATGTAAGCAGGCAGATCAGCAAACTGACATTTTTATAAGAAGATAAGCTAAAGCTAACATCCAGTCAAGAGCTGTAGCCTACAGTTTGTTAGTATTGACCAATGTCAGCTAACATTCAGGTAGCAGTTTTTCATGTTTAAATCTGATTGCACCAGGGCAGGTTTTTAATTAAAAAAACGATACAAAAGGTTGAAATAATCTCTTCGCCGTTGTTTAATGATTGGAATTGCACATATCCTTTGTTTCTGTCATGTTACTGACAGATATGGTTATTGTTTCATCATGTGGTTCATCTTGAGGAAATGCTAATGAAGACATAATTTCATGCGCCATTAAGCCCCAAATACACAGGAGTACAGACACAACACACACACACACACACACACACACACATATGTTCAAACTTCCCTGAAGAATCAGGTCATCCCTGGAATGATTCATCTCTCAATCTATTAAACACTCACACACACTGAACACGTTCACTGTGCCTCATTACATCAGTGTGTGTATCCATGCCTGAACAAACCTAATGACTGACGGGAGACACTCGACAGCCTTACTGTACTCTGTCCGACGCATCATTGCCTCCCTCCTCTGTCTGTGCCCTCACCGCCCTACAGTACATCCAGTGGAGGATATTAAACTAATGGTTTATTAAAATTAAATGTCATGTGTTTGCAAGCCGATGGGGGAAGGAAAAGGAGGAGAAGCTTATTAGGATTCATTAAGAGGTTCCAGTCAGTTACCGCCCTTTCATGCACTAAAAACCCCCAGAAAGTAAGAAGGACTCTTTTTGTAATTCTGGTGATTTAACATGTCCGGTGAGACTGCCCTGTCGGCATTTTACCTGTTAAATAACGAGACGTTTTGGCTGATGTAATGTTGAGGGTTACCAGGTGACTCATACAGTGTTTGGTAAAAACTGTGCACTCCAATTAAAAGTTTAAAGACATTAACCCTGGATAAGATGTTACTCACAGTTACCTGTAATGGAGATTAAGCCTCAGTGATTGTGACACAGATAAACACAAACCACAACAGCGTTTACGGTAGAAAATGAGAACAATTTAATGTTAATTTCACCTCTTTTATGCTTTTGTAGCTTCATGTAAGCTTGAGTTGTGTCAGAAAGAGCAGAATGAAGAGAGAAGCAGTTTCATAAGATATTATTATCACTAAGAAGAATTTTGGAAATCGTCCCAGCTGATGATCAACATGTTCCACTCCACACTTCATTTATATACAGCAGATCCAAAAAACTGTCACAAAGGCTGAATGTAAAATACAGTGACGTCAGTACAGTAATTTTGCAATACAGTGATGTCACTAATATGTACTTTGAATAATTGCACAACAATATTAATTGAAATAAAGCATTATTATACAAAAGCAGCATCATAAAAGCAGTGTTATATTGAAATTTTGTAAAGTTAAATGATTAATTTTAAAGAATCATTAAAGGAAAATTATAGTAGCTACAATAATTTATTGAGTATTTATCTCTCTTTTGACTCCACTCCTTTGACTCCTCTCTTTTACTCCACATTTTAACAGATTTATCTTTACTTTTCATTCCTTACTATTTCAAAACAAGGCAGTTACTTTAGTTTAAATGCATCATAGTATAAACAAAAACAGTGACCTCTCTAGGAGCGGCCATGTTTATTAATTCAGAAGATATTTATAAGGTCTGAGTTCTCTTGTGGGTGCTTTGATTATGTCACTGTGGTGGAACTACAGTAACTCCAGTGATGTCACTGCAAATTAAAAGCAATATTTCCTCATACGAATTACATTTAGGACATTGAATCGGTGTGTGAAGACATACAGGCATGTACTGACACGCACACTCACATAAGTGTCAGTCAGAGGCTCAGCTGGTGTGAAATAACACCTCTTCTTGCTCTGAAACTGGAGTACTTTCAGACTGCAACCCCCTGCTGCCGTCAGCCAAAGATCAAGGCTGAGAACGGAGAGCAGGGCAGCCAAAATACTGTGTGAGGTCAAACGACTCGCTGACATCTTGTGTTTAACAGAATATATTTTGTGTAAGGGCACTTTGAAGACTTTGTTTCTCATAGCTGTTACACAATGAACAGGACAGTTTAAGGATGATTTAAAGTTTAGTCAAAAGATTGTCAGAGTTAATTATGACTGAAATCAAGAACATCATTTTTATGTGTGTCAAGGCCAAGAAGGCAGCGGGAAATATTAAATTAATCCCTCGGTGCTTGCACTTGTTTTGAATAAATAGCAAAAGGCGCATCCGTCAGTATTTCTCCCTGAACTGTTTTGAATCTGCCCTTAATTTCCCAGTCACGGTGACTAACCGTCGAGGAAATCCCTCTCCAACCCAAACGAGTGAGTGTGTGCTGCGTTTGCCCCGGCAGTAAATGTCAGTGCTCCGCTGATTGAATGCACGACGACAGAGATAACTGTGGGGCAGCACGCTGTCAGGGCAGAGGGATGGCGGCCCAGTGACCTGGACTCGTCACACTCACACACACACACACACACCTCCAGCACTGCTGCCCCACCGGCGAAAACCAAACCACTTCAGGCCTGGATCAAACTCTATTACAGTTACTCATTCTTAATCATCTTGTGACCTGTTTGGAAGATGAGACACAGATTTTTTAAGCTGTAATTTTTAAATGGTTACCTGTGGTTGCCTAATATTTCTGGTAATCGTTGCAGCAACACGGCAAATCCCTCTGAATTTTGGTGCTCTGAGAAGCTTTCCCACACAGGAAGCAGAGTTATGTGCACTGGTGTGTGACCCAGACCTGAACTATGCCAGATATCACAAATAACAGCATGTACTCACCTCAGAAAACACATGCAAGTCTGAGTTTTTTCATTGGAAACTACAGTATTGCTGCTTTGAGGTATTTTCAGTATGAATAATTCAAATTATTTATAGCTTTAAAAATTTCTGTTGCTGATTTAATGTTAGCAGATCTCGTTCTTTCCCAACATTTACTGTGCCAACACACTGAAAAACGCTGAACTACTTCAAAAAAGACTGCAAGGTAGATGTGTGCTGACCTACTTGTGCAATAAAGCATTATGGGAAAAGAGACCAAGGTGAACCAGTATTTATCTCTTACAGTGTCTGTGCTTCAGATTTTATTAATTAAAGTGTATTAACTAAATTGAACAATACATCAGTAGATTGTTTGAACTAAACTTTTAACATCCAAGTCATTAAATTTAAAGTTAAAGCTCTATTTTTTTAATGACTTGTGTTTATATAGTTGTCACATTCACTGACAGAGATGCTAGAAATGCTTCAGTTTCCAAGGGCATGTCTGAGGGCATCACTTTGCTGTGTGTGACAAGCATTAAGACGGTGAGTTGCTATTTGTGGTGAAGAGATTCCCGATGGACTTAGACAGTATTTGAGCTTATTGACCTTTCATTCAAGGATACCTCAAGATCATCTCCGAAACATGGCTGATACTCCGCAACATGTTCAACTGATCGCAATTATGCCCAAAATTAGACTATTGTGATGCTTAAAAACTAAATCTGCTTCTATTTCCACCAAAAGCCGCTAATGAAAATGGAAATATTAGTAAAAAAAAAGGTCCAAGAGTTGTAGGAGAGTGAAATCTAATCAGGAGAAGTTAATGTTTGCATGGCCCTGTTGGAAATTTACAAGATGTACAAGATGTTGACAGCACCATGTGACCAGAAACAGGTGGTACCCTCATTTCTATTCTGGGAACCACGTACAGTATTTGGGCAACTGTACTTGTCTCCCATTAACATAAAGAGCCAGAGCCAGAATACTTTATTTTGTTTTGAACAATGGTAGGTTGAGAGGGTCAGAAAACAAAATGAACACATGTAAAAAATCAATTCTAGATGCATGTACGCATAGAGATTTATGATGTCTTATGTATAAATGAGTGAAATGTCCCTTTAAGATGTTCCTGCATGTCGTCAATCTGCACAGACTCACTTTGGCCCAAATGTGTGGCTGCACCCAAGTGAGACTGGCAACGCTGCAGGCTATAGCAGAGTGCAGCACACACACATGCGCACACACACACAAACACACACACACACACACACAGTCGGCCTAAATAAAAGTGGAGAAGGGCACAGGGGCACAGTGTGTAAACACCTCAGTTAATGTGGTTTTGCTCACAGTTTCCTCCTTTCAATCTCAGCAAGCTGAATTTATTTTAACATGGAAAAATGATAAAGATCGAAGGAAGGATAGCGGATAAGCTGGAGAGAATGTCTGAAAGAGAACAGAGATAAATAAACAAAACTAAAAGCACAAAATGAGTGTTTTTCAACCCAATCAGTGAGATCTATAATCCGACAGAATTTAAATGAGGTCAAGTGTATATGGTGCAGAGCTGGCAGCCAAATAACAGAGCTATAGTGTGTAAAATCCCCCTGGCAGAGTTGTGTCCTGGAGGCAGAGCTCCCACACAACAGACGGGACTCCCATCACACAGCCGGCAGGGTGGAGCAGTCTCACTGCAAAATCGCTGCCAGCAAAACTGAGAGTCCAATCACTCTGTCACAGAGGGGAGAGCTCATGCAGAACGCTGCTGTTTTCCCATTTTTGTAAAATTAGCGGTGATGCCATGTTGGGAAAGTAGCCTGAAGGCTGAGGGATGAGGCCTTGAGACCAGGGTGGTGCCTGTTCACACTCTGAAAAGATAGAAAATGTGAATGTGGTGCATTATTGAGTCTGTAGGGAAATCTACATCCATTTGACTTGTTTCTCTGTGTCTTCTCATGATCTGATCTGGATGAAAGCGAATGTGTTTTCTCTGGCTGTGTGTGCTGCAGTAAGAATGTTATTTACAGATAATGAGGGAATCCTTAATGGAAACTACCAAAGCGGCTCGCTAGAAATAAGCAGCATCTGGTTCTGTTTTCACTTTTGGTTTTCCATGTGGCAGAGGGCTCATTTTGTGTAAAATAAATGAAATGTGTATTAAACATAAAGAATGATGACTAGAGGCCTTTTTGCTGTGTCATCTTGGGAGCAATTTTGACTATGAGAGGTGCAGGAGCCTCAACGGGGCCTTTATTGTAGTCCAACAGAAATGTTTTATGGCACATTTTTTAAATTAAAGCTGCCATGATTGGCATCTTGTTTAAAGCAGAGGTTGGTTTTCATGACAAGGACCTCTAAAGAGATGCAAATTAGATCATAGACTCCCATCGGATAAAGTTTTGGCCCAGGGTCCATAACCTGAAATGAGTTTTAATGACAGAGAATGATTTGGCCATATAAATGATCTTAAGATATAAGAGTTTGCATTTATATTAATGTATGTGCCATATATGTCATGTATATGTATACTGTCTGAATAAATAAGTTATAATTCATTTGCCATGGCCAGAGGAAATATTGATTCAATTTTTTTTTCAAATGTATGTAATAATTAAAAGCTAATTAAGAGCGTTTTTGCTTTTATTTTGAGTTGAATTAACTTAGTTTTATTTTATTTTTTTTATTTAATGTTTATTTTTTAAAACTTTTATTGAGTAAGGCTCACCGGAAGTGGCGTGACTTAGCCACTCTAAACTTGCATTAAACCGTTTAAAAAAACAGTTATAGCTAGCTAGCCTATTTTAAACATTATTTTAACTATTTCTAACTTGACTTTAGACCTCAAACGAAAGAGAAAAAAACAAGATTTCTATTCGGTTACCATTTCTGCAATCGTAACACAGGTCATTCACAAAATGATGATTTAGTTTATCTTCTTTTATCAAATTTTACCTGCTAGATACATGCTAACTGACATTAGCATGCAAGGCTAGGTTTTGATCTTAGCAAACAAACTAACTGGTAGCATTTTAAGTAATCTTCCGTCCTTTCGTGGAAACACAATATAGTTTACTTTTAAGAGATTGTAGGATTTATATCTTTGATTTGTTTTACACATCACCAAAAAACAGACAATAATATAGCATAGCTTTGCAGGAAGATATTCCCCGGGGGTTTATTCAACTTTCCACATTTTTAAAAAAAACATTGGAAAAATAACTTAAATTAAAAATGGCTGCACTCATTGCAAGAATCAACTTTCAAAGTTAACTTTTCTCTGTATTCACTGAACTTAACCACCGGTTGTGTTTTATGTTTTTATCCAAAAGTTGTGGTCAGTCTGTTACCAAACGGGGGCGCCATCATGGAGGACAGGCCCAGCAAGGGCAGGCTGTGCAGTGTGGAGGCTCGCGGGAGGGACGAGCCTCATCCAGACTGCTGCCATTGGCTCCTGCGACGTTATAAATACAGGCAAATGGCATTTACCGGCTCAGAGCAGGCGGAGACGCAGAGGGGAGGCAGGCAGGCAGGCAAGTTGGGAGGTACCGACACCGCATCTGTCGTTTCACATCACGAAGATTCACGCGCATTCAGGATTGGACTCCCTTTTTTCTATCTTTAATCCCGATTGAAATCAATGAAGGAGAGACGCTCTTGTCAGAAATTATCTCTGAAATCCGGCATGGATCCCAGTCAGAGTGTGAAGTGTAAGATAGTGGTGGTGGGAGACAGCCAGTGCGGGAAGACTGCCCTGCTTCACGTGTTCGCCAAAGACTGTTTCCCTGAGGTGAGAGCCTGCAAAACCTGCTGATGATGAACGTCACGCTAATTAACCTGGTTTCATTAAACCTCACATAGAATCAAACACGTCGTGCTTCGGTATAGATGATGGGACAGATGGGTCAATGCTCCAGTGAGGCTGAAGGACGTACTTTGTGTATTCGGGCATCTATGTGCTGCATGTGTATTAGTATGTGATGCAGATGTATTATTTCCAATAAACACAGATCTAACAGTACAGGAGTGTTATGTTAATAGTTTGTGTTTTAAGGGGAGTTTTAACTGTGGCTGTGCACATAGTTTTTGCATTAATTTCTCAGTTTACAAGCTTGATTTTATTAATTTTTTAATCAAAGTTCAAACTCTCAATTTCCATCTTCTGTGTCCTTTATGTGTCTTTCCTGCAGAGCTACGTCCCCACAGTGTTTGAAAACTACACAGCCAGTTTTGAAATCGACACACAGAGGATTGAGCTCAGTTTGTGGGACACCTCAGGTAATTATGCCCTCCATTGCCTCTCTCTTGCCTTCTTCATGCATGTGTTGCTCCTAATATGCTCTGGTGAAATGTTCAGACATGTCCAAACATGCAGGTCACTCTCACAAACCCTGTGTGTCCCCTCTGGACACGCACACTGCTCTCTTGCTGATTAGAAAGGATCAGATAGAGGTACAATTTCATTCAGGTTTGGTCATATCCTCATGAACTAACACTGATGCTGAGGTATTTCCCCAAAAATGTCTAAATCATGAGGTATAAAGAGGCTCAGGCTTGCATTTTTTGAATAATGAAATTAATCTCTGACCCATTTTAATCAATAAAGCTGGGTTAATCCTTTCTCATAGTCTGGAGTTGCTGTTTCTACAAGCCAGATACGATTCCTCTCAGATTATTAAAGCAGCTCACCTTTTACCCACATACACACATACATACTTACATAGATGGCATTGTGGTTTCGTCAAGACAAATGGATTCGAGTGTTGGATTGATGAATTTTCCCAGCTGGCCAAAGCAGAAACAGGAAAGGAAAGATAATGACAGGCTGAAAGGAGTCCACATTCATACATCTGGAGAACATATTTAGAAATTCTCTCTATTGGGATGATTTGGGGAAAGTTCAGTTGTGCAACACGTGTGCTGATTTTCTAGCTGTTATCGTTTGTTGGTTGGACTTTGTGTTCAGCGTCCAAACCAGCTGCTGCATCCCCCCGTGTGTGTGCTTAAATGTGTCTGAGTGTGTGTAAACAAACCCACTTTTCCCATCCATCAATGCCTGGGCAGTGAATAGCACAGCAGTCAGGCGTGAGTGAGGCGTATGTTGAGTGTGTGCGAGCTGGTGGTGTGTGTGTGTGTCAGTGTGTGTGAGTGTGGAGGGGGTTGATGGGCGGGGACAAGCCGACAGCCAGCTGTTGCGGGTCTCTGGCCTGGAATTCCTGAGTGATGTTTGAGTAACTTTCTCGAATGTGGAGATCAGCGTGAAACAGTTTGTGCTCCTCAAATGAAACAAAGCAACAGAAACAGTTAAAAAAAAAATTTATTTGTACAAATTAAGCAACAGCTGGACTTAATTTGAGTAGCAATGCAGCATCTTAAAGTTAGATTTTTGCTGTTTTATACCTGAAAGTAAAAGCATTACCAGATACTCTCATTGTCAGACTCAGTAACAGTACGAACAAGCAAAACATGGAGCTCAAATTTCAGATTCTTCCACCCCTGCAGTGTGTGTGTGTTGTGGAAGGGGAAAGGCGGAGAAATGAAAGCTGGACAGAGTGAGAATTTTGTTTTATTGCGCCGTGTTGGCCCGCTGCCTGGAGCCATTTTTCTTTTTCTCTCTGCTTCATAAAACAGCGAGGGGGGAGACGCGGTTCCTATTAGATCAGTGGGTCTGAGATGGAGCCAGCCCCCCTCATCCCTCCCCCTCAATCCTCACCCCCACCCAGCACACACACAAGCTTTCCACACACACACCCAGTGACTGATTGATACAGCTTTCGGCTTGACTGGTCCCTTTGTAGAGACACCCATCGGCCATGGCCAATCCAATTGATCCCTTATCTCCAGAGGTGTGCTGGGAGGGGGGCTGTGTGTGTGTGCGTGTATGTATGTGTGTGTTTGACCCCAGCATGCTCTCGGACAAAGACCAGGACGCAAAGATGAAGACAAACACTGTGGACTGCCACCCCCCCTTCCTTGACTGGAGCACACCTACACACACTGTGGTGGTCTTTGTTCTGCAGTGATGAGTGGCCTAATGAGCAGCCTGGTGTGTGTGTGTGTTTGTTTAAAAGGGAGGATGATGACAGTAATTCAGGTCATTAAGGTAAATGCCTGCCAGTTGTATTGCCTTCCATTTGTCCGCCACCCTGCTTGTCTGTACTAGGCTTTGCCTCACGGACTCAGGGTGGGGCCCGTTGGGGCCGAGGCTCAGCCTTTGATGCCTGGCACTCCTTTCACAAGCAGAGGAAGCGGTTTACGCTGTCTGTCTGCCTGCCTGCCTCCCTGCATGTCTAAATGAGCTGCAAAGGTGTTTGTTTGGGAGTCAAAGGGGAAGATAGAGAGAGACGGGGAAGGTAAACAGAACGACCCCCGTGGCTCGGTGTCTTTGTGCCTGAGGCCTCTTCTCATTTTCCTGAGTTAAAATGAGCAAAAATTCATCACAAAGTAGGTAAATCTGAGACAGGGCTGCAACTAAGAGCATTTTATATTGACATTATGGTTTAATTTAGTTCTTCTTCCTTTATGCTTGGCAATTAAAAGTTTGTAAATTTCAGAAAACAGCAAAGAAATGCCTATTACACTTTCCCAGCAAACACTGGGATGTCTTTAAATTGCTTGTTATAACAGCCTAAAACCAAAAGTAATTGAATTTGCTGTCATATAAAACACATAAAAGTAGCGAATCCTCCACATTAGAGAAGCTGAAACCACTAAATGTTTGAATTTTTTGGAACAATTCGGAAAAATTTAATGGCTCCTATGCTGCATAGATTGATTATTTTGGCTGCACAGTGGCAACACAGCAAGCTAATTACTTGAGTTTTGGCAAACAGTTGCTTATTTGTACATCCAACCGATCTGGCACAACGTTTGCATTTATTTAGGTTCATGTCTCTGGCCACATAATTTTTCCAATATTTCCAGTATTCATTATAATGTTGGTTAAGGAAAATCTGTGGCTTTTTCGCTGCTAACTGCGCTGCTGTGTTCACAAGCGAGTCACTAACTGTCTCTGCTGTTTGAAGGGTTGGTCAAAGCTCTGAAAACAGCTGTTTGTAGCTTCTGGGAACAAAGCTAATGGAAAGTTGAGAGTGAACCAAAACAGTGGAGTTTCTGGCTGAGGGACCAAATCAATGAGCTGAAAAAAGGCCAAAATGATCCATAAAGCCATTAGAGGTCAGGTTTTTAATTTTAAGGTGGATTCTTTAACACCAGCGACCCTTCTCACGTTACAAAAAGTCATCTGACCCCTTGTTTATGTTAAAACATTGATTAAAGCAGCTTTTAAGTTGTTGTTCTTTAATTTTCTGTCAATCAGCTAATCGTTTCAGCTCCAATCTCAGGCCTATGGAAAGTTGTTTTAAGCAGATTTTGCACCTTTGCACTTGTGAAATATTCACGATGTACTTGTTTAGGAAACTGCAGGGAACTTGGTATTAGTAGCTTAGTATATTTCTTACTTTGGAAGTCAGTCTGTGATGTTTGTTGTGCCTTTTTTAAACAACTTCCCAAAACTAGGACAAATAAAAGCTTCAATCACATTTTATCAGAGAAACACGAGAACTCTCAGGCGTTTGCACAGCAAGGACTCCCAAAGTGATACATGTGTTAAACCCTAAGGATAACATTTGATAATATTTATCCTAGAGAACCTTTGGGGGGAAGCTTTTGTTTCTTTTTTGTTTAGTGCTGATTTTAGCAGCTGTTGGCTATGCACATTTAAAAGTTGACCTAATTTGAAAAACAGGAAGAGAGTCAGATAAAGGAATTTTTGAGGAAGATAATGAACATCATGACAGAGTTTGGTCTCAGCTGTCCAGATTATCATTTCCTTCTGTAGTTTCTTGAGCATGTTGCATGTGCAGTTTCCCCTGTAATGGTGCACAGTTTAGCTCCGGGACTTTTTCATGCACTTAGTAAGCTTCTCTGCGGCTCACACACGCACACACACACACACACACACTGTGCCCCCTCCATTCCTCTGTCGGCAGCCATTGTTGCATTGGATCACATTTCTGGGCTCAGCGAATTGGAGCCACATGTCTGGCATTCCTCAGACTAAAGGTTCCTACTTCCTCCTCCACAAAGACCCCTATTGTACCCAGCAGGCCCAGATCCTTGGTGGAGTGAAAGAGAAGTGGCGTGG
Source organism: Ctenochaetus hawaiiensis (assembly GCA_029783645.1). NCBI lineage: Eukaryota > Metazoa > Chordata > Actinopteri > Acanthuriformes > Acanthuridae > Ctenochaetus > Ctenochaetus hawaiiensis. The sequence continues at coordinate 11,513,135 of JAPZDY010000017.1, forward strand.
TTCTCTAAAGCCCTACCTCGTTTCCAAAGGGAAATTGAATCACACTAGAATTTGCAGACAGGCGAGAAAGCCTTGAGCTGACTGTGGTTATACACTGTATGAAGTAAAACACAGTGGAATCTTGGGAGTTTTTGTTGTCATCGAAGGACTTTTTGTGTTACCGAACACCTGACATCAAAATGTCTGGTCTTGACATTGAGCACTTTGCATTCTTTGCTCTCCACGTCTCGACTGTAACCTGCTCAAATATGCTGCCTGTTTGAATGCCTGTGTTAATTCTACTGTAGACATACTTGATTTATACTTTGTTGTTAGTGGGGCCTTGGGTGCCGCTAACCAAACCAGCGTCTGTGGATCTTAATTGTGTGTTTTAAGTCCATTCACATCTAGATGTTAGTTTTCAACAAGTCTGATTACATGGAATGAGATCTGAGAGATGACAGTTTACCTTGTTGGACTCTTAAAAACAGAGAAGTTAAGTTTTTACCAAAATAACTTAACTACAAGTAAAGCAGTTATGGCCAGACAACTGCTAGTATTCAACAGTACTGGGTATTCCACCTCAGTCATATTTTTCCTTATCTAAAATATATCTTTGCTGTTTTTACAGTATCTTACTTTGCCAAAAAGTGTTATATGTCTGCTTGTCTTTAAACATATTAACATTATATAAAAGCATTTTCTACTTTAATATGTTAACATAGTTAAATGGTAAAATACAGTTCCATAATGTGGTATTGTCACACTGATAATATATTGTTTCATAGCCTATTGTAGTAGTACATATTGTAACATTGTAGAAGTCTTTAACTGTAACAGTAACACTACATATTATATTGTCACATTAAAACATATAATATCTTATGTTGTATCATATCTTAGAGTAGCATTGAGTAACATTGTATCTTACTATAATATTGTAACATATTACACATATGATATCTTTCGGTAACATTGTATTGTGTTGTCATGTTGTAACATGTTGTGCCATAAAATATCAAATTGCGTACTGTAACATATCAATTTGAATGTAATTTAGATATTAGAATGATGTTATTTTAAATGTTACATAGCAGGATGGCTGTGTTTGCAGCAACAGATATCTTGGTAACCACAGCAACTAAAGCAGATAAAAGCAAATTGGTCTTTGTCGTCTCTGTTTGTGTTGAATGTGTCTGGCTGATGAGAGGTTATATATTTAAACTGGATGGTGTAGGATGGCTGGACGTGCCTGTCACCGTTTGTTGTTTCCACAGGTGTTCCCAAAGGCTTAACACCTCTCCACACACACACACATGCTGACCGCCCCTCAGCTCATTTCTGCTCTGCTCAGCTATGTTAGCTATGCAGTAAATCAGCAGGCCTGCAGACCTGTTGCCATACCTCCAGACTGTCAGACGCAGCTGGCTTACCTCAGGACTGTGTGTGTGTTTGTGTGAGATAAAGTAAATTTCCATGTCTGTAAGGCGTCCAGCAGAAAAAGTGGGATGTCTTGAACATAATGGAATATTTGAGGAGAGAATTCCAGACAGGCAACATGAGGAAATTTCAAATTTCTTTTTCTGTGGAAGCCAGAGAACATCTGGGAATTCGCATAATGAGTCACATCACGTGAACACAGCTGTATGTATTTTCCAACTCGTTTCATGTGTGTTTATTGCATTAAGTGGTGGCTTTTATCCCAGCTGTTGCGGAAACAAGCCCGAAAAAGCGCATTAGAAAACCAGGAAGGAAGGCCATTTTTACATCTTGGAAGAGTTTCTCCGGAGCCTTGGAAAGTCATTCGGTTTTTTAGGACCACAGTGGAAGTTCGGCATTGTTTCACATTTTATTTTATCCTCTCGTCAATACACTTAACAATATTTATTTGCTGTGAGCAAGACACAAGGAGGGATATGTTTCGGAGGAGGCGAGGGGGCTGGAGAGTGTGTGTCACTGTGTGGTTAAAAGGCAGAGAGGGTGGACGGGGTGTGTGTGTCTTCCTTCCAGATTTAGAGATCCTGCGGGGGAACAATGACAGGAGCTAATTAGATGACAGTCACCAGGTCTTTGTGTGCATGTGTGTGAGAGTGTGTGTGTGTGTGTGGCTGTACCATGTGTGTTAGCTCTGGGATTTCCTCTTATCTTTCCGGTTGGCAGGAAGATGACCTCAAAGCAGAGTTTGGTTTCCAACGCAGGCATAATGCAGTTACGACTCTGCTATAAACCTCAGACAAGAAAGAAATCGTCTCTTATTAAAAGTCTCCTGAAAACCATTAACAAAACAGTACACACACACACACCAACACACCACATCCACATTTGATCCACTATGAAAATTGCTGCTCTTCATTTTCTTGTTTATGTTGTGCTTCTAATGGTTTGCTGGGATGCATGCAGGTGATTTTTAGCTATAAACACTCTAATCTGCAGGTAGTTCACAGGAAAATGTGCAGACACATGAGAGACACTTTGAAAACAAGACCTCACACACTGCACCCAGCAATTCAGATATGTGTGTTTCGTCTCATTGGCTTGGTAAAAACAATCAATTCTTTGTAAAATGTCACCGACTACAGCTTACCCTCTCAGTCGCAAGCTCTTATTTTTCCAGTGATTGGTTCCAGGCTGTAAGAGCTGGAAAAAAAAAAGGAAAACCTTCAAACAATGCAATGCGGTTGTGATTGATTGTGAGACAGCCATGAAAAAGGGAAAATATTTTCTTGTGGAGGATCTTGCATTCCTTCTCGCCTTGTACTTCCTGTGTTGTGTCGATAGCTGCTCAGAGTTAAGCCTTTTTGTTTAGATGGTGTCACCCATCATGCAGCTCTCCAGAAAGACACTCAGTCTGAGTGGAAAAGCAGAAAATCGTTGTTTCCATATGAAACACATTATATTTCGATCAAGACATCAAAATCATGTATTCTGTGTAGTTTCTGGCATCCAGTTTTCACTGACTTTAATGTAGTAAAAAGACATTAAGACACACAAATTAAGTGCATCCTGGATGACCTGTGTGTGTCAACAATGGGATAATAAATACTGTGGTATTCAGGGTTTGAGCCAGAGCAAACCTCTGACTTCCTTAAAACATAAAATGCAATGTCACTAAAACTACTAATCCCATTAACATCAAACACTATAATACAGAGAAATTTGAAGGCAAGATATTGATTCAAATAGTGTAACAGTAACATGCTAACAAAGCCATTATTTCCAGTATTATCCCTCTTATAATTAAGATATAACCTTGTGGCACTCAGTTGGTGTAGTTTTCACAGTATTGTTTATTGTCCCTGCTGGATGGATCAGTGACCCCTAGTTTAGTTACTAATCCGCCCATTTGACCTCCTCCCAGATAATCCCGGCTCAAACAATGGGAATGTACGATTTTGGACATAGATACAGTTCAGATTTCTGTGTGCAGCGGCGGTACATTTATTGTGCACACAACCGGCCAGTGTCGTGCTTTGTTGCACGAGGCCGAGGCCTGGAAGGAAGCGTGGATTGTTTAAACAGTGTCGTCTCCCATCCAGACTGTTTAGATTAGGGATCACTAGATCCCTGAGTGTGTGCGTATGTGTGTATGTGTGCATGTGACAGTGCATTCCTGGCTTTTCTCCACTGCGGTGTTTAGAAAAGGACCTCCCAGGGGAACCTTCAGTTACCCAAAAACAAAATTCCCCGGATTTTTGGCAGCTGCTTGTGTGTGGTCAGCCTCTCGCTTGTCATGTGATCTTGACTCACCTTGACATGACACCACCCTCCCCTCCCCCCCTGCCCTCCCTTCCTCTCAGGAGATGTTTCAGTCTGGCAGAGAGATGGGCGTCTCCCTCGCACATGGTTTTAATTTTGAGCTGAGAGTCATTTCCTCGATCTGAATTTCACAGTTTGTCGGGAAAAGATTTCTTCAACGAGCCATCTTGTCGCAGTCAGCACATTTTTCCTTCTGATGCTGCGTTATTTGTTTTTTCTCGCCTGGTTGCTAGGGATTATGGCTGAGCTGCAATCATGTCATATGAGTAGAACTGTCAGAAATGCTTTAGAGTTTAGTCATGGTCACACGTTCTTGAAAATATGTTTGAGGTTTTCTGAAGTTTTCGGTTGCTGCCTCTCAGTTTAATGCAGGTATTTCCTTTTTCAGTGGAGCCACGATTCTGATCATCTCTAAGGGAAAAAGTTCTCAAATGAGAAAACCTGTGCAAATCCGGCCTTGTGGCCCGAGGTATCCAATTTCTGCCTGTAACATGCTGATGGAGAGGTTTTCCCCTTATTCCTGGATATGGATCCCTGCTCCCTGCTGAGTTTCCCAAAATAGCATTCAACAGCAGAGTTAGTCATGAGAAGTTTGAAGTGTTTTCTGCAGGCTGCTCATAGATTCACATGGATGAAATCAATACTGCTCTGCTGCCGAAACCTAAGTTTAGGTGCATTTGTTTGTTCATGTCTTTGCCAAACTGAATCCGAATGTTATACGAATGTGTCTCAGCTTCTTTATTTTCCTGTGTTTCAGGATCTCCATACTACGACAACGTAAGGCCCCTCTCCTATCCAGACTCCGACGCCGTCCTCATCTGTTTCGACATCAGCCGCCCTGAAACACTCGACAGCGTACTGAAAAAGGTTTGTTGCTCTGCTAAATATAGACACATTTATTCGAGAGGGCGAACATCAAGCCTTTGATTCACTCAGTAGAAGTATTTAGCCTTTAAACTCTAATCGCTCCTCTCCTCTGATCACATTTAAACTGCTGATGAAGGCCATGTTGCATGTAAGTGGATCAAAAATCTAATCCACCGCCAAGAGATTTTTTTTGTAGCCTCTGTCATGTCAGATCTTGTGACGTGAAGTTGTAAAGCAGTAATGTGACTTGAAGGTCGTCGGGTTAAATCACCGGAGCGGCTGAAAGAGGGAAGTAACACTCTGAACAGGCTGACCTCTAAACTGTACTGAGCTGCAGACACAAGTTCCTCACAAGGAGCTGCTGGTTGATGTCTGATGACTGTGGTCGCACTGGTTGTACTGGTTGGCTCCCACATGTCAGAGTGTGTATTGGGCATGAGGCCGGACACACAGCATCAGTCATCTGACCAGTGGAAGGCTGTGATGGTACTAAAAATGCTAAAAATGTAAAAGCATTGTTGTTTGCAGTGAAACACACACCTGGGATGTTCTCCTCTTTTGTAAGGAACTTCCTGTTTTCATGGTGTTTTATTTAGCTGCCCATAAAAGGTCAAATATGACCAAGTTGCTTAAAATAAAGGTCTTCCCATTGGTTAGATGTATTTTGGGCAGAAGTGAAAAAGTGGAGCTGGGAACAAGCAAATTTATCACAAATCTATCCGTGTTATTGTTTAATCAAGTTAGCACGCCAATTATAATATTGCTTATCTGTTTCTGATCTTCTAATCTATCATCAGCAGTAATTAAGAATATGTTAACAAGTTGTTCTGGTTCGATGGCCGTCTGCTCACATAATTCAATGTGTGTGTGCTTAAGCTAGTCAAAGGTCACGTTTCATACAATTACCGTCCGGATTAGTATTAGCTTTGTTCTGGGCTTCTAGTCAAGTGGTGTTTGTGCAGACAGAAAGTGATAGACACACTGTACAAAACAACTTCCTCTTTGGATGTCGATGAACTTGATCCCCTGACCGGTCAGCCAGCCAGCCAGCCAGCCAGCCAGCCAGTCAGTCAGCCAGCAAGCCCTGAGGCACATTAGCCTCAGATTAAAGCCCCTGGAGTAATGCCATTGATCACAGAGCATTTATTGTTGTCAGGGAGGAAACATGGGGATTATTTGTGGTTGGTTTTCAGGGTTCAAAGCGTGAGGGGCTGCAGGAAGTGGCAGCTGTAACCTTTTGTACTTAAAGGATGGGTGACGGGGGGTGGGACCCATGGGATCATTGTGTCAGGGCATCCTGGCTAATGTGAATATCTTAACTGATGTTTGAATCACAATGTTCAAACATTTAGCTTCTTAATTAATATATTGATAAGTGGCCTTTTAGGAAAAAATGAGATGGAGAATATTGATCTTTTGCTCACATTAAACCTTTTCTAGCAGTGATGGTTGATCATTTTCCATCTTTCCTCACTACTCTTGAATTAATTAAAAGGAAATATTGACTTTCTCCAACTGTTGCACATTTAAAAACTCTCTGTGCTCCTCCACAGTGGAAAGGGGAGATCCAGGAGTTTTGTCCCAACACTAAGATGCTGTTGGTTGGATGTAAGTCAGACCTGCGCACCGACCTGAGCACACTGGTGGAGCTTTCCAACCACAGACAGACACCCGTCTCTTATGACCAGGTATGCAGCTTAAAAGTGTCGTAAATAATAGATTTATGAATGAACTTTGAAGGAAATTAGTAAAGCTGTTTTGTGACTGAATTTGAACATGAATAATCACTCCTTGTACTTTACTTTAAGCCATGTTAACTGATCCCCAGGAGTGAAAATCCTCTCGTCATTGTTGACGTGGGTACTTAAAAAATGTGCTAACCTCTCGCTAACCTGAGCTTTTTTCCTTTCCTGTTGTGACCATATATGACCTCTTCCTCCTCAGGGCTCCAGCATGGCAAAGCAGATCTCGGCGCCCTACATCGAGTGCTCGGCTCAGCAGTCGGAGAACAGCGTCAGAGACATTTTCCACGTTGCCACGCTGGCTTGCATCAACAAAAACAACAAAAACGTCAAGCGCAGCAAGGCCGCCCGCGGCAACAAGAGGATCTCACACATGCCTGGCAGGCCCGACCTGGCGGCTGTGGCCTCGGACCTCCGGAAGGACAAAGCCAAAAGTTGCTCTGTCATGTGACTGATCGGACTGAGGAGGATTAGACTGAGAATGAGGACAGAGCACAGTGCAAGCAGGAAGCCAGGGGGCAGCGCTCTTTCCTGCATGCTAAAGACCCCTTATTTGTCTGGAAAGGGGTTTTATAAGCTTCAATTGATGTACATGTTACTGGAATACTCTGCACCAATGAAAACTCAATGCGTAGTAGCGTCCCAATCCATGTGGCCCCCCCGCCCCACCAGATGAGGAAGCTATCTGTCAGTGAGCTACCTGCTCAGGGAAGTGACCTGCTTCCTCTGGGAGGATGAAGCGGATGCGGTCGAGGCTTTCCACACCAACAGGAAATGAGCAAGAGAAGTGATGTCATTATTAGACACTCATATGTAAAGGAAAGGTTTTAAGAACATGTGATCTTTTGTAAGAGAGCCATAGCTGACGTTGGGGGGGGTTTGCTGCCTGGGGGAAAAAAAAAAAGAAAAGAAAAGATGAGCTGCTGTTGTTTGTGCTGGATAATAAAAGGCTTTTTTGCTCGGAGGGCTCATACAACAACTCGTCACTGTGGTCTGGAACTGACTCACTCTCACCCCTGCTCCCGTAACTGTTAGTGTGCAGAGGAGATTAGAAGAGCAAATCCTTCGTCTGCACAAAGGAAACCTAACGCTGTCTGTCCCTGTCTCTGATATATGTCGGTATAATGTGAAGTCATTGGTGTGTAACTACATCATCTTTTTATTTTAGCTTCATCTTAATGAGTTTCAACCATGATCCCAGAAGCTGAAGGATTCCTCTGATTACGCCTGAGCTGTTTGACTTTATAGCTGCACGTTTATATCAGTCAGACAGCCGTTCTGTGCCCGTTAATTTCACCTCAACAGCGATGGATCCATAATGACTCTCTGAAGACAGATTATCTGAACTGTTCTCCACGCCGACAGCTTTATGGAGCCCTCTGCATTGTCCTGGAGAGCCATAAGCAAAATGGCTCAAAGCTGTTTCCAGCGTTGTTGATCTGGCCAACAATTCCTCATGTTTATCTGATTAACTGATGTGATTCTGCCTTCAATTTTCACCGATTTTGTGACACTTCTTTGAGAGTAAATGAAGCAGGAATAACTCACACAGCACATTTTAAAAGCTTTAATAGGCCCAAAAGCTTTAATTGAGCAACACTCGACAAATTTGACCAGTTGTGTGAAATGATTATGCCCTAACAAGCAGACAAGCAGTCTGAGCTATGAATCATTTTTCCACTGCACTTAAGCGAGGGAGTGGAAATGAAAGCAACAATTAAAGCTTGTTTATTAGGCTTTGAAAACATCGGAGCTCTCTGCTTTGATTTCCCTGCAGCATTCAGACTCATAAAGGCCTGGTCACACCAGCATTTGAAACCCTGTGAATTTACAGTAAAATCAGTTCTTTCCATTGGAATAACCACAAGAAGTGAATTTGCTCTGCCATTAAGTTCAAGTCTGGTGAATGTGGGCCATTGACCAATGAGTAAACACTATTTTTAACACTTAATTAACTAAACAGCTTTCTGTGTGACCAGGCCTTAACACAAATTGGATGATTTTATTTTTTCATGATTCAGTAGTTTAGAAGTTAGGATCATTTCAGTGACTGGGTGTCATAACCCTCAAACCTGTGGGGCTCCTCTCAGTAATGTCATAATGTAAACAACAAATGGGTGTCAGACTTTTCTAAAGCCGTAGGAAGCTGTTTTTAAATGTGTGGTTTTCTCTCCAACAACAGTGCAATTAATGAGCTGTTTAATTATCAGAGGTATTGATGCACTTTTAATGTAACTTTCAAACTTCCCAATTAGCTTGTTCAAATGCCTGAGCTGTCGGATTTAGCAGCTCAGTGGCCCAACTCTTATCTTCATTTTTCTAATCTGTTGTCTCTTCCCCGTGTACATTGTCATGTTTTCCTGAATGTTGATGTCACCTTCAAATGTCTTTGCCAATGTTGTTGCCGCAATATTTATTGAATTATATATTTTCCCTTTAGAATAAATGCAAATGGAGTTAAAGTGAGGTGTGTTTTCTGTTTGTCAAGAGGAAAACATGATGCAGGATGGAAAAATGAGGCCATTGTTTTGCCATCTTTCAGTTCAGTTATCACTTTACCGCAACACCCAATTCACTCATAGGAAAGACACTAAATTTAGTATTTTCAGGCTGTAGCTAAAAAATAATCTGACGACAAAAAAGGTTGATAGCAGATTTATAATGAAACAGATCATATTTTTCTGACCATTGCATCATTTGGCTCTCACCATGTTTTACACCTTCTGAGCTGAGGTATCATCAGTCATTTCTGCACCGGCTCAGACTGCTATCAAACATTTTCAATCTCTTTTTAGCATAAAGCTGAATTTATATGGAGAGTGATAGCTTCCAATACCATATATTTACATCAAAAAGACATGCTAGACGTTGGTTACTCAATGTAAAACCAGAGATTTCTTGAGTAAACACAGGTATCATACAGGTCAACAGAAATCAGACGTGGACCTCAGCACCTGTGGTGTTAACAACCTCATTCCAGACACATCTGTGTGTTTATGTGAAGAGCTCTGCAATCACGGTGATATCAAACAGGTGCGGTCTCTTTCAGAGTCAAACTGGACATAAACACCTCAGGAATGATTGCAAAGTGTTTCAAGAAGGCAAATGAACCTTTTCATAGATCAAATAAATTCTCTATAATGTACTTAATCCAAGTAACGAGGGAATAAAAATCAGCTTCCTTATTTAAAACAGGAAATCAAATCAGTTGAATTTATAAGTGCAATAAAACAGGACTTGGGTATTAAATCTCATTTAAAGCTTTATTAGAGACAATTAAAGTTGATGCTTATTTAGTTTCAGATAAGTTATATACTGTCTGTCTGTTGCATGAGTCATATTTTCTTTACCGTCATCCTTTAATTGTGTGAATTTGGACAAAGAGCACACCTGTGATCTAATGTCATGAGTGCACAGGTGCGGTTTATTTAGGGTCAGCTAACTTTCACACAGTGATGCAGCTGGAAATGAGATGGGAGCTTTTGTTTGCTCTCTGACAAAAGCTTTTTGCATGTACAGTACACAGACATGCCTGGAGTCAAATCTCTTAGAAACCATCAATACAGTCAATATTTTCCAGCGCTTTGGTGGATTATGCAAAGTTGACTTTTACCAGACTGTTTAGGGTGGTGTATTATTTTTAAAGACCCATTTAAATGGAGATGAGATGTGAGATGTCAACAATACTGTAAATCCTTTACAAGGCTCTGTTTTTTTGTACATAGATAACTGAATTAACCTGATTTCATTGTTGATATTTTCACCAAAGCCTGTTGTTTGAGTCCCTTAAGGCAGACTTAAAGTTTATATGGAGCTGTTGTCATAGCAAAAAAAGGCCTTAAACCCAAACTGTCCCAGTTAGCTGGAGCAAAACTTTTCACTTGAACCCAGACATGAGGTCACGTTCAGACACAAATACACTCATTCAGCAGAAATCCACTTTGCAGATTCATTTCATATTTTAACAGTAAAAAAAATGTTTAAGGTGTTTCTTCAGCTTAAAATGAACCACTGTGCATCTGCAGTGGTGTTTGCACAATGTGTATGTGGTACACTGGTACTGGTATGTTTGTGTTAAAGAAAAAATAATCCAAGGTTAAAAAAACAACATATTAAACCTTGTATAAAGAAGTAAATTAGCTGAATGACAGTTTAGAAGTCATTTTAGTTTGCTGATGTGTTGTTGGCTCTAAGAACGGGGCCTCGCTCTTGTAGGGTTGCATAGTAGAAACATTTCTAGTGAATGGATATATAAAAGGAAAAATGTGTTAATTGAATATTCATGGGAAAAAATAACTACTGTAGATGCGATGCTAAATGGGTTAAAATAGTTTAGTGTTTATCCATCAGTGTTAACGTTCTCCTCTTCAGTATGACAACATTCCTTTGAGAAAAACAAGTTGGACTTGGGTCCTTGACTGTCTTGACATCCGAGTGAAAAGCAGGTTTTGTAGCGGCTGAATAAAACAAAAAGCCCTCTGTGAGTCAGGCTACATCATCTCTTTCTGCTTGAAAAGCTAAAGTATCACTGCAAGCAGACAATGTCGTAAAGGCCGTGGTAAAATCCCCCGGGTTGCAGAGCATGCAAACTGCTTTCCCTCACACAGCAAGCCTATATATCATGCAATGACTTCATCACATATGTGAGGTCTCAGATGTATTAGGTTGTGAAGGGCAGGAAAACAGGGCTGTCAGGTGAAAAATAATGTCCGATGAAAGATGCACAACTGTGTTCCTTATGGCTGCATTTCTTTTTTCAGTAACACATATTAGCATCAGATTTAAGCCTCAAAGTCCATGACTCATTTTAGTGATCTGATACTGCAGCTACAGCTACAGCCATCATAAAATTACTTTACTTTGAGTCTCTATTATCTTTAAGTTTATTATTTTTTCTCGCAAATTAAAAAGAATAGTCCACATTTTGAAAAAAATACTCAGACTTAAAAGATACTTTCTTTTAAAGACTTACACAACTACTATAAGCTAATTAGCATAGCTTAGCACCGACTGGAACAGAGAAAACAGCTAGCCACCTGCTAGCTAGCACCTTTGAAGCTCACAAACTGACAAGTCAGGAAGTCACAGAGCTCATACAAGAAGTTTTCTGGCACATAATCCCCCTTAAAACGATTGTGTGTCATTTGTACATTTATGTTTTTTTGCACATTAAAAAAATTAGATGAAACATGCTAATTTTTTTGCTTTAAAAGCTGCTGGAAGGATTTGTTTTTAGACAAAACCTGGCTAGCTGTTTCCTGTTTACAGTCTTTGTGCTAAGCTAAATAAACCAGCTACTAGCCATTGCTTCATTATTAGTTTACAGTTGTTGATGTGTTGTTGGTCTTCTAAACTAACTAATAAGGAACCAAAAACATGTTTAAAAAGTTTTCAACTTTTAATGCTAAATGATGTTTGGACATTCACATTGTTTGTCGATATTCAGTCAAACAGACATTTATTCGTATAATAGCTGTAATCAGGTTTCAGTATTAGTCCTCCAGGGCTTTTTTCTGCAGTCGGTTTTGCCTCAGTATTCACCAGACACACAAGGGAGTAGTCTGTTGTGCAAGATGTGGATCGTCTAACACTTTCTCCACCCAGAGTTCAGCCTCATAAACCAGAATGTAATACGCCCGGCATGTTAAACATCTGAGTGAACGATAAAACTTTTCTACTTCTTCTCAACCGGAGAAACCTGCTTTCTTATTGCCTCCATTGTTCTTTTTCATGCACTCTTTCTTATACATGCACACAAATCAGGTCTGTGATGTCCAGGCATGTCCATTGAGGCTTGTTGTAATGCATGTTGGAAAATGTAGGACATAACTCAGCAAGGTGGAATTAGTCTGGGTGGAGAAAAGGGAAACCACACAAATTGAATTACAACACATTTTCAGCCAGCGAATGAACAGAATTAACTGGGTTGCTTTATACAGAGACAGAGCAGTCCACATGCTAATTGTGTTTGTGCTGTTTCCTTTCTTGAATATTTGCACCGTAAAATCATTTCCCTGCTGATTCACACTGACACTGACTGTAAAAAAGGACAACATCTCTGTTAACCTTGACTCTGCAGCTGGATCCAGATCATAATGGTATAGCCTGACCCACATAATGTAATAAGTCAGGAATCCCACCAAAGCAGTGTGCCTGAGCACAGCTACGGTCTTAAAAACCTCCCCATGGGTGGGCTGACTTGGCAGAAAATCAGGCTTTAGCAAGTCTGCAGTCCACCCTGCTCTGTCCTGTATGTGTCCCTAAACGCCTCATTTTACCTAGCCATGTTGTATAAGTATGGGAGGTGGAGTGAGCTAATCAATTGATTGCAGATGTGCGCCGAGCGATTTCCGCCGTTCTCCTAAGATTGAGTTCTTGTAATTTGCAGCTGGTCAGAATCAGTGACTGTGTTTTTCAGCCTAGCATCAAGGCTTTAAGACTGGCTTTGGTATATTGTTTGATCCATTTTGGTCCAGAATAAAACATCTCAACATTTATTGCATGGCATTAAATTTATTTTATAAACATTCATGGTCCCTAGACATTTATCTAGCATCATTAGCAGGTAACAAAGTTGATATTTGTGTTTTTTTAATGCCAACTACTGCATTTTTTGCCACAAAGCTTGATCCAGGCATTCATATTCCCCATAGGATGAATTTAGTAACCCATTAACTTCCATTTAGCACCTTCATCGGGTCAAAATTTGTCCAATACTACAACTCAAATCAATGCATGACTAATTACATCTCCACTAGCTTTGCTTCACTTTGTGTCTACTGCCAAATGTTAGCGTGCTAACACTCAAACTTATGTACTAAGAGCTAAACGTTCAACACAACAGCCTGTTAGCTTCGTCTCAGCATGCTGATGTTGACATTTAGCTCAAAGCACCTCTTTGCCTCTCTCAGAGCTGCTGTCATCACTGTAGCATTTGTTCTCAGTCTCGTTTAAAATTCTCTGTCACATGCTGACAAATAAACTGACACAGACATGAATCACACAAACACAGTGGTGGCATTTATGAGGGGAAAAATGCGAGCAGAAGCCATTTCTATCTGGTGCACTTAAAAGGGTTGAGCTCCATTGTATCAAAAGACAGAAACTGTTTGAAGAAAAGAGATAGAAGAGAGAGAGAGAGAGGGGGAAGGATATGTTGTCATATTCTTTTGTTTACACCAGTCCATTCATTTTTCAGGTGACAAAACTGTATGCCTTGAAAAGAAGCAAGAAAAGTGTCATTTTTCCATCCTTGAGTGGGTATTTTTTCTTAATTTCACACAGAAAAGTGGACTTTTTGTCATTTATATTGCTTATTTGACTTCGATATATAATAACAAATATGCTTTAAGACCATTTTACACAATCAGTCAGGATTTGAGTGTGTTAATGTTGATAAATAGTTTTAATATTAAGCCAAGGATCTTTTTCCCACTGTCCGGTACAAAACAAATTTCTTAATCTGTCTGCAGTAACATGCTTAGAGAGAAAAGAACACTATTCATCACAATCTTTGTTAGAGCTAAGAAGCTGTTTTTTCACCTCGATTAAGAAATCCTTTGATAAAGTGCAATGGTAACAACTCGATTGAGCCGGAATGACCATCTATCACCCACATATTGCTTTTTCACATTCAATCGACTGTCTGATATTGAACTGGGTGAAGTCGAGGTTGAGGTTGGAGCAAGATGTCGTCTTTCATGCAACAAAGAGGTCATTTCTAATATGCTCACACATTTTTTACAGCTTTGTAAACCTACAGGCTTGCCCAAGTTGTTTGTGTGTGTGTGTGTGTGTGTGTGTGTGTGAGACTAGTTGCTAAACTCAACCCCCACGCAGTTTTCCTATTTTCCTGCAGAACCAGCTGGGACGGACACAGACTGGGAGCGTGTGGATCAATAGGTCTAAACTGGCGGTGCATTGTTTCCCCCCGCAAATCTCCTGCCTCAGACAATCAGTCATGCACAGCTGTAAAATAGAGACGGGCTGAAAGCGAAACAATGGGCGATTTTACAGAAAAAAAAGAAAAAAAAGCTGGTGCTGGAATCGGGGCTGAGGGTTTTGAGAAAAGACGATGAAGAGAAGAACGTGTTCCCTGCGGCTCAGGGGGCAAACAAACGGCTTGGGCTTAATGACAAGCCTTTTGGTTCATTGTGAATGAACTGGTGCAACATGGGAAAAAATGTGGCTTAATCTGAAATGCTGACACAAGTGGGTAAAGTAGGAGGGTGGAACCTTGGTATGCAAGAGTGGTTTTAGTCAGAAAAATGCTTCAGCTACATGTGAGGATACGTTTCTTTCAGTTTAAATTTCATATAGATTAGATACTGATTGTGCAAATGAATCTGCATGTTCTAATCTGCATCCTTTTTCTCTGTCACATCATATCAACTGTATGAGCTGTTATCATGATCTTGAAGAAAACTTTAATCCAAAGACAATCTGTTATTTCAGCCCGATACGTGATCTTACTCAGAACAGACGTTTTACTAATAAAACCTATTTTCTCTTCATGCAATCCGCCCATCAGTTGTTGTTTCAGTGTAACTGGAAACTTCTTCACCTTGGCTCACTGCTGCCCTCCATGGGGGATTGAGATTGGAGGAGACTGTGGGAACGACAGGAAAACCTTTTCATGCTTCTTGGTGGAATATTTCTGTGGTGAAGAGCGGAGTCGCTTCCAAAAAAGCAGAAAAGTTCCTGACTCATGTTTTAATGGACGCACGGTTTGCCAGTAAGCTAACTGCTGCTGCTGCTGCTGCCAGATTGTTCAGTGGATTTTTGGACGAGTGTCGCTGAGACGACAAAGTTCAAAGCTGTTTTGACATTAAAGCTTGACGTTAAGCTCTTTCAAATACCTCACAAATTTTTATAGTCTGAACTGGATTTTCTCATCTTTCCCTGCAGCCTCTCTCCTCTTCTCTCCTCTCCTCCCCTCCTCTTCTCTCCTCTCCTCTCTGGTTTGCCATATGCTTGATCCTCACGGTGGGCTACATCCAGACCACTGACCTCCTGCATCTCTCCTCTCTTTGCCATCTGCTCCCCGGCTTGGCCTTTTTGGTCAGGGGCCAAATGTTGGCTGATTCAACACATGTCTGAGAGCCCTCATCGCCTGCTTTAGCTTCAAATTTATCTTCTTCATAGCAATAACATCAGTCAACATCATGTTTGCTACCTTGAACCAAAGCCAATGATCTACTGGGGACACTTAAACTCTTGTTTTTCTGTTTTTCTCCTCTAACATGCAACAAAACCAACAGGGAAACTTCTTCTTTTACAGCTTGAGTCAATTTCTCAGCATTATTGCCTGTTTTGATAGTTTTAGGTCCCAAAAATCTTCATTACCCCACAAAGTCTTAATTAATTCATCTAAGTATCACTTACAGTTTTATTTGTTAGGCTCAGATTTGCAACAACAATTGTGATTGGTCAGCTTTGGATGCTTGGATGAGTTTCACAAGTTTTTCATGATAAAGACAACAATTATACTTTTCCAATTTATATATTGTGATGTCACAAAGTCACTTCGAGAGCAAACTTTACTGTAAATGGAAGAACGTTAACACGATTCGTTTGGATGTATAATGATTGCACTGCAGGAGTTTCTGTTTCATTAGGAAGTCAAATTTGTATTTTGTGAATCAGCCAGCAAAGTCATTCACACTGCACTTCTTCTCTCCTCTTCATCTTCTTAAGCAGCCTCTCCTCCGGGTTTTAACCTCGTTATCCTTGGCCATAACCACTTCCTGTTCAGCGGTCTCAGATTTGGCTTTGGCCCACACACACACACACACACACACACAGATATACACACACATTGGTCACAACTAATTCAAATTCCAGCCGTTCTCTATGAAGCATTTAAGCCACTGAGTGTGTTTATATTTATTTATCAGTAAATTCGAAGTATCTCCGTATGCCAAAGACCCTCTGAAGATTAGAAAAGTGGAGCATCACAAAAAGCACTCTGTGTGTGTGTGTGTATTTGTGTGTGTGTGTATTTGTGTGTGTTGTGAGTGTGACGCTCCCCTTCCTGCTGAGTGCGTTTACATCACCAATAACAAAAAAAAGCACCCACCTCCCAACTCCCACCTGCTCTCATTAGCATGAATCAGCTTCGGATGGGTCCCTGGTACACCCACCACCCATCAACACCCCAACAATCACACCTCCCAACCCAAAATCCCCCCATTGTTTCTCTTATTCAACAGTGAGCCGCAGACACTGATCGGTTGTCAGCCACTCCTGGTGTGCTGCTGAGACCCTGCTGTGTGTTTGTTTTGCTGAGCTGTAGCTCAAATTCATTAAAAATCCTATTTGCACTCACGGATTTCATTTCCTTTTGATGAGCTGTGAAAGACTGAAGATCTCATTTTGTCAGAAGAAAATGGAACTATAACAAGTTTTTAATAGTTAGAAATTTTTACGTCAAATCTCACGTAAACAGGCTCATTTTGCAACCATGTCAGGTGCTAGTTTTGATATGTCGACTTAAGTGTGTGAGCAGAAATAAATATGCTAAATAAAGAAAATCAAGCTTTTGTTAGACTAGAGAAACATCCTGAGTGAGAGCATTTTGCTGTGATTATAAATAACACACAGATACAGCTGGATTTAAACCTAAATGTCGCCTTAACATTCTGTTCCTGCACATTTCAAAGATGGTTCACATTTAATGATCGTCTTCTTAATCAAACTTGTCGTATCCATTTGGATCCTCTCCTGTCCCAGGCTGTTAAATCACAATTACGTTCCTGCTGCGGTTGCTTGTTAATGGACTGTAATGTACTCAGATGCATTAGCTCAGCAGAGAGCCTCTCAAATTGTTTTTGTGTGAGAGAAGGGAAAGAAGGCGCTCACAATGAGGCGTCGCCCAGGAGGAAAAAAGAAACAGAGAGGAGAGAATTTAAGGCTTTTTTTTGGTAATGTTTCTCTTAAAAAACTGTGATCCTTCACAGGACACACACATTTACACACTTTAAAGGCACACACACACTCACAGATAATGGTGGTGGTTGATTACTGATAAAAATGCAAATGCAAGTAGAAGCATCTCCACATGCCCCTAAACTGTGGGTGTCTGGTGTCTCAGCAGGTGGGGGAGGAGGGGAGGAGAACTCCTGCGGGATCCTCCATGTGCTGATGGAGCAGCGGGTGGAGATTCAGCATAATTAGCATAACTGTTTACAAAGCTGATCAACCTCCTGTCAAGGTCACTTGTGCACCAATCAGGTGTCCGAGTGATCTCGTTTTATTTTCACAGTAACACAATTTCTTTGTGAGCTCATTGTTGGTGTAACCCATTAAAATGCTGCCCTGATTTCTCTTTGCTGCAGCTCCCTTTGGCTGGAGCTGATAGCTTGTTAGCTCAGTTAGCTGTGAAGCTAAAGGGCCTTTAAACCATTCAGTTTTACTAAAACAGAAGCAGAATGCAATATTTTGCCATGCAGTAATGCCTCGTTTTGCATATTTCTGAACAATGCAGGTTTAAAAGGCCACTGGGACAAATTTGAGTACGACACCTGCCTTAAATGACTGCTTTTGATTGGTTGTCCTGTTTGAAATTACATCTCTTCTTGTCTGCCAATCAGATCGATGCACACTGCTCTAAACAACCTATACTGGGAGCAGCACATAGGCAGCTGCCTTGCTTGAAAACTCATCATAAAAGTAATCATCTGTAATAGGTTATATCATTTTGATGAAGTAATTAACACAGTTGAATTACTTGTGACAGTTTTTACTGGTTTTGTAACATCACATTTCAGAGGTAACCTTCTCAGCACTGTTAACAGGGTCAAAGTGTAAAGCCAGCAGCTCTGTTTATAGTCTTCCACTTAAAGCCAGCCAGATAATATCTCCTCAGTCTGGTAAAAAAAAGAGAAACTGTCAAGACTAGGTGGCCCTAAGAGATACACACATGCACACACTTGCACACACGTCAACCTCTGGAATCAAACTGTGTGTGGAGATTAGAGGTGAGTCCATAGAGTTGTGCAGACTCGGCTTATCAGCTGTGTGCAGCCTTCTGACTCTTCACCTATCAGTCATCTCTGAGCGGAGCCAAAGATTGAGGATGGATCACAGATGGAAGAAGCCACAGCAACACTATTATTAGAAACCTTATTAGAAACATTCACATGCATGCTAGCAGAGCACAGCCAGCAGCTTGTCGTGGCTGAGGAGGAATTCAGAGAGCATCTCTGCTTTTCGCTTCACCAAACCGTTAAAGTCTGTTTAAATGAATGTGTTTGTTCGGATCAAGGTGAAAGAGGAAAACTGCGGCACTCCTTTGTGTGTTCGAGGAGATACCTCTGTGAGGCAACGCTACAGAAAAAGAGTTGAATAGCCATTAAAAAAATAAAAAAATCAAGGCTCTTCTTTTAACATGGTCACACAAAGGAGTGCAACAGCTTCTTTTTTTTCCCAGCAGAAATTCACAAAAGAAAGTAAATTATGAGTAAGATGACATTTGTTATGACTCTTTAAGCAGCACAAGGGCACATAGCTCTGCTGCTATGAAGTCATGATGGGTTTTGTGGGTTGAAAATGTAATAGAATT
>JAPZDY010000017.1:11532140-11559732 GCA_029783645.1 Ctenochaetus hawaiiensis
AATGTAATAGAATTATCTTGTTGATTTTATGTTGCACACAGAATAGAAACAGACAGAGGGGGAGTGTTTGCCTGCGCTCTTTAGATGGCAAGAAATTAACACATCTGACACTCTTATGTGAGAGAAAAGAGTACTAGTAACACTCCATCGCACTCAGATTGGTGTATCCATGATGCACTTCATTTGAAAACCTGCTTGTTCTCCGTATGATGAGTGTTAAAAAGCCTTTTAGTTCAGTGAAAATGTGCCTGAGTACCTCCTAACATAGGAATCCTGTACAGCTGCCAGTTTTCTCCCAGAGGTGCTCAACAGCCAAAAGCAATTAAATCTCAGCGTGGTTATGGATGACTCAAAGTCCCTGTGAGGTGGGGGCCCAAAAACTGAAACGCAATTAAACAAGGGGAACACTGTAGCTCCGCTGTCATTCTGCATATTTCAAGGCAAACTCTCGGGATTTCCCCACCATCTGGAAAATTGAGAAATAACCCCCCCCAAAAAAAATTCCACAGCCATTTTTGACCATCCCGCATCATCTGATCAGGTAGCTCATGTGTAGGTCATTTTAAAAAGAAGTGCCATGAATTTGCATGTTTGTTGTAATTAGAATTCAGTGATTAATGTGGACATTGATGGAAAAAAGGTCTCCATCCATAATCAGTGAAACAAGCTGTAAAACACTCCTTCCATCCTGAAATTGTCCAACAAAGGCTGATCCTGTTGCAAATAATTCACCGTCTTCACTCCCTCAGGCCACAAAGAGGAAATCTTGGTGTTTGATATGAGATTTTTAACTTAATATTGCATGATTTCTTGGTAATGAAGCTCCAGAAATTCAAATGGTTCCTTCTAGCTGCCACATGGGGCCACCATATTGTGAATCTGCCCTGAACAGCATCACGAATCATCAAAAACACAATAATTTCTTTGACTGTTGAATGAAGTGAAAGCTGGAAGAACATCAGACCTTTTTCCTCGATTGTTCCTCAAGTGAGCTTCGGTATTGTAATGGTTAACTTGAGGTTACTGGAGTCACATTGCTGGATTTTTGCCGAATGAAGTCATTACATTTCAAACACTTATCTTTTGCATTCTTTTGCAGATGCCAGTCTGGGAAATTGCCTTGTGCTGCTTTAATGTCAGACATTCACGGCGGTCTCTAAAGAGACCTCTTAATGGTCCCATTAAATTAAAAATGCTGTTTTTGCATTGTTCCCTTGTGTTCCTGAGCGAACAGTGTCATTTACAATATACCAAACACAATGTGACAAAAACATTCTCTTGTTTTTACACCCTAATATGCAATTTTCCTTTAAAGTCTTAAAGATTTAAAGATAAAACTAACCAGACTGTCTGCTGAACAGCGGTTGTCTGATCATAGCTTAGCAATAATAACCATGCACAGTAGGTCAGTAAAGCTTTTGATTTTTTCCTATGAATTTATTATTCTGAACCAGCATACATGGTGCTCTAATAAAACCTTTACTCATTTCAAATTCATGAGTTTGGTTTGTCGTTTTTTATGACAAAAAAAAAAAAAAAAAGAGAAACATGTCAGGAACAGATTAATCAGTGTGTACGTGTGCTCTGATGAGAGCCGCAAATGTTAGCAGCCTTGCACCAATCCATTGGTAATCAACTTATTTGGTGGGGTTACATGTTATATAAGAAAAAAGATCTGTTCAGGACTGCACCTATATTGTATTTTCTTCTTATAAGTGACAGTGTGCATGCTACCACACTCCTGTAAGGGCTTTTGCATCAACACTTAGTGCTGTTCTGAGTCAAATCATGCTGCACTGACCTGACGACCCTCCATCTCTCCCTCAAATAATCAACTCATGTCTGTGCAGGAGACCAGAGAGAAATATGTTTCTTAAAAGTCTCATAATAAAACAGAAAAGCTGAAAAAATTATTAGATTTTTTTAATCAATGACTTTTGCTGAGCGCTCTCATCAAAACAAGACAAGAGCCTGAGTCAGGCATCTCCAGGCTAATCCTTGAGTATTATCATTGTGAGAAATTTAAACTGTTTTAGATAGAAACATAACTTAGTCAAGGCTTCTTTTTGTCATCACTGATTTTTACATTTTAAATGGATCATAAGACAAATCTTTTATCCGGGACTCACACCTGAGTCATTTTTAAATGGCAACTCTTTCATGCAGTCATTCGATGTGGATGTCAAGGCTTTTATTTTAAATAAAGATGGTGTTTAATGTGTTTTACACAATGCAGCTAAGACTTCAGAGAGTTTTATGGAGGCTCCTGAATCAAGATGAGGAGGAGGAGGATGACAATGATATTGATGATGGCTTGAATGGCTTCAACATTAATCCACAACTACTTTAATAACAAGCCAAAATGATGGCACTAAAAACTTTTCCAGGAGATTTGCCAAGGACAATATTACTTATATCTGCTGCCAATAATATATGCTGTGTGCACAAAACTTCCTCTGAGGAATCTCTTTCCTTTGCACTCAAAACACATTAAAAAACAGCACCTCAGCATTATTAATAATGGATCAAAGAAGACCACAACAACAAAAAAAATCATCCATGTTGCCTTTGTATTGATTCATGGTACATGGGGAGAACTGAAACATGACCTTGTGGATTAAATAATAGTAGTAAAAGAAGAAAAAAAGTATTTCACAATCATTGTTTATGTCGAAATCCACAGTGAAAAATTGCTCAAATGTCATTAATGACAGGTGTGACGTTGCCTCGAGATCTGTCAATCAACGGCTACTTTAACCCCGCCCACCGCGTGCCACTTTAGCCTGACTTGCTGGTAAAAGAGCATCAAGATGGCTAAAGGTAACGTTTGAGGAAACACTGAAAATATCCAGTTATACACGTTGAACCTTTGTCAGACTCCGACTTAAAGGTGGAGTTTGTCTGTAGATGTGTCAGACTGGTAAGTATAGTTTGTATCTTTCATCTGTTTATGTTGCTTGTTAGCTTGTTAGCTTGTAACTGACAGTTGCTGATAGTTAGCAGTTGTGCTAATGCTAACTCTCACTCTGTGTGCTGACAAGTTTACTGGTTTACTGGTGGTGCAGGTGTCTTTTCCTGCAACTGGCTGTTTAATTTGTGAAGTATAAAATTTTGATTTTTTTATGTAGGAAAACAGATTTGACAGAATAATAATATAGCATGTTTATATAAATAACTTTTCATTCATTATTAAGGATGACTACCCCAAAACAAAGAATCAAACAAACAACACATGCTGTATGTTGAGTAAACTTGAACTTGAGTAACCTTTATAAAAATGAACAGCCCACCTTCAGTGATGTATCCAGCTTTTGCTAGCTTAGCTACTCGCTGTACTATTTGCACATTGACTGTTTTAGGTGAATAAAAACATTTAATTGACAAGATCTGATTTTAAACTAGCATCAAATATTCAGTGTAGTAATCAGCTAAACATAAACTCATAATACAGAGCTGTTACAAAAGATAATGTCTGTTTACCTTTGCTGCTACCCAATATAATATTATAGGTTTGTAATACAATGGTTTTAAATCCTGCATGCTGAACACAATTTTAGTTGATATGCATTCATGCACATATTACACAGAAGCCATCTATACCACCCATACAACTGACATGTGTACAGACTCCAATGGTGGATACTGTTATGGTATTGGTCTCTGGCTTCTTTATTTGTTACCCTCTTTTACTTATTTGTTCTGTTTTTTGTCCTAGTTATGAGCTGCATCTATATTTCTGTGCAAGTGCAGCTCAGAGCAAAGTAAAACCAGAGTCTAATTCCCTTTGATTGTACAGTCTGACTCCAATATAATGTGTCTGTAATGTGTGAGTGTTCATCAAGGGACACTTGACCTTGACTACAGAGGATTTTGGTGTCCATCCTTTTTCTCATTACTTACCAGGACGACCTCCCACAAAACTGGATTTATATCTTTAAGACCCTTGTTGCAGAACGTGTTTCTCTACACTCTGACCTTCTATGTAATGGGACTTTGCAGCAGCGTGTCTGCTGGGCGAGGGAGCTCATCTCCTCTCTTATCCTTAACTGCTGGAGGTTTAGCAGGAAGTGACCCCCCTCACCGTCTCTACCATTCTCCTCCTCCTCAGCCCTCCTCTTTGCTCTTCCCTCCCTTCATCTTTCCTTCCTCTCAGCTGGGACTAAAATTGGTGGAGTTCAAAGGGAAAAACAGAGGAAAAAGAAGAAATAGAGAGACAGAGAAGAGAGGGAGGGCTGGTTTCTCTAAACATCCTGGTAGCTGCCTTTCCTTTAAAATATTTGATGACATCTACCTCAAAATTCTACTGATATCAATGCTCTTCAAGCAGATCAAATTAAATGCCTTTTGAACTGTTGAAGCAGATCCTCTTTGCATTTATAGATTATTTACTTTGCCATTGATTGGATATTTTCTCTCTTTTTTTATTATTGCAGCCTCAGTTAATGATGCTACATGCCTGACAAAATTGCTTGAAAAACAAGATATTCTGTGCATTAAGCTCGTAGAAGTAGTTTGGTTTTTGCATGAACTCGTTAGCTTCTCAGACTCTTTGCAATAGCTTTAACCCTAAAATAAGTTTAAAGTCAGTTCACACTTTAATTACTGGACCTAAAATAAAGAATGTGTTCTTTTACATTGTATGTGTGGATAAAGTAAAAAAAGTAATAGTACCATCTTTGCAGTCAGTGATACATTTGCTGATAGAAAAAAGAAAGGCTTTGAGATTTTCTGTAAAAAGTTAGAAGTTGCTGAGACACATGAGATACTCAACTCTGCTGTAGTTTTCAAGGGTACACTTGAAGCTGTCACACAAAAAAACTTTATAGAGATGAAGTGGGACTGATGTGTGTGCCAAAGTAAAGGAAAAAAAAAGATCTGGCATGCTGTCATTCTTCATCTCTCTACCTGTTTTTATTTTACATTTACACTTGTCCTCACATTCTCAGTTTAAACCCATGTGGGAGTGAGGAGCGAAACATCAAGAGATTCTGCCATCTCTCTATAGATTAGTCTTTTTAATAGTTCCTCCGAAAAATGACTAATTAAAAAACGCTGCAGGTGTGCCTGGGCTCTTTCCTTGCCTCTGATGAAAACACAATTAGTCTTCAGTTGCAGAGAACAAACTGAAAAGCATTTAATTGCTTTTAGGGATCCCTCTGTACAACCTTAGAAGATCAATTAACACTGAACTCCACTGCTGCAACAGACATCCAGAAATAATATCTCATAATAACGTTTTAGATGTGGGAGTCTGTGTTTCTACACAATGCTGAATAACTGCCATGGTTGACTTTTAATGTTAGTGGGTTCAGTGCAGGGCCAATGGGAACATTTCATTGAGAACATTTGAGGATGTTTGGAGCATTAATACGACAGTCACCGCTTTGCATAACATGTAACCCTCCCAATGCTTGCAGCTGTGTTGGTAAGAAGGTTTCTTGTCAGCCGGGCTGCTTTGATCTCGCTCCAGGTTTGACGCGTTAGTTATTATCTCCTGTGTGTTTTCCACAATCTTCCTACACACTGTTAAGGCGAGGGGGTGGGGGCTCTGTATCTGTGAATGTGAAAGCCAGAGGATGGCAGTGGGAGTCTATCCAGAGGCTTAACATGCCAAGTCGCAGTCAGGCGCTCCTTTTAAGTTAACTCTCGATAGAGTGGCGATGAGCAAACTTGCTGACATGTTGGAGAAGTGTGCATTAGCAAAGCTGAATAATCAAAATGACAGAGAGGAATACAGTTTTTCCTAGAAATCAAATGTATATTAGATGATTCCTCGCCCCATAATTTACATCCCATGGCAAGGGTTCAGTGCTGGGTGGAAAATAAAGCTCTGGATGTTGAAGTGCTGTGCGGGTGTATAGCAAGTCACACATTCATGCATGATGCAACCAGAGTTTGCATCTGACTAAAAAATATCTAAATCCCTCAGTCACCTTAAACTAAATTTATCATAGCATTAGTTTATGTGACATAGCAGAGATCTTCTCCTAACCTAAACCATACTAAAGTTGCCGGGGACAGATGTTGTTTAAGGTGAGAATTTAGAAAAATATTGGCAAGGTTGCTCCCATCTGCATATAAAAGATGCCCTTTAACATGATGGAGACATTATAAGATGTACCAGAGCAGTAGAAGGGGTTTTTAGCCAATATACATCTTTTCAGAACCCACTGGATATTTTACAATGCCTTTTGTCAAATGCTTTGTCACTAAAAAACAAACTATTTTTTCCATTTCTTTGCCAAATAAAAGCTGAAGTTGTAATATACAGAAAAAGGACATATTTATAAGATTGTCTTTTTAAACAGCAGTAGTGATGGGCAGGTTTAATCACACTTGTGTCAAGATTTATCAAGATTTTAAAGGGAAATGTGAATGCTCCATATGTCTGATGCTTATCTAAATCCCAGACCACTGCATAGATTTGATAAAATGACTTTTGCAGTTACTCTGTTTCTCATAGAGCAGCACAGATCCTCAGCAAACGTTAAAATCAGTCCCCAGGAATAGACCAGGGCTAAAATTGGCCTTTAAATCATGTAGCTTGTTTCCAGTGTTAAATCTGAACCCAAATCCAGACCCCAAATAACCTAAAACTGCCAAAACCTTTAGTGTTTTTTTTCCCCTTGTTAGGGCTTCTGCTCCACATTCACACTCACACTGACACACACAAACACACACAAACACCCTGTTGATCAAGTGTCAGCCGGATGACAGTGGCTCATAGTGCAGATCCTGTCGACAACGTGTGAGTTTTTAAAAAATGAAGTCAGGGAGGTTGCAAATAATGTTAATGTACAATTAACTAAGCAGCAAAAAAAGGATTCAATTTATGTCCTGTACAGTATACAGAGTAGTGTGCTTGATATTATGCAAAGTAACTGTATGTCTAGAAATAGTCATAATGTGTATTTTGTGAAAACATCTGACGCAGCAGGAGCAACCTGATGAATTTAAACCTGAAATCCTGAACACAACTGACTCGCTAATGCCAGCAGGATGTAGAAATATGACAGCGAGATGTTGTGACTTCACTTGTACGAGTCTGAGACAATTTTTCCACGCTGGTGGAGACCCAAATATGTCATATCTGTGATGTGTTTTATAGAAGACTTATCTTTTCAAATTTTGAAGCTGCAGACTTTTACTCCAGTGGCTGAGCATTTTTCCTCCGCTATAGATTTGCTTGTCAGATTGTGTAAACATGACGTGCTCTTCTCCTCACACGCAGACACACAGTTAGATGCACATGTGGATACTCACACACACTCATTGCCCTTTGGTTATTATAGACGATGTCATCGAAGGGACCTGAAATTGGCCGTTTTTTGCTTAAATATTAATTTCTTTTGTTTGTCAAATAATTTTCTTTGGATTATGTCTGTCACAAAGAACATATATGTCTGTCCCAATGTGGGAAAAACACAGATATCGCTGAAATGATATCTGTGTTTTTCTCACTGTGAATGAAATAATACAGTTCAGGATCTGTTTTCCAGCAGCAGCAGAACTGTGTGATGATTAACCTTCAAACCACCATAAAGCTAGACACAAAATAACTGAGAGCGATGCAAGTGTCTCCGTCCAGGGACCCATTTTCATAATCCATCCTTTCACACCAGATGTAACACTTAGAGTAAATGCGATGTTTTGTTATTGATGCATGCGGCTTGCAGCCTGAGGGACGGCTGAATCTTATCTTACAGTCTCTCAAAGGA
Organism: Ctenochaetus hawaiiensis; assembly: GCA_029783645.1. Classification (NCBI taxonomy): domain Eukaryota; kingdom Metazoa; phylum Chordata; class Actinopteri; order Acanthuriformes; family Acanthuridae; genus Ctenochaetus; species Ctenochaetus hawaiiensis. The sequence continues at coordinate 11,539,859 of JAPZDY010000017.1, forward strand.
GTTTTTGTTATGTGACGATGCGATGTAATATGTTTCAGAATTGATTTGGATCTTATTTGATTATTTCAAGACATACATGCAAAAACATGCTGGCAAGGCCTCTTAAGGAATCCACTGCTTTTGTAAATAATTAGAAACAAATGATGTTTTTTAGTCAGCAGCCATGAAATGTGTCTTGGCACTAAAAAAGCACTTCATGCTTTTGTTGTAGTCATGTATGTAACATGACTCATCATGCTTATTTTAACCTAACCTGAGGATCTTTTCCTAAGCTTAAGCAAGCAGTTTTTTCATCTAAACCGACAAGGTCATCTGACTACAGATCTGTTGTCACCTAAAGTTAATGAGAAGGTTTACAAATAAACATCAGTAAATTTTAAGTCATTGTGACCAAAAGGCAAAACTTGAGCTGTCAGATTTGTCTCTGTTGTCATTTATTATCAGCAATTTTACAATATTTTATGTTCCTCCAATCAGTTTAAAGTCCAACTGTAGCCTTTAAATCATAAGAAAAACCAGACTCTCTGTGGTTTTCTTTTGTTTTGAATGTTTTTGTAGTTTCAGGAAGTAAAATGGCAACTTTCTCTGTTTGCGGTTCAATGAAAACAAGCCTCATATCTCTTGAGAGTCGTCACATTGACTTGTTTTTTGTTTTCTGGAAGACAGGCGAATCAGGGTTAAGCCAAAGAGCAGATTCAGCCCACTCTGGGATTTAAACATGCCTCTGTGTGTCTCTGTGTGTATGCGTGTGTGTATTTCAGCCATACATATCGTCATGAGTCCTCATACACACACAGAGGATGTTAGTCAGTGTAAAAGAGCCGGCAGATTGGCTGAGTCACAGACAGAAAGAGCAGGTTGCTGTGTAGGAGTTTTTACGTGTGTTGGTGCTTTGCACCTCCAGTGTTTCGGCATCTGGAGTTTTGAAAACATGTAGGGAGAAGATATATGTGCAGGAATGAAAAAATAACCTAGTATGATACAAAAATAGGCAAAGGAACAAAATACAGAAATGTAGCCAACAGTTGCCATGTAATCATACAAGACCTTTAAACTGCTTTCTCTTAAAATGTTCTGACATTTTGGCTTTGTCAAACAGAATCACACAGTTTATTTCCTGCTGATGTGTAAGGCTGAGCGTTTATTCTCCAGCAGCTCTGCAGGGGCAGCAGGCTGCTGTCTTCAAGCTCATGAACGTCCCGCTGAGCAGCAGACATGCCTGTGAAAAAAAGACTGGCCTTTTGATAACAAATTTTGTGTCTGGTTCTGCAGGAAAGAAGACAAACTGGAGAGGAGATCCACAGAGAGAAGACAGAGTGCAGTGATTCGTTACTGCCATCAGGGAGGCGGCTGGTGCTGCAGGTGAGTGTAATATGCAGATTTTATCAACAGAAAACAACCAGCTGCTGTTGAGAAACCACTTGGGTGTTACAAAGACTCTTTTTGACCAAACATAATCTCTGTGCTCTGTTCTTGTCTCAGTATGTTTTCCTGGTAGAATACAAACTTGTTTTCAACCCAGAACGTGGTTAACAGCAAGCTTGACAGTCTGGTTGATAGCAAACAACCAGACTGTCAAACTCACATCAAGGACTAGTCCTGTGACATCATCTCTAAGTCATGACCATGTGATGAGCACATGAAATAAATGAAGCACTGTGTTCTTGTCTTAAAAAATGGATTCAGAGATGGCAAAGATTCCCGGGTTTATGACTCACTTTGTTTCCTTGACTTAAGACACTTCTGTGATTACAGATAATGTTGATCTGGGGTTAAAACATTCTGCACTGACAATATGACTCATTTAATTATGGGTCAAACTTAAAACAATGAACTTTGTCTGATTTTATGCATAACTTCCATATTATGAAGTGCCAAACAGACATCTGAGAGCATTTGTAATAGTTTCCCAGTAGTTTTTAGTCATATTTAAGTTTTCCCAGTTAATGAAACTTACATATCCTTTTTTGCAAATAATAGTTAGGATTTACAGTCAAAACTGATACAGGACAAGATATATTTACAGATTTCTAAGGAAAATTGAATTTTAAATATAGTTTAGAATGAATTTGAAGTGTTTGTGAATAGATTAAACTAAATTAAAGCTTTACAAGCAATTTACTGCAGTGCAGCTTCAAGAAAAAATTTAATCCTCTGGTTTCCAGTAACATTGCTGCACATCTGGTTTTAATCTATTCTTATCGCCAGGGAATTCAGCATTGTGAAGCAAATTAGATTTCGAAATGAGACTCTCTTTTTCTTTTTTATAGGAGTAACATGTAAAATTGCAGAATCTCAAATGTAGAATTCCCACTTGCTCGTTTTCTCAGTGTCGTAATATCTAACAGTCAGGAGCCGAAGTTCTATGAGTCTTAACAAGCGTTTATGCATTGATTGGAAAGCGCCTGTGATATGTGCTTTACAGCACAAACAGTCCTTTCCATCCCATCAGCACAACAGTAAAATTCCAGGTACAAGCCATGTGACTGTTTTTGTTAAGAGGCGTGGCCTAACCATAGCCTCTTTCCTGTATCTGTCCCCTCTCAGGGCTTACCTACCTCTGAGGCTCTTGCTCAGTGTTTGCACTGTCTCTCTGCAAATGGAAAAGCTGTAAATTAAACACACTCCTGCAGTGTTTGCCTGGGAGTTTTATGATTCAAGACATCATAAAGTGTATTGTTCCTTGCCTTCATACCACATGGCTTTGTTTGATTTCCAAATAATATCAGAAAAGCAATAAAAGAAGAGTTCACAGCATTCATAGTTTGTAGATTAATGGTAGTTTACAGCTGACTACAAACTGCTGTTTTTAACACCGCAGTCGCATTTTCTTAACTTTGTAAGCATGTTGGTCCCAGTCCTACTTCCAGCAACACAAGCATGCATTAAAAAAAAAAGCTTGATCTTCTCAGTGTGCTCAGATGAATACTAAAACCTCCTCTCTAAACACTGGCATCGTTTTGTGTTTGTTAATAACTTCTGAGACAGAGTGTGAGATATTATTTCCACTCCATATTGAATAAAAATTCAAGACACATTGCTGCACAGGTAGTTTGTTCAATGCATTAAATCCCGAGTGCATTTAAATAGAAACCATCTGCTGTCACTTTACTGCACAACTTTTGGTAAAAAATGATTACAGAGCTTCAGAATAATTCATTTTTTGGGCTGAGGATGTTAAAACACATGAATGCAAAGTGAAAAAGAAAAAAACAAACATATTTACAGACATGTTTTTTGTTTCCTTACATTATTGTTCTTTGGTCAACCGAGGTTGTTTTTTAACGTGCTCTATAAATAAACTTTGACTTGACTTGACTATTGTTCACATACTTGATTATGAAAGGTTTAAGTTTTGCAGCTGATCCAATTTGACCTAATAGATTCAACACTCAATATGTCCAATCTCATTAAAAACTAAGTCAGTTCATTTTATGCTTTTTATCTCCCAGCGTCTGATTCTGGCTGTGTGTCTGACAGCACAGCAGACTGATCCCTCTGCAGTCAGAGCAGTTCACATTTATACTAATTTAATCTTCTGATAAATGCAGACCCCAACTGTGACGATGATAAAGATAAGTGCTGAAATTTAATCACCATCACGCACTCCGGTCCTGACACATAAACAAGAGATTATCAGGCAACATCGAAGAGTTTAATTACTAAAGAGAATATTTATGGTCTCAGATGTTTGATATGTAAGTTGTTTAAAGCAGATGTACGAATTTAGCCACAACAGTTTGACAAGATGACAGAAACACCTGAGAATATTATGCAATTATCACCTTAAGCACCTTATGAAGCTTATATGGATGTGCAAACAGTTACATATTAGCACATCCAACAGACGAGGGACAATGTTCGCATTAATTTGGTCCAGAGTTTAGCTCTCATTTTTACTCTGTTTCAACCACCTCCTTAAAAAGCATGTGACTCTTTAGCTGCTAAACGCTTCACTGTGTTTAAAAGTCGACTGCCTGTCTGATGCTTGTCAGGTAGACTCCATTGTAAAGAGATTTTAGCAGAAAACACTGCATGCGTATAGAAATTACTCTGATAAGAGAGGTCAGAGTGAACCAAAATAGTGATGTTGGAGGCTTTACATCCAGGCTAAAAGATGCTAACAAGCTCAGTGGAGCTGAGAGGACTGCAGAGTTGTTCATTTCTTGTGTATCTGTCACTACTTCTTTCCTTTTACTTGATACAAAAAAACCAGAGGGAACTAAAAGGGATAACATACGCACATGAGACTTATAATGCCAACACCACAGACCCAGCAGTGTTTTAGGAAAAGGCCCTTTATTCAGGCAATATTTCTGTAAACTGTTTTACTGATAGTCTTATCAATTAAAGACATTCAGACTATCTGTTTCCTTCCTTTAAGCTAAACAAAGCTACGCCAAACTAATCATCTCCTGCCTCTAGTTTTCTGTTTAGCATACATAATGCGTGGTAGGCCTGTTGATTGTTACAAATATGTGCATTCTGAAATAATTTCCAGGGCTTTAAAGCCACAAGAAAAGCTATGGACTATTTTAAACCACCTTCCCTGAGTTTTATTGCTTTGCTACTGTCGTGCAAAGCAATACCAAAACCTACAACTACATCCTCTGCTCCACTTCAGCAGCCCGCTAGCATTTTGGACCCAGCCAACAGAAAAATGACCAGCCATCATCTTGTGACCCATAAAAAGAGTGACTGGGTGGCTGCAGAGGCACCAGATGTGGGCAGGTGTTGCCATGGCTGCTTTATTCTCCCCCTGAGCAGGTGGTTAAAGGCAGAATAGTGACAGGCTGCTGTAGGAAACAGTGCAGTTGATGCGAGTGGACAGAGTGTCACTGCAGAGCACAGTGGTCTGCACAGCCTGCTGTCACATCCTGTGACACTCAGTGGACGCTGCAAAGCAGAGATGTCTTTGAAATATCAAAAATATTACATATACAGAAATATTACTGCTCCATCATTCTGGATTTGAGTAAATTTTATTATGCCCTAGTTTATACACTTAAGGCAGTAAAGGCTAAAATAAAGGATTTAAAAAATGTTCTTTTTCCATCTGTGTTGTTAAATTTTTACCTCCAACTTTTTAAAAAAGCTCCACTTTGCTTTTATCTTGTTATTAAATAAAGTTATATTTAAGCTCCCACTTTGCCTCCTTTGGGAAAACCTCTTATGTCTAATTATCTTGTAATTTTATCCGGTTCCAGTCGAAAAAATATAGATTCCTTAACTGAGGAAAGCAGCTTCTGCAAACTGCTCTGGCTTTTAATCAATAAGTCAGTGTGTTTACTCTCCCCGAATGTCCAGAAAATGGTAATGAATAATCAGCGTTGGCACAATATTGACGCAAGTGCACTTTTACACACACACAGGGCTGTTTTTTTACATGCACAAACTGCTGTAGCTGTCACTCAAATAGAAATAATATGAAGCTTTCAAATTATTAGATCTCGGTCCTTCAGTTTCTGAGTCAGTGGATAAGAAAATGGCAAAGTCGTGTTCTGCATTGATTGCTTTCTGGTTTCCTACTGATTTAATGAAATATGAGTTGTGTTTTCCTTTCTCTCATCCCTCTTTGTTTTCCGCCTTTTTGAGGGAAGTGTTGCAGGGAGCCACAGATTAAATGAACAGTGGCACATTCCCCCAGGAAGCTGAAAATGATATCTCACTGAGGCAACGTTCTGCAGACTCTGTAAAATGGTGATAAGGCTGCTTATTGCCTTTAAATGAATTTGTTTCATCAGTTCAGAATGAATTTGGTGCATGTGCCACTTTATTGCGCCACGAGAATAAAATATAATCTTTTTATACTGAAGAGAGACTGCAGTTTATACATAAGTCCAAATTACATAAATTTTCCCCTGCATTTTTTAGACTTAAAATGTTAATGTAAATCTTTCTAAAAAGTTCTACAAGAAAAGGCTGTGATGTATTCTGCGAATTACTTCATCATCTAGTACATGAGGAGTGACGCAGAGGCCTCAGGGTGTCAGTGCAGCACTGCTGAACAGAAAGCTACTGTATCAGGACTCCTTATTCAGAGTCACAGCAGTTCAGCTCAGCACTGACACACGAGCAGCTGACATATTAAATATGGAGCAAAGCAACCGTACTTCATTAGACATTTCACAGCAATGACTGTCACTGCTCATAACACTGCGGTTAGGTGTGTGTCGTGTGTGTGTTTGAATGAGACGCTGCACTCTGATCACTGTCACCACTCATCAAGGCTTTATAGCTTAATGTTTGTGCAGCTTGAAGCTGTTTGGTGGGCAATAATGTGAGGAGGACGAGGCAGTAATGAAGTGACACTAATGGCATAAATGTGGTCTGACTGAGAAAACTCATTCAGTGAGCTGCTGTTCCTATAAACAAAGCTGTCAGTCTCTATATCTGACTTTTCTGGAACAATACAAATTTAGTAAACTCTACTTGTAGTTTCACTTGGAAAGATTGACATTAAAAAACAATTATTGTATAAAACTTACAGAAAACTCAGTAATCAGAATGATCACTGGCTTTCTGGATCCATTTGAGACAGAACGACCTTCACATGAGGCAGGTGCAGATGTCAGGATAAAACCAGATGTGCCCCAGATGACTTTGGATACATATTTTCATCCTTTGTTCATCTTTATTTATGAAGGTTATTCTGATTTAAAGCTCAGGTGGTTTAGCATGACACCAAAACTGTCCACAGGTCAGGTCCACCTCTAAGCTGCTGCAGAATCAGCTTCCTTTGTGCAGATAACATATGTAGAAAAATCCATGATTTCTCTGCCATAATTTAAACAACAGAGCACATTGTTATCAATGCATGTTTCTCTGAGCAGAAAAATCTTTTCACCAAAGCGTCTGCTGACTTTGAACCAGATCAAAGATCATGTGACTTCATCATGCTCATGCATCATGACTTCCTCCTCCTCCAACAGCATAAACAAGCCTTTGGTGTGATCACAGACGAGGTCAAAGGACGAGTCCCTTTTTTCCACAGAAAGCTTGAATTTCAAATGTTCCTCTCGAGGTTTTCTTTCTGTAAAGTAGGCCAGTGTTTTATCTCAAACAGAGCTACGGGAGATTTTTATAACAAGGAGATGATAAAAAATGCAAAAAATGATTTTGTGTTTTACTTAATCCTATTAGAGTGGAAGCTCAGCATGCTACACACACTTGCTTTTTCATTGTTTCTTTTTAAGAAATGTTCTGAATTTCAAAAGTTTTTTTGGAAAACTGCCTTACAGTAATGAAACTAAATCTCAGCACATAATGCATGGTGCTAAAATGCATCCTGGTGGCCATGTATATGAGTTTCTAATCATGAGTTTAACCTTTAGTTTCAGTTTGACTGTGAAACAAGATGAACTATGGTTTCTCAACTTGACATGTTTTGCATGATCATGTCAATTGAGAATTTAGCATATTTAATTTAGCCTGTCTGTACAGTTGTATAATCTTTGGTTATTGCTCCCAATGAGCATTTGTCACAGTTTTATTCTTTGTGCAACAACATTTGAGCAGAATACTTTCAATGTCCTTATTTGCAAGACAGAGGTTTAGTTCCTTCTTATGTTTCTGATTATCAAACCAGAGGGTGTTTTAAGATCAGGGAGAGCAAAATCTGAGTGTGTGCGTGGTAGGGTGAGCATTTAACAGAAAAAAAAAAATCTCATTTACTTCATCGATTCAAGATGTGAAAAATCTTCAAAATGAAATAAAAGTCTGGATGTCTGTTGCTTTTTAAAAACAAATTGCACTGCACAGGAGAACGAGACTTGAGAATGGATTTGCTGTCATCCTCGCCTAACATGAGGTCCTGCATCTAAGGCATCAATCAGCTCGTGCTGTGATGGAGGACTGGCCGTCCCCTGGAAAAAAAAAGGAGGAAAAAAAATAAAAAGAGGAGCTCAGCGGGACGGCAAGGTCATTACTATCTTGTGCAAGGTCACAAAAATGCCACTGGGTAATTGAGTGAAGCTCGGCTGGTAGCTGCAAATCGGAAAAGGCGTTTCACCTCAATCTGTCGGGAGAAAGTGAATCAGAGCTTTTTCGTAACAAGGCTGCAAGAAAAAAAAAAGAAAAGAAAAGAAGCAGCCTGAAATTACAATTTTTTTTTTTTCTTCCATTTTGGATGCTCAGCAAAACATGCAGGCAGCAGCGATGGTAAGGAAAACAAAGGTGGAAGTTTATCTGCCGCTGCGGCCAGATGCGGCTGCATCCCCCCACCAAAGCCTTGTTGCTTTGCTGGGGGACAAAGGAAAGCACTCTCACGGGAATCAGAGTGTCGCAGTGAGTGCATCGGTGAGGAAGTGAATTCGTGTTATTTGCCCATTACCTGGAGGCACAGAACTGCTGATGGCAGGGCTTTCTATATTGGTGGAGCCTCTCTATCCCATCAGTACCTTGTCACAACCTATCCAGCTGCTGCTTCTGATAGCTTTCTTTCATTTGCTGCTCTCTCTCTCTCTGTGCATCCACGCATCCGTTGTAAGCTGATGGCCTCTTGAACACAGGCACAATGTCTTTCTGAGGTCCCACCTGTCCTTGACCCTCATCTTCTGCTGGCAGCGTATGTGTGTTTGCCTGTCTGTGTGTGTGCGTATGAATAAGCAATGGAGGGCGACATTGTATGTGCAGAGGTAAAGGGTAGAGGCTTTTTTTAACCTTTGCAGAGCAGAGTGCCTGGAAAAAAGTAGCTGAATCTTGATTGGCTCAGAGCAGCTCTATAGAAGATGGAGGAGCAGTGCATCACAACATTTACAACAATCATTCAAGGCTCCTCAGAGATGAGGATAATGGATTCCACACATGCTTGCACATCCAGACGGTTGACTTAATTCGCTTGGAGCTGGCGAGGGGATCGGTGTGACCTTGATCAAGTGATTGTCTCCAGAAAGAATTGGAGAAGGACAAATGTCTCAAAAATTTGTTTTATTTTCATTTAGAAGCAAGTTTTGACAGCAGAAGCGAGTTGAGTTTCATTACCAAACAAAGAGATGCAATATTGGAACAGTGTGGCGCTAACTCTCCTGCTGGTTTTGAGGTTTAAACAGATGTATTTCAATCTTGAGGATTGTTTTGATATATATTTAAGAATAATTCATTCAATTTCATACATGCACTTATGCATTTTCTTGCTGAGGGATAATTGAGTAGATATATACCACTGTCATGTCTGTATGCTTAATATGAAGCTCGAGCCAGCAGGTAGTTAACTAACTTAGCCAGCATTAAAACTGAAGGTCTATCTCCATGTTGAGCATACAGATATGAGAGTTATATCAATCTCCTCATTTAACATTCCTCGAAAACATACATACTAAATTGTGCATTTTTAAATAAAATCGTGTCAAACAGCAGTGATTATGTTCAAAACATTTCTATCCTGCTGAAGTTCCTTTGCATGCCAACATTCTGCACTGGTAGACCTGCTTATGATCACTGAATCAGGATGAAAGAGAGACCTTAAATATAAGATATGTTTGCCGTTCTCACTGTGTGTGTTGTGTGTCCTTCATCATCCTTTTAAACACACGATGCTGCTGTCCAGTCCAGCCGAGAGGCTTTGTAATGTGCTGTCAAGATCTATTTTCCTCCCTCAACCGGCCCTGCTGCTGCACCATGAGTGCACAGTGGGGGTGGCAGGCTTGGTGCTATATGTCACTGCCTCTTTCTGTGTGGTAATTCATAAGATCTTCCTTTGTACCCCATTGTTGATAGTAAAGCAGTTGTTGTTGTTTCTCTATTAATTCCCAGAGATAAAAATCATATTGATCAAACCAAAATTGATTTAGTTTGAGTTTGTGGCTGATTCTGGCTTTCGTTCTTCATGCTACCTTGTCTGCTCCTGTTGATTCCAAACACATCAGTTCCTATATAACAACCACAAAAGCTTTCATTAATTGGGATTCAATCAGTAGGAGCAGTTAGCAAAAGAAGCTATTAAAGCTTCTCCAGTCAATAGGTTTGCACCGATTATACTTCAGATGACTAGTTTTAATATAAAAATGGTTGGATGAACAATTCTGCAGCTACACAGATTTTTAGTATCTTCATTATAAATCTTGAAACAAAGCTAAAGCAGATCGGTTATTGAACCAATATTCATAAGGAGGCCAATGTTGTGCCAAATCTGCAAGATGTGTTAGTGGGAAACTAATGTGTTTGCAAACATATTAGCCATATCAGTATCAATACATCATAGTGTGTCAGTGTTCAAGGTTTTTCGTCTGCCCCCAAGTGGCCAAGAAACGAGTCAATGCAGGTGTTGATGGTTTGGCACCTTGTAAATGAAAGTCTTTTTTTTTATAACCCGTTAAATAAAACACATATTAAAATGGAGATGTGTTTTGCTCCTGCTGCAGGATGTTTTTGTCTGTCAGACTCAAAAATGAGAAAAGTCACAACTGAAAGCCTCCCCAGTCATTTCTTTACATAACCTCCATCATTGTGTTGACAACAACAGTAAGATTATGATTGACTCACTGCAAGAGGATGATAACAGGCACCATTGCCTCCTCCATTACTGCCCCCCTCTCTCTCAAAGTATTGATTTTTAACTTCCTCCTCAGGAAATCCTGACCAATTTGGGCTCCGTTATGAGTTTTTTTGGTGCTGGTGAGGATGCAGTGCCCCATCGAGGATGGACGCTGGGTTACATGTTGAGAGGAAGCTGTGGGATATTAAAGCAGGTAGGCCTATTGATTGGCAGACAGACAGTAGTAAGGTGGCTATTGACTGAGCAAAAAGCCAATTTTTGACCTCGAAGCGCACTGGGTGAATCAATGGCCTTAATCCAGTGGGAGACGTAAAAGAATAAGCGAACTGGTACAAATGTCCTCTAGTTAAGTGTTATTTGACAGATGTTTTCATCCTTTTTAATAGGAAATGCTTTATTCAAATATTGTGGTTTTGCTTAGTGCTTCATTTAATATTTCTAAAGTTATTTAATGTTGTTTCTGTGGTCATTTCCACATTATTTTAATTGATATCATGGAAATAATCTTGACTAGGTAATAGCTGCTTTATATACATTATACATGTTCAGATATTCAGATTCAGGTCCTCTCTGTCTTTTCTTTCTGTCACATAAATGCCTCTGAACGCATAGATGTGTCTACTTAGTCTAATTCATTCAGTGTGACTCCTGGTCCACATGGATTATTTTGACCTTTTGAAATGACTGGTCAATCAATACCACAATGGATACAGTTCATCCCCTTTCATATTCATGAGATGCCCAAAGAGTAGAGACACAGTCTGTGCATGACATCACAGCACATTAGCCTCATGTAGTCTGACTTCTATATAATAGCTAAGGCACATCCAGTTTAATTGAGTCTAAAATGTGCATTTTATGTTAGTGAAGTGAAGGTTAATGTAAAATCCTTTATCCTTATCCTTTATCTTTATCCTTTATCTGCTAAGATTACGTGACTTTTGCAAAACTAACAGGATGTTACCTTCATGAATTAGTTGTCATGTTAAAAATGTTAGCTCATTGTTTAGGGAGTCTACATGCTAGCTAAATGGCAATGTTTGTATTGAACCATACTGATGTGTAAAAAGAGTAGGGTTGTGTTAATTAATTAACACAAAGTACAGCTGAGAGCAATTATCAGTTTAAGAAAGTCATCAGTATTAGAATGAGCAAAGCTAATCAAACAGAGTCAAAACCGATGCTACATAGGCCCTGTTTTTAAGTCTCTGGTGTGGGTTAGAAGACAAACACCTTCAAGTCAAACTCTGTTTGTGATAAAAACTTTCCTGTAAAATATAAATCATCTCCAGGCAAGAAAATATTGGTAATATCACTATTTGTCAGACTTGACAAAATGCCCCTTCAGAGCCTCAGAAGACACTGAACAAATATTTTTAAAGGCTGTGCAGTGCAAGACAAGATGAGTGTTCTGATCTTTTACGTGTTCTGATCTTCAGTGGAGCTGTACTTCTAATAAAAAGAGATTAAGTAGACTTCTGAAAATTAAAAGTTCACCACTGGCAGAATATTTATTGATAAGTGTTTGGAAGATGAAAGATAAAAAATTAATTTGTCACCTTTTAAAATCTGATAAGAAACTAATCATAGCATCAATATAAACAAAAGTTCTGTCATAGACATCATTTATGCTTTTTTAAAAGGTTTTAATTTTCATATCTATAACAAAACAACATTAAAATAACAATAAAAGGTATTACAGAAAAAACTACAACATAGATCTGGATCATGTGACACACCATCCTCCCCACCTTCCACTGATGTCCCTCCACCTGTCACGGCTAACAGCTGCAGGGAATTTAAACGGAGCACAGGTTGCTGATGGTAACACGACCCGATCAGCGATACCCCCACCAAATTAGGTCAGCACTGGTCGGATCATTGCCCCCGTCTGATTGAGGGAGGTCAGCGCCCTCACCTTGTCTGGCACGCCACGCAAATACACATTCCTGCACTGTACGCAAGCCACAAAGCCAGGAGACAAAGGCTGTAATAGCAGCACAATATGGTCATGCTTCAGTGCTCGCCGCTGTAACCGTGCCTGCAGACTGGAAAAGCAGAAAAAACGTAGTGAAGTGTTGCGGAGTTCTGGTTTATGGAGTGTGAGTCATTAAAAGAGGAAAGGACATGTGCACACTTTGATGTGTCACAAGGGTTTTATTTAATGATGGTACAGAGGAAAGGTTAGCAGGACTACCAGGCCGGAACAGTGAAGAACTCAGAAAAGATTATTACAGCTAGAAAAACAATACTACACAAGATTTTATAATCATTTAAAGGCACAAATTAAAAAAAAATACTGAACAGCTTTTCCTTAGTGTCTCTTGTTCTGGGCTTGACCTTGGAGATGTCTAAAAGGCAACAATAATAGAAAAAAAGTCTGTTTCATTTGTAAATAACTGCAATTTCAGTTGATATTCACGAACATTAGACCTTTTACTTGACCTAAAACAACAGAAATGTGTCAAAGACTGTTAGGCCCCTACAACCCTTGACCTTTGAGAGATCTTAGCTCATGTGATCACTATATCTTTCTCAAAGGTGCTTTGCCCCTCGGCAGAGTATCATGCTGGTGTGTGCAATCCAACCATGAGGAGTTAAATCAGCCCTGAGGTGCCTGATGTGTTATGAACTCATTAGAGCACCTCCAGCTTCTGCCAACATTATCCGCCTCTCTGTTTAATACCGTCGGTCAGTTTTCTGGAGGCTATTTCACACATTTAATTGTTTTAGCCTGGTTACTGGTCGGTGTGAGTGCAAGTGTGTGTCACAGATACTTGTGTATTAGGGCTGACTGATAAGTTAGTGGCCTGAGGGAGAAGGAGATGAGTTATGCAGCTCTCATTACATGCATGTGCAGATCACCTGTTTAGGTAATAATGCAGAAGTGTTGATGTAGTCGCTTCAGTGGTATCTCTATTTCATGTAATATAAAAAATTGCAAGTTTGCGCTTCACAACATCTGCCTGTGTGCTCCATCCAGGAAAGCAGATATTTATTTGTCCAACACATGTACTATTCATCACCATTTTGACACTGATGTATGTTGACAATCCAGCTGCAGAAAAACCCCATTGACCATGATGTAATGCAGACTTTCAAAAACAAACAACAGGAGCTTTTTAACCTTGACATCCTTCATTCTTTCTCCCCGCCACATCCTCCTTTACATTGTGTGAGTCCACTATTGTCTTAGAGCTCCATGTGGTCTCTGTGGGTGGCTCTTAGGCAGGATGGCAATCAGCAGAGCGTATTACAAAGCCGAAGAGACAGCTGACATGAGCACATCAATACACTGCCCCCCACACTGTGAAGTTGCTTAGCTTTGCTTTAATATTTCCACAGTAGTATGGTGATGTAAGTGTCTTCTATCTATCAGAGTTTTGTGTTTCTATGAGGAACTGTTTCATCCTTCAGTGGGTTGGCAAACAGCGGCACTGTGCTCTAAGATCAGCTAATAAACTACCGTTGGGCAGCGAGTGTGAAATCCCATCCCCTCTATCAGACTGCGTTAAAGAAACAAAACTGTCGCCCCTCGAACTAAGATGCCGTTCCTCCTGAATCTGACAAAGACTATGATCTTCTGTTGTTTTGAATAGAAACTGAAAGCACAGGTTAGCAGGGCATTATGAGCCATGGCATCGCCGAGCCTGTCCACGCCCTTTTATGCACCAGGCAGTCATCACAATGCCTTCTTGTGTCACTCAGCCTGAAGGTGTTTAGGGGTTTTCTCAGAGGGCCTGAGTGGAAAAAACTGGTCATTTTACTGGAAAAATGCTGTATTCTTGTTCCTTCATTCAAACATCTCAGAGGCTTAATTCTAAAAGATATTCAAACTAAAATAACTGTTCAGAAATCCATCACATACAGATAATCTCTTCATTAGTATTCAAACTGTTTTCCTGCATTCAGAGAACATACAGTCCAATACATACACAACTTAACATGAGCTGGTACTCGTCAGCTGCCTTGAATAGCAACCTCATGAAGTCATGTTGTCCATTTTCACATTCTGTGCATCACACATGACAGCAGCGGGTATATTTACACACCTTCAGAAAGCTTTCCCTGTCGACACATTTCTCACACTGCTGTTATAATCCAAACAGACAGTGCTGTGAGACAGTGGCAAGGTTTAACATGCCCTCAGAAATGTCACCCCACCTCAGGTCCCGGAAAAATGATGCATGCCGACACACACTCACACACATACTCGCAGATGTTGTACATGAGAATTGAAGTTTTAGTCGTACAAACATTTCTTGCAGGCTTAGCTGATCCAGGGGCAGAAATAATCTCATTGGCTGAGTGAAATGTCAGTGTGTAGGGCGGAATAGCAGTTTTTCTAACTAAAAAAAATGTTAGACTGAGGCCTGGTGAAAAGGCAAGAGATAAGAGAGGAGGAAATATAAATTCTGGTGCTGTTGCTTCAAACTGCAAACATCAAGTCTGTTATAAATGAAAGTGCTGCTTCGACTGACCTTCAAAGGTTCATTTTGCTGTAGTGGCTTTTCTGACCAAAGGCTTCTGCTGACCTTCTAAGACCATTAATGCTGTGCTGATTACTGAATGAAACATGATGTAATTTAATTCATTTTTTCTGTTTATAATCTGTTAAAAGTTTGCTCTGCGCTATTCATTTTCACTCCCTGACAAGCTCTGATTTGCATTCATATGAGATCCAGAGTCTGTTTTTTAACACTGAGATTAGGTTTTTACTGGATGAGTCTGCTCGGAGGAAGTGTTAAAAATCACAAACACAAACACAAGATATGAGATGTGGGTCACACTCGTCCTGAGGTTTTTGAGATTTTCAGAAGGAAGCGAGTGAAAAAGCAGGAAAAAAGGGGCACTGCTTTGGAGCAAAAGCATAAAGCATTTCTGAAAGTTATTTAATGTTTTACCAGGATGGTCAGGAACACATTAGAATCATTGCTCTATTTTTAGCTGTGTCTTCAAACTTTTCAGCCTGATGAAAGTACAGTGTTTGGAATATTATTTGAGTCAGGAGCTATTAGAGCACTTTGTGAGTCTTTTTTGCTTCAGTAGCCTTGCATTCATGATATGTTAAGATATGTAAAATGGCATAAATGATCAGGGTGCCACATGCTTGAGTGGTCCCACATGCAAAGTATGTATAATTATCTTCCTTATAATTAGCACTCGCCTGAATTTTAATGAAGCCTTTGCTGCATAAAGGAGCTGTTTTCAGGTATGACGTCTCTTTCACTCAACAAAGTAAAACTAAGCAAACAGTGAAACGGGATCTCAGGGATGCCGGAAATTTACCAGCAAATCAGAATCTGCCTTAAACTACCACAAGTCACTAGTTGACTGGCGCTGGTGGTGCAGCTACACCTCAGGGCCCTCTATACATATACATAATTTTATGCGCACAGTGCAACAGCAGACACACACCCACTGCTACCTCATTAGTGACTGCAGCCCCCAGGCTCACAACTGGGGAAAGGCCTAATTGCACAGTTCAGCAAGACTGACATCGCTTAGAGCGTTTTGGAATAGACTTCGACAAATGAGCGTCAGGTGCAAGCACCCCCAGTAATATTCTGTTATTTTCTGACCCTTACTGTCACAGTTGCACCCGACAGGTTAAACTCATTGTAATTCACTGGAACTTTCTGCAGAACTGAGGGACCCGACTTGAGAGTGAACAAGTCTGACTGATTAGATGTCAGCCACAAGACCTGTGAAATGTTTTAAATGTACTTCAAATATGTGAAACCGTAAGACCATAGTCTACAGTATCATGAATGCTGTTCAATAGTCTGTTCTATACTACATGTTAATACATTTATAAACCCATAAACCCTGCATTTGTTGCTGGCCAGTATAGATTTGACAATTCTGTAGTATTTATTGTGTTTAATTGTGTCTTATTATGAGAAATAGTTCAGTCAGCAAAAGAGCTAGTTAGCCGGTATGCTAAAATAAATTTCCATTAATCATACCTTCAACAACACAATTAAGTGTCAAGGTGGTGCTCAACTAGCCAGCTTCAGTGGCGCATCTGAGCTCTGTTATTTTTAATTTTACTAATGCACTTAAATAACCTTGCAAGGCAGCTGGACTGCCGAGATTTTAAGTCACGCAGTTCCATCTTAAAAAGCTTCAAAAGGATTCATTCGTGTCCAGTCAGAATATGGGAAAAACCAGTTAGCAGTAGCATTGTCATTTTAAGCATGTTAGCAGCACCGTTTAGCTCTTGAGGTGTCTATCAAAACACGAAAACAAAGGAAGTGGTTTGATAGTTTATTGTGTGTGGGATTATGGGGTTTGTTTATTACATACTAAAAGGTGACCATTGCAGATGAAACTATAGAGGTAATTTTGTTAAAGTTTTATTAATGTTAGGGTTAATCACATTTGCTGACTTCTTTCCACAACACTCAGATAATTTTGTTTTGACCATTGCTTTAAACATTCAGGAAAATACAGGCTCACAACTCAACATCACATGTAACAAAGACTGTCGTGTTTAGACAATGAGGAAATGTCTCATGATAGAAGTTTAAGTCTTGTTATGCTGTGGGTATGTCATTATTTGGCTTTGGAAGAAGAACATAAAAACAAAAGATAATTTCTTCTGTGGTTTACTGCACTTGCTTGTGCCTCTTCCTGAGATATTACCATAAAATTTACTGCCCTTCATACTTGCACCTGGTGCTTATTTTCTAAAATGAATTCCAAAATGCTCTAAGCCTTGTCAGTAGTGCTGAACTGCTCAATTATTTCCCATGTGCAAGCCTGAGGTTTACAGTCACTAATGAGGTAGCACTGTGTATGAGCTATTATTCTGTATCCATATAACTGTGTAGGTTTCAGGAGGAGCTGCAATGCCTCCTGTGGCTATTTTCACAAAGTTATGTCAATCAGGGAAGAAGCTATACGTAGGAAAACGGATGTTGGGCTTAATATATAAAAGATTAACCTCATCGATCAAATCATGATTCCACCCCGCAGCTATAGATGGCGCCTTGACCCTGATGGTGGTGCTGCAGTGTAAGACCGGCAGTGACAGTGAAAATATCGCAAATAAGGAAGTTTAAATGCCCTTGACAGAACAACATAAGTCGATGAATGATAATTAAAAGCTGGAGACCTGCAGAGATGAGAAAATTAAAATGGTAATTCTTCTTGCTTGAAGCTACTGTAAAAGTTTATTATTTCATGACGATCACATTAATTTTATCATAACTGTATATCATTTCTTATACAGGTAAAGGTTTGTTGTCGGCAGTGTAATAACCCTAAATATACACATTGTTACTGTTTACCCTGAGAAACTCACATATAAATCAGTAAACAGAGTGAAAAATAGATCACACAAACAAAAACAGTAACAATCTGGCAGTAGATCTCAGGAAAAAAAAATCAGGACGGTGTTTCTCTTTATTCTCTTTATTCAGTCGGCTGGAGAGCATCCTCTGTGCTGTTTGCAGCAGTCGGTGGCCAGATGGTGAAGCCTCTCTAGACAGTAGCAGTTTTTGAACTAATCCTCGTGTTAACCTGTCTGTGTGTCTGAAAGATGTTCTCATAGAGTTACACTCTTTAGTAGAAAATATACTTTCAAAAAAACTAAATTAAAATACATCTACAATTACTCCAGTCTTTGGAAATAAAAAAAATGTTTGACATATTTGAGATTAAGATGAGAAAACTGACAGCACTTCATGTCTTAATGTTAAATATGAGGCTTTCAGTAGATGGTTAGCTTAGTTTAACATAAACCTGGAAACAGGAACAGTAAGCCTGACTTTGTCTGAGGTGAATAAAATCTGTCCATCAGCATTCTCTAAAGATAACAAATTAACAAGCTTTATCTCATTTGTTTCTTGAAGTCTTGTCATTATCATTAGGTTGCCAGGCAACCAGTGCAGACTCCAGGAAGTCACAGGTTACCAGCTGCAAAATAGTCCAACGCTTAAGCACTAAAAAACTGTTGCTCTGTTGTTTTTACTTTAATGAAACTAATAAGATAGAGACTGTTTTTGAAAAATAAGAAAAAATTGTTGTGTTTCTTAATGCTAAACTTGTGAGCAACAGATTGCTGGAATATAAATGTCGGTGTCATTGGGTTTAGGTGTCAAGCAGTGATGAAGATCAAAACCAACCACTGAGAGCATGATGGCAGCCTGGCGATAGAAGGGATTTAAACAACCCTACACATGGGGATGGGGTTTTAAATCTAATATGAGCAGGCATGGATAAACAGGTGGAGGTGGATGTGGGTGGGAAACATGAGCAAACCCTGTAACTCTGCAATGCCAACATGTTTGTCATCCACACGTGCTGAGGAAACAGGAAATAGACCTTTAATGCCTCTCACTAAATCATTAGTAAAGGATTGAGCTCTGTAAATAGTGTGCTGACGCAGGCAGGTAGCCCCGAATGTGGGAGATGGAAATGTGGTTTTTCGACATTGTATGAAATGGCAGCAGAAAAGTGCTGATTCCAGACAAGATCCGGCGTGGCCTGACAGCGCAGCAATAAAAAGACCTCGACTGACTCATGGCTTTGTCTGGCGTTCTCAAGGCTTTGTTGCACTTTGGAATTCCAGTCGCAAAACAAGTCGCTGCTGTCCAGGGAAAAGTGTTTCACAGAAGCAATTTGGGCCTCATGCTGGCCTGTTACTTTAAAGTGGGTAATGCTGAAGTTTTAGAGGTTCACCACAGACCACAACCACAGATAAATAGGCAGAAAGGTACATAGTAAGACATACACCGGAGATATATACAAGTCTCAAGCCTATGCTAAATATTTAGCGGCAGTCAGCAGCAGGTCGGCTTACTTAAAGAAGCATGAGAGCAATGTTTTGTTTTATATAAAACCAGGAGTTTTAGCATTTGTTTTGTTACATATTAAATTAACATAAGATACCAGTTGTTAATTAGCAAGCTTAAGAGTTGCTTTAGGCTAACTGTTTTCCACTGCTTCTAATCCGTCTGCAAAGCTAATCACCCTCTGGCTGTAGCTTCATATTTAGAATAGAGACATTAGAGTTTTATCAGTCTGACTCTCCACAAAAAGCAAACAAACAAGCAAATAAGCATGTGGTATGTTCCCAAATGTTAAACTATTCCTTCAAAGAGCTGCAAGTCCTTAAGGTATTTCAGTAGTTTTCATATCTCCCTGTCTAAATATTGTTTCACAGGCTTTTCATGAGCAAAATGCTGTTGTTAAAAAAAAACTCATCTTGATTCAGCTTTTTCATCAGTGTTCTTCAGCTCGAAACAACATTGAGGAGAGAGCCTGAGGTTAAGAATTCATTTGGTAGCTGCTTTTGGATCAGTGTGTGTGTGTGTGTGTGTGTGTGTGTGTGTGTGTGTGTGCTCATCCCACAGGGCCTTCATCGAGGGTG
>JAPZDY010000017.1:11568037-11587609 GCA_029783645.1 Ctenochaetus hawaiiensis
TTAATATTGAAAACATTTTCAAAAATACACACTGACACGGTTAAACAACAACAAGACCAGCCTCATATTAATACTGACACTTAGTATAAATAAATACCAAAAAATGGAAGTGATGACAGGGTCGGGGTCTTTCAGGAGGATGCAGTTTCCCTCTCAAACAGCTGTGAGGATGATGATGATGATGATGTAACTCAGCGTCACAGGAAGTAGCCTTGTGCTTGAGCTGAGCAGAGGAGAAGTGGAGGAGAAAATGGCGCTGCTCTCGTTTCTGGGCACCAACACGTTGCAGATGTTTCCCTCACAGCAGGATGAGCACACCTGACAGATGAGGTTTAAATAACATGAGCATCAGGTTACGTGGAGGTCTTAATGCAGAGTAATCAGCTCCACATACCTTATAGCCATTGTCAGTGACATCAGCACAGCCAGTGAACTGACAGTCATCCAGGGTCGCACAGCGCTTGGTGACAGACATGCTGTCTCCATGGTTATCCATCATGTGGAGTGTGTGACAGTATCTCGTATCTGGAAGACATTTCTTAATCATTTTACAATCCAATGCCAAACTCTCAATCATATTTTATAGATACTGTGGTTTGAAGTCTCAAAATTCCTTTATGATTATAAAGCCAGATGGCCACGTGAGCATTTAAGGTTGCACAACATCTCATAATAGCTGAGTTAAATTAGGCACACCTAATGTCTGAGTAAGTGTGTTAGTTTGATGGCTAAGTTGGAATGAAATGAGACAAATCTCATGTACCTTTTGGACAGTAAACATCTGGTGCCCAGCGATTACACTCATAGTTATCTGCAGCATCTTCACATGTGAAGCACTTGAAGCCGCCGGGGTGAGGTGTAGCTGTGGAGAACAGACAGACACACCTCAGTACTCTGAGTACACAGCAGAGCACTCACCGAAAACTGCATGTCATAAACGTGTCTTTATGCTTTTTATCTGTTTCTGTCAAAACCATGTGTTAAACATTCTCCACACATAAACTGGTATTTTTAGAGGAAGAATGTTCAGTGAGAACAGACTTCAGATCAGGCGTCCACACAGTTTCCAAAGATGGGAAACCTGCAAAGTGCTCGCTACTCATATATGTAGATTATTATTCTCACTGTGGACACGACCAATGTGCAGAAACGTCAATCCTCCTCCAAAACTCTGCCCTTTGCACATCTTATTTGTCACCCTGTCTGCCCTGTTTCTAAAAAGGCCAAGAACTGATGACCTGCCCCATTAGTTTGAGGCCAAAAAGTCAACTAGAAACCTCTTGATCATTGACATGATCACCTGGGACGTCACAGGTCAGGTTAAGTGGTCACACCAGCATTTCCAACACTCAGTGGGTGTTCTGCTTGTTTTCTCTGTATTCCTGCTCAGAGACTGCTGAGCTCATGCTTAAACATGTGTTCTGCTAGACTGGTCTTTCCAGATAACTTGTGTCTCTACTCAGTTTCCATCTCCGTCCAGAATCTAGCTCACCACAGGTCTGTCATCTTTCCAGTATCCATGTTGTCATAAACCCCTCTGTTTCCTGAGCAGGAAATAGAGGTCAGCTACCCACTATGCTCTCCTCTGTACTTCCATCTGGTACCACTGACTGTTGCTGTACCCCAACCCCTTGTTATTAGCCAAAGCAGAAGGTCTCGCTGTCCATCTGCAATCACCCTCTGTCTGCACTAATTTTCATGGCAGTTCCCCCAATAGTTGTTGAGATATTTCAGACCAAGTGTAGAAATCCCTCCAAGCAGATGCCTCTGCAAATATAACACATTGTCTAAATAGCAATGTTATGTCCCTACTTGAAGGATGCAGCAGTATGATGTCCATCATGGTGAAGTCCCTCGACTGGACAGTTTTCAGCCAGTCAGCGATGTTGGTCATCAGCAGGATCCAGGCCACTGTTGGCCAGGCCTCCATCTTTTGGCCCAAAGTACTTTCATGCAGTTTTCCGTTTGGGCAGGAAAACACTGCGGGAGAGAGGGGACCACAAGCAGCTTAAATACACCACAGAGATGGTTTAATATAAATCCACAGGAAAGGAACTGAAAATACTGAAATAAGCAAAAATAATCCAAATTGTACAAGATATAAGAATGAATACTGATTTTATGTTTCATTTCTTTGCCACAGACAGTGAGTGCTTTAAGTTTATGATTTTGCATGCACGTAACGTTTCAGTAATTTGAGTAAAAAACACCTTGAAACGTTGAAGTTAAATGAATAACTTAAGAGAATATGAAAACAAATGTCTCCTTGAAAGAAGCCCAATAATGAAAGGAATTAGTCTATAAAAGTGATCAGCTGTGTGTGCTGCTCTTGCTGTGAGCCTTCTTCATTATTTAAAGCCAATAGGATCCCTGCCAGTCTACTGTGAGCCTTCACGCTGAGCATCCATCCCTGGGTTTAAATTATTGCATGACAGGACTAAAAGACATTTATTAAAACCACAAACATGGTCACTTCTGCGATAAACATGATTTAAGTTTAATTACAAGCCCCTTTGCCCTCTGGGAATTCAGCCGTTAGTACTCACTTGCCATATGTGCTTTTTCTCTCTCATGCAATGGGCCATTCAACGGTAAAGCCAAGTCAGCATATGCATTGTCTTTTACTCTAACTGCAAATCTGACTGGAAATTGCAACAGCAGGTCGGCTCAAGGAGGAAACATCCCCCTCTAGTCCTTCTTTACTTCCAAGTCACTACCTTGGTTAAATAGATTCACTGTCCCATTAATAAAGTGCCCGGTGTTGGGTCTTATGAGAAGGAACTAGGGATCAGAATCTTGAATGTGGAGCAACATTTGCAGGTTTTGGGAGCAAGTGTTAACTCATCGCTGACAGAAATGTCAATAGCTGAAATGTCACATCACAATATGCGGCTATATGTGGATGTTTAGCAGTTATAGGCTGATGTTAACCGTTTTCACCATCTCTGGTTAACAAGTTAGCGTGCTACCATTTGTTAATTGGCACTAAACGCATAGTAAAGCTGCGACTGAAGGGTATTTATTTAGTTTGCAGTTTAGTCTTGAATCAAATTACTGGACCAATGGAAATGAACCAGATGGTGGCGCTACATTAGTTAAGGGATAACCAATGGTGTTAAAATTCATCCTGAGATAAACACAAATGTCTATCAAAATTTAATGGCAAGTCATTCAATAGTTAAGATATTTTAGTCAGGACAAAAGTGGACATTTCCACACCGCTAGTGAGGCTAAAAAGGAAACAGCTGCTAAACACTTAAAACTAAAGCCTAATGGAATCAAGAGTTTACAGTGAAGACAAAGAAATCCTTTTGAGAACACACATTCCTTATTAGACTGACTTTGTTGAGGAATTCAAGAAAATACCCTCTAAGCTGCTCTAAGCTTAATCCTTAGAAACATCTCTCAATCAAGGGAAACTATGGCCATCTTTATGCGGCAGGAAACAATTTGTTTGAACTCCAAAAGGGGATTTTAAAGTCAGCCACCAACATTTACTGTAGGGAACGACTTTCCAACGTCTCTCCATAGCTTAAAGGTTTGAACCACATTTAGAAAATCCAACAGCTTATTACTGCTTAGAGGACATGATGATACAGTGACAGGTATCATTTAAATACCAGTAGATCAAATGTAAAAGAGGACACTCCTGTTCACAAAACATGAGCTCTTTGTCATTAGATTATTGTTTATATGGCCTGTTATTATTGAGAGATAAGACAAAAGTGGTTTTGGTTTTTAAAGATTTAAATCAGTCTGAGTTCAAGGCAAAAGTGTTCAATTAAATTATGCTTCTTTCCACAGACTTTGGTGTTTGTTTCATAATCATTAACTGGCCTTTATCAGACATACAAAGGCTTTGTTACATTATTATACAATTGATGACAAACTGTGAATAATTGTATGACTGCTGCCATTTTACTGACAACAAATCCTTTTAAATTCATTTTTTTCCCCTGATAACATCTAAAAGTATCTGTCAAATATTCATTTGCAGTCCAGGCTGAACTCTCTCTAGCAAATACTCGTCTTAGATCCACTGAGATGCCAGTCAATTAATTAAATACCAGATGACCTGGTTTTGCTCCTGAGTTGAGATCAGTTGATTTGTGTAAGATCAGCAGTCACTTCAGATGCCTTTAACTCTATTTTATGTTTTATCCCCAGGCATCTTGCTGGCTGTGTGGTTTATAAAATGCTTGTTTTCTTTGCATTATGCATGCCCCAATAAAATTGATCCAAGCCTTTCCTGCAGACAGGGTAACCATACTGTACTCTGCTGTACACAGCGCACTCTGAATCTTAGTTTAAAGCTCAAATTATTAGGTTAAAGTGCAGAAATAATTAAATTGAACACGTATTCTTAAACACTCCACATTATTTGAGAGCAGAATTATTGTGAATGCTCTGTGTAGATCCTACAACTGGACAACAACATGACAGGATCAAGAGTTGAAAAGATCAGTCAAATATACTCATGTTTAACATCTTTGTCAGTTTTTAAATAAAAACGGTTTTAATTGGATTCTCCAACATTTGTCATTTTCAGAATATTCTGATATTGTAACATAATGTCACTTTGAATTGTCCTGTTTCAACAAAAAACAAGACATTTCAATATCCAAACTAAGATATCGAAAACTTGAGCGTTTCTCACTATTTTCTGAAATTTTATACACCAAAAAATATGTTAATTTGTTACAATATAAATATAAAATAAACATTGATCGCTTCATAAGTTGCAGACCGCATTTCATCCAACTGATTCCAGCATCTGAGGCTGCAAACATAAATACTTGTTTGGCTCATTGTTTGTTTCAGAGTTACCTTGTTTGAATGGACTTGATAAATTGCAGTTTTGCACACAGCTAAAGCCCTCTCTTTGTTTGCGTGTCTTTGGAGTATTGGAGAAACTAAAGAACACACATGGAAACCAAATTTGTGTCTTTGTGTCATTATACCATCAGCTTTCCATACTGTTTGCTTAGCTGCTGTGTTTCATCATCATCTGGTATCAGTTTTTGAACCCAGCTTTTGCTGCAAAAGTTGAACTCAGCTTTGAAAACAGGGTCTAATTACATGATGGAGAATTATTTGGAAAGATTCAGAGGGTTTGCATTCAATAGAGCTCTCAAGCTACAGTACGGCTCATAATGATATGCTGCACCTTGAAAGGAAAACTTGAGATTAGCTCTCCAACTTTGAGCTGTCTGATAGATGCCTGGAGGAAAATTTGCTTTGGGTCTGAGAGGCAGGAGAGCGGGGATTAGTTACAATGGCTCCCTGTTACAACTGGAGAGGGATGGAGAGGGTTTATATCACTCAGGGTTCAATCAGCAGCGACCAGCTCCTTCGCATCCCAGTTAAAAGGCCACGCAGGGCTGAAAGAATCTGAAGGAGGGAAGGTTTCAGCTCTTTCTGTCTCCCCTGACAACTGGAGATCAAGTTTGCAGATTGTGAGTGTAAAAGTGGATGAACCGTGCAGCCTCTCGGTCACACTGATTATATTAGCCTGGACTTCAGGACACATTTACAGTTTGTACAGACATTACTGGTATCCAACAAGTAACAACAGTGATCGAGAGTAAAGCATTCTTGTTTCTTCTGTACTTTCTATTTGTAAAATAAGTTTTAAAAAATAAGAATAACATTCAAAATACTGTTTGACTAATGACCCTGCTTGTGACCTTTTCATACCAGAGATAAGTTGGGTTTATATGGTTAGTCTGGTGCTATAAATCAGCCCAGAAAAGTTCAGTGGTGAAGTTGTGTTTACTGCAAATGTATTACTTAAAAAAGCAGACTGGAATTTACAATATGAGTCAAGTCAAAAGAAAGGCTGTAAACTCAGTACAGTGAAACTGTTCAAAGATTATTTCTCATCTTCTGCTGCAGGCAGCAATATGCTGCCTTCAAGAGCTGTCAGAGAATTATATTTATGACTGAAACACACAAGAATGAAGCAAAATGTTGTAAATACTTTTGGAGAAAACGCATCTTTCTCCAAAACTACAAATTCAACTGGGGATCTTTTTATGGATGGTATGGTTTTTATTAGATTATACATTTGTAAGTCATTAGTTGCATGCATTTTGCGTCATTATTCTTTTGCAGAAAAACAGCTCTTGCTTTAAAGCTATATTTTTGTATAATCTTTTATGCCATTAAAACTCAATTGAATGTGCAGAAATGAAGTTTTACACCTTAGAGAGTCAAGTTTTGTTAAATGAATGTGACATGCACACAAAGGCAGGATTACTGATGGACCATAAAGAGAAACAGGAAAATGCTTAAAACACCCTGAGGTCTCTGCACTTGTTTAAGCCTATTAATTTGAACTTGAATGCATCACACACTGCACAGTAAAACAAAAATGGCATCCTTGGGAAAGAATTTGCTTGGTTAAACCTTTGCTAGTAAAACCAAACTGAATGTTTAAAAAAATCACTAGAATAATCAAAAATTGATCTTTTGCAGCTACAGATTTTAAACAAAATGTCAAACTTTAGCTAATTGGTTCCTTAGATGAAGGATAATGGCTCCATGCTGGTCATGTGTGTCAAAAAAATACTCTATCAAGATTTGGGCCACCAGGGTCGCCTTTGAAGCTCAGCCGATATCCAG
Organism: Ctenochaetus hawaiiensis; assembly: GCA_029783645.1. Lineage (NCBI taxonomy): Eukaryota > Metazoa > Chordata > Actinopteri > Acanthuriformes > Acanthuridae > Ctenochaetus > Ctenochaetus hawaiiensis. Next base: position 11,574,662 of record JAPZDY010000017.1, read on the forward strand.
CAGCTCACTTCTATCGGGCAGACACATATGGCAGAGGCTTAACTTCTGACATACCACTGCTAATGTTCTTTGGCCGGTGATACATGACTGCACCAGAGAAATTACAGTAAACGTTGCTGAATTCTTGTGTCTGAAGCTGTTTAACACTTCACCGGTGACTGAAACACCACAGCACAGTGTATCATAAACTTAAATATCTAATTGGACGTATAGTTGAAGTGTTAACCAGAGGAGTTCAGCCTCAGTACTCATAAATACACAGTGTGCATCTCCATTTGGGTTTTCTGAGTCACTGCAAGGCTGTAAGATTTTTATGAGGTCCTTGCTGAGCAGGCGTCTCATAAAATGTCTAAGGTTTTGTGTAATGCAGATAAAAAAAAGGTCAGAGCTGCCCGGAAAATTCTCAGAAACACAAAGAAATAATTAAAAATGAATAATTCTTCATAACATACAAAAAAAATCTAACTTTGTACATCATCTGATTTCATTATTACAACTTCAAACCAGCTTTCACAGTGTTTTCTGTGTATGTGATTAAAAAACTGGAACTTCTGCATTATCTTTTCAGTTTTTAAACTTTATTAAACACTTTACTCACAGTGAAAGAAGTCCTCAGATCCTGTCATTCATTAAAATGTACTTAAAGCAAAAGCACATTATTAGATTTCTATTTGTGTAAACGGTACTTTTTAATGTTATCATAATATATATCATGAAATATTCTTGGTATTTTTAACTTTGTGCCCATAAATGGATGTGTAAACGCAGTAGGATTAAATTGAATGGCATTATGTCAGAAATAGACTGTGCGTTCTGGTGTCTGCGTGCATGTGCAGCTGCGCCACACATCAATAAAAACAGCCTTGATAATTAAAAAAAACCTATTTATTGGATTTTCCAAACAATGTTAACTCTTAGATTAAATAGAAATTGATTTGTTTTTACTTTGATACCAGGTTTTTATTAAGCTTAGGTTTCAAATAGGCTGCATCCTTAAATCTTCTTAAATTAGCGTTGTTACGGTTTAATTAAACTAATGCGTGACTCTTGACGCACTCAAACTCACTTTAACTTGAATTTGCGCACAGAAGTATTCTACAGTACTTTAATATTTGCTCCAACTCACCAGCTTTATTTCCTCGATCCGCCCGCAGGAGATTTGCAGCCACTGAGTCCGCAGATGAAAATCAAACAATACTCCGCTGCCCCGCAAAGCTGCGGAGGGGAGGAGGGTGCCGCAACGTCACTGACACGTCACAGCTACTCTCATCAGCAACACAACACTTTGTTATTCAGGTTACAGTGATTCTGTTATGGGTTTTTGTATTGAATATGCAAACCACGTAGGCAGTATTATATATATTATATATTTTTTTTTTTAGTTGACCCGTAAGATATGGCACTGCTTCACACTGAACCGTCCACCTGAGTCTCCTACATTCCCCTGTAAACAGCTGTCAGAGAAATATTGTCGCTCCTACAACACGCAACACTGAGTACAACGCGCAACCCATACATGTTTAACCAACCCGACCTTAATTAAGACTAAGATCAGTGTCTCATATTGAAATGAATGCTCAAGGGCTCAGGATCAAAAGAGATCAAACAGCAAACCTTCTTTGCTCTTTAATGAGCATTCATTATCGCTGCAGGCAAATTACAACCAGACCCTCTCTGAAAACTATGCATGGCCTACAAACCTCATGCTTATTCACATTCCATGAGTGAACACACATGGTATGCAGCCTATGTGAGCAGAGACTCATGAGTGACAGGCAGCAGCTCTTTGACCTGTCTGGATAAGGGATCTCTGACAGTAAAGAGGAGGACCATTTTGCACACAGATGTGCCATTTATGTGCACAGAAGGCTGGTCCGTCATGGCTTCAGCAGCATTACAGGAATGTGCAATCTGATGGACTGATAAAAACTCACAGCAAAAGACACGTAGATGATTAGGGCTCGTCTTTCAAGGTTGCATTAGGATGAAGTAATGCAATTTTCTATCTTTACCAGATAATTTTAGCTGTTCTAATAGTTGCTTTTAACAACTTACTCATTTCAATTACATGTCTGTTGGTTATTATCAAAAATCTCATTGATATCAACCAGCTCTATATGGAAAATGATTAAATGATTTAGAAATTTTCCAGCGATTTCAAATTAATCTTTAAAAAGAATGCTCAAAGTTCCTTTAGTTTATTTATTATTAGCCTATTTAGGGTAATTTTTGCTGCTTCGAGCCTCTTAAATATGAGAATTAACTGCCTTTTCTCTGTTTTTATCACCGTAAACAATCTATCTTTATTATTTCTTACTGCTGATTAGACTAAAAAAGCAGTGTGACGATGAACCTTCGGGCTCCGTCAAATTGTGAGCCATTTTTACTATTTTCTGATATTTTTATTAACAGAATGATCATGTAAACAAAAAACAACAATTAAAACATGTATATTTTAGGAATAAAATAATTCTACTAATAAAATTAGTAGTTACATCCCTTGTTTATTTAATTTCCATTGCTAAGAAGTGTAACAAACCGAAAGTTGGTGTCCAAATCATCTTTTGACGCTCCTGATAATAACCAGGACAGAAAGTTGCGCGCGCATCTGTCGCCATCTTTGAAAGTCAGGAGGTGTGACCCACCGACACTGACCAGGAGCCTCTTCTGCACGCTCAAAATAACTTAAAGACTGTTAAATAAAGTACTTTTTCCGGGCATGGCGAACCGGAATATGCAACAAACGGGCATGCAAAGCAGTAATTCTCCTCAACCGGCGAAACGGGGGATAGACTCCCCGGCCCCGGAGCAGACACCGGCGAACAAAGACAGCCAACCGCCGCTGCCACAGCAGTCTCCCGCGGCCGAGCAAGCGGAAGGAGCCGGGGAAGGAAAAGAAGAAGGCCCGGCAGAAATGACTCTTGATATCACGAGTTTTCGGAAGCCCGGCGAGAAGACGTTCACCCAGCGCTCACGGCTTTTTGTCGGTAATCTCCCGGTGGATATCCCGGAGGAGGAGTTCAAAAACATGTTTGCTAAATATGGAAACGTTAACGAGGTTTTCATCAACAGAGACCGGGGCTTTGGCTTCATACGTCTGGTATGTACAAAGTTCTGCTTATAGCTTTAAGCTGTTCTGCTGTTTGTATATGTTTTAATTTTTTAAACTTAAAATTTATAACATAAATATGTGGACCAAAATAATGTGGCTAAGAGGAGCTAGCTGCTACGTTAGCATTCCCATAGGATGCTGGGTAACTTGACACCTCTTGTCAGTTAGCGTCTACTACACAAAGTGTTAGTACATATCACGTTTAGGTTTTATAGAGTAGACAGCCAAGTTTATGAACCGTATTTTAAAGATACTGTGCCAAAGTACCAGCTCCCTAAAGCTCGTGTAATTAAGTCTAATTAAGCAGGTAATTGTCCGGTTGATTGACGGTGAAATAGTGGGTGTGTGGATTACTTGCACAGAGTTTAGCTCTTAATGCACAGAGATGCAAACATTGGCGTGGCTCTAAAAAAGCAATTGTCTAAACGTGTACCTTTTTTTAAAAATGAATCAATATACACACCATGAAAATACAATTTATCGCCCAGCATTAATTGGTGATCATAAAGTACAGTGATGCAAGGTTTGATACACAAGTGCAAATCCTGCACGGTCGCAAAGCTTAAAGTGCAGACAATAAATGTAATATAATTTATTTTACTGGTCGAATAAATGTCTCAGTGGGGTTTCTTAATCTCATTGCCTTTTATTGCTTGTCTTCCAGGAAACCAGGACGCTTGCAGAGATCGCTAAGGCTGAGCTGGATGGGACAATAATGAATAATCGACCGATCCGGATCCGGTTTGCTACACATGGTGCTGCACTCACAGTGCGCAACCTGCTTCCTGCAGTAACAAATGAGCTTCTAGAGCAGGTATATTATAAAAGTGCTTCAAAATCCCATTGTGATCAAATTTTAGAATTGCTCCTGGTTTTACAGTGAGATTTAACATGAAACCCACCTTCTTCCGTCAGGCATTTTCACAGTTTGGGCCGGTAGAACGAGCTATTGTCCTGACAGATGACCGAGGTCGTCCCACTGGGAAAGGCATTGTGGAGTTTGCAAACAAAGTAGCTGCACGTAAAGCCTTGGAGCGCTGCACAGAGGGAGCCATGCTGCTCACCACGTAAGGAGTGTGGGGATGAAGTGGTTTGGAGAAGTAAATGGAGAACTGAGTGATGGTGAATGAGTGTGTGAAGACTCTGTTTGCCATTTGCATCATGTTTTATTTTAGTGTTGTTCTTCCTTTCTTTAGCACTCCTTGTCCAGCCATTGTAGAGCCGTCAGAGCACTTTGATGATGAGGATGGACTCCCTGAAAAACTGCTGCAGAAAATTCCAAAGTACCATAAGTAAGTGTTGAATTTTAAAACATTTTTAACTTCACCTTGCTGAGTCTGACTTGCCTATCGTCTGATGTCTTTATATGTTTTATTTTCCCACAGGGAACGAGAGCAGCAGCCTCATTTTGCTCAGCCAGGCACATTTGAATTTGAATACGCGTCTCGCTGGAAAGCTCTTTATGAGATGGAGAAACAGCAACGAGAGCAGGTGGACAAAAACATCAGAGAAGCCAAAGAGAAACTGGAGGCAGAACTGGAGTCAGCCAAACATGAACATCAGCTCATGTTAATGAGACAAGGTAGTTTTATCACAGGCCTCTCTTGGTGTCTTTGTGTGTGTGTTTACTGCTTGAGTTTTTGCTTGTGTATAAAAGATGATGTATTTGGGAAGCTTTATTTCCAATAGTATACTTACTATCTCACATTCACCTGTAGGAGGTAGAAATTGAACTTGCTTATTAAAAAAAGACCTGTTTAACTCTTCATTTGAGGCTCTTAAATGCTGTGAAAATTTGCTGAACGTAGACTAATCAATGAGTTACAGTTAATATCGCTACGAGCTTTGCATGTTGACTTTTATTTTGGTCATTAAATTTGGTTATTTGCTTTTATAATCCGCATTTATCATTCTTCCCTCTGGTTCCTTCTTACTTATGTCTTCTTTCTTTTGTCTTTCAGATCTGATGAGACGGCAGGAGGAGCTGAGGAGACTTGAGGAGCTTCGCAACCAGGAGCTGCAGAGACGAAAGCAAATAGAGATGAGGCGTGTTTCCTTCCTTTTGCAAACTATTAGGACAAAATGAGAGGAGGGTTCAGTTCAGCCTAGTTAACAAATATCATGTCCTAGCAGTTATTCCAATAGTTAAAATTCACTGAGACACCAAGACCAGGTAGATTCATCTATCAGAACTGTTCGCTGCTCTGCAAATGACAGCTACAGTTAGCAGTGGCTTGTGGTCATGCTGGTGATATGCTGCCCCCTAGTAGTCAAGAGGTGAAAGTCATCAGGTTGCCAGCTCTTACATATGTCACCTTTTTATTTGGCTCATTTCTCTCCTTAACTGTCTTTAGGCATGAGGAGGAGAGGAGAAGGAGAGAGGAGGAGATGATGAGACACAGAGAGCAGGAGGACCTCAGACGCCACCCAGACGGCTTCAAGCCCAATTATTTGGACAATGTGAGTACAGCTGGTATACAGACTATGCAGTAAAACACACTGACAAACACACTTAAGCTTGTCCAGTTATATTTGCACTGTCGAAACATATTGTAGCATCATATAAACACCTGCGGTCAAGAATGAGTCTTTTTAAAAAAAGTTGGTGTTCAACAAATGCTCACTCAACCTTTCTCTATATTTTGAGTACAGCTTAGCACACTTCTATACATTACACACAACAAACATGTTGTCTTTTTAAACATAAAAAGACAGCATAAAACACATGTAGTATTTTAGGTGTACAGTATTTGCCTCAACATCTTCTCTGGTCTTTAGTCTTTGTTTTTTCTATATAAGAGTAGCTGTACAGTTTTTCCAGTAATTTTTGAAGATAAAATCTATTTCAGTGATGAAAATTTTCAGGAGAAGGAATGTCAGTGTGTTATACCGCAGGAACAATTTGTTAGAAAACATTATCAGACTTTAAAGTTATAACTTGGTCTCATGAACATTTTTGCATTCCTTAATTTTTAAATCATTTACATTTAGCAGCACATCAGCTGAACTATGTTGCCGTGCAGGGATTTCTCATTTCCTTGTAGTAACAAAGTAACCTCCCTTATGTGTATCAGGGCAATAATTTCCTTCTTTTTGATAACTTAACAACCCTCCTATATCTAATCACTTCAATCAGGTTACCATGGCAATACATCATTGTAATACTGTGGTTCGTTCTGCAAACTTCATATTTAAGTTAGCCAACAACATAATAGTACAGCAGGTTCTTTATATTTAAAGGCTCTACAATGGAGTGTGCAGTTTCTTTACATCTGTTCTGTAAATGTTTTTTTAAGTTTTGATGTAAATGTGCACCTCAAAGAGTTGCTGTAATTGTTCTCCTGTAGTTTTGAGGAAATTCTGTTTATTTTTTTCTTGATAAACATTCATAGTTCTGTTAAAGAAAAAAATCAGAAGTCAGGCAGTATAAATCATAACAAATTTCCAGCTCAATTGGTTAATTTTGATTAGAAATGAAAACAATTCAAAAGACATGAACATGGCTGTGAATGATTATTAAAACACAGCCAGCAATAATTGTAATTGTCAAAGCTTAAAGGACTTTATTTGTTCAAAAACACTGTTTGATTTAAATTTCGGGGTTTAATTGTCATGATGAGTGTCTGTTGGTGTGATGTGTTGATTTCTGTGATGTAACTTTTCTCTTCAAACTCTTTGCTTTGTTTAGAAGACCTGTTGGAGTAGGCTTGTGCCATTTGATGATCAGATCATTTATCAGCAACTGAAGGGATGATCAATGATATTTTTTACAACACAGATATTAGGGCTAATTATAACTACCCTAATATCAGAACTAAGATTTTATAAAAAAATAATTTTAAAGAGTGTGTGCACCTCACAGTGCTTTGAAGAGTTACTGCCTGCTGAGCCCCTTTAATAAGCATAACAACTCTGTGCTTCATAATAGTAGTAAAAACTCTGAATATGACTGGATTGTGATATTAAACATGATGCTGTGATACTGTTGCATCAAACACAGACACACAGACCTTTGCAGAGCTTGAAGGGAGGCTGAGTAATATCATTGTCATTTGGGTTTAACCCAAAAAATCTCTAAATACGAGATGACGCATTTGCTTTGACTGCTGGAAATGGTTTTACTCAAGTTTCATGCAACAGATCCACTCTTGTTTTAATCTGTGCAGCTGTCAGCGTCATTTCTGTGCAGACTTGCATCTCAGCTACGTCTCACTCCTTAACTGTATAAAAAGTCTCACCTTGAACTGGGCTTTGTCGCTCAGTAAGTGTGGATTAACATGGACTTTCCTAACAGTAAAAGTCTGAACTCCACATCAGCTTGAGACATGTATCGTCTAATTTACATTAATTTGAAGGTATTTTTCATAAATATTGGTAGATCTTTTTAGTATTATAGCAAGAGAGGACACTGATAAACATCATAAACAGTGGGAGGTTAGTGGCTCTCATGTTCTTCCTGTCTTTATTCTACTTTGTGCTTTTATTTGCTGCAAGGAGAATTGTTGATAGGAGTTGACTCCCAGAACATAAATGCTTTCTGCTGCCATCTAGTGCTTAAATTAGCTACAGCTCATGCATCATTGTTGAGTCTGATCATTAACAGATTTGAAGCTGTTATTCAGAGATGTTGGTGTAACACTGACATAAGGATAACATCACACTTCAAGCACTTTTACTTTACAACTTTTCTTATTATAATTTCAACATACTGATCATTGAACAGGTAAGTACTTAAAACAGGACAGGATCTGTAATATTCTGCCATTTTTTCCTACATTTTTTTAAAGTTTGGTGTATGTGGGGGGGATTTTGCGATCTAGACAGGGTTTATTTTGGTACACCATAGTAAACTTCCATACCTGACCTACTAAGACCTACTAATAAGGAGCATGAATATATTTACATACTGCTGCATTTTTACTGTCATTTGTGATAAGATGGTGAAAGTATTTAGTAGTAAAATGTACTGACCAATTGTAGTGACTTGACATCATTTCATAAAATATTAATAGGTTATTGATGTCCTGCTGGTTTCAGTGAGCTGGATTAAGCCTTGTATAGATCATGTATTAGACTTTTTTCATTAAGATGTTTTAATCCTAAAGCAGGTTCAATCCAGGTCAGTGAAATCAGTTATTATTGAATTTTAAATCCTTTTGTGTGTTTGCAGGATTATGTGTGAAAGAGAGAGAGGATCGTGTATTTGTTCGTGTGTGAATTAAGTATATTACTTGTTGTGTTTTTGTGAGATGATGCATGAATGAATGACCAGATCATGTAGCATCTTGTGTGTATGTTTGGACCCTGAAACACCAAGATGACAGCTGCCAGTAACGTGTGGTTTATCTTTCTTTTTGCCTCCAGCTTCTCCCCTGAAAAAGAAAAAACAATACCAATGCAAAACAAAAGTTAGACTGCTAATTATTACAATTTAAATATTCAAGAGTGAGATAAGACATTAAAAAACTGAATAAAGGGGAAGAATCTACTTGCATGCTTGTGCTCAGTAGCAGTTTCTGAGCACAAGCATGCAAGTGAAGTCTTTGAGGTCTTTGTTGCAAATTTCTAGGTCAGCTTGGTGTGTCAGGGCCATGTGAGTGATTGAGTGAATGATTGTTTCATTTGTGTTGGATCCAGAAGTTGACAAAGAATTGCCAATAACTCTTAACAACAATTTAAAACCTGAACATGTAAATGAAACAGTCCGAGGCCTTTTTTGTGGCTCATTTTTGAAAGGTTTGCTTGCCAACTGATTTGATTTTATTAAAGCTCATTAAGGCTCACTGTGATTGCAATAAGCTTGTCTGTTACCAGTAAATCTACAGACCAGCAGGAGGAAACAAAATTTTTCTACCTTGTCAGAGTTTAATTGGAGGTAAGAAAATACTACTGAAGCTGCACTAAAAGTTGACATTTCCCTTATTGACAAGGGGAAAAAAATTCATTTGTTAAGAGCCATGGGCCAGTTAAGCACTATTCCAGTAAGTGTTAAAACAGTTGGCTATCCGCTAAAGATCCATATTTTAGCAGAGTTTTGTTCTGAAGGCTCTTCTTCACTTCTTTCAGAGAGAACAGGAAATGAGAGTGGGTGAGCTGGGCCCTCGTGGAGCCATTAATATGGGAGGTACGGGCATGATTGTGTCAAGACTAGTTAATACAAAAACCAAAGGAGTGATGATGAAACATGAATTATGACTGCCTTAATGTGATTTAACATTGTTTGTCTTGCATTCAAAGTGACTCCTTTCAAAAAGAAATGCTCACATTTATTGTGTGTAATGTTAGTTTGTAAATCTTTTGAACACTTTTGGCTATAAAATGGACTCACTAGGGATGCAATGCATAGGGGATAAAAAACATAACACACCACATGCATATGACAACATACTGTCCATACTAAGAGATAATACAGTGTAATAAACAGGGTTGGTTTGTCGGGGTTAAGTTTCATAGTTTGAGAAATAATTGACCCCTTAGCTCTCATCCTCACTTTGCTGCAGATTCAAAATAGTGTGAGATGTTGTGTTGCATGTTTCTGCACGTGAATCATAGCAGGAAATTATTAAGACAAGAAGTAAAGACACACTGTTGACATTGATGTGTACTTTACCAAGTCAATATTGATCTGCTGAGTGCAGGATGAGGGGCTGGGGGCTGAGGTTTAACCTAAAGTGTGGGACATTTTGTTAAAGGTTCATAGTGACTATATTATAGGTATTGTAACTGAGGATTGCACATCATCTCTATGAACAAAACCACAATTTTGTGTGAGTGGGGGACAGGTATTTGAGAATGAGTTTACTACTTTGAAATGGATATGATAATATTTGGATTTAAATGTGATATTTAACGTTTAGGTAATTTTTAAACTTTTATCTTTGTGTGAGAGTGTGTGAAGACTTTTCATTGACCAAGTTTCCATCCAATTGCACCACAAACTTGAATTGAATTCAAAAATTTTTTGCAATAAAATAAAAAATTTATTTGCATATCCATCCACCGCTATAAGATGAATATTCTGATCTGGGATCATTAGGATCAACAGTTGCTGGCACAAATCCTCCAGTTGTTGCCAAAAAGCGATTCAAGAATTAAAAACAATGAATCTAACAATCTAAAACTAGTGGAAACTTGATGGAAATATGAAATTTCTGCCTGTTCAATGTATTTTTTTGATGAAGGGGTATTGAGTTCTGTTACTGCCTTGTGGTCTCTGGGCTGCACTGGCACATGGAGCAGAAATGCTCCTTTGCTAACATGCTTTTCTGCTCATGGATCCTGTTCTGTGCACTCATACCTCGTTCTCAAGCAAGGTTTTTATGTGTGTGGGTTTGAGTGTAATTGAATGTCATAATACAACTTTTTAAAAAAAAAAAATTCCCTCTGTGTTCACTAAAGACCCATTAGAAGTAAGTAATATTGTCTGTATCTGCAGAGACCCAACCTGTGTATGAGACGTTTCTGGATGTGCAATGGATGTGTAGCCACCAGCCAATCACAGCACAACAATTTGTTTTATTATTTGTTTGTGCAGTGCACAGTTTACAACAGCATTTAGAATTGTATTTCTTCCACTTAAATCTTTAGTTTAAAGATCTGTGTGATTGTGTGATGTCTGTGCAGTTTTGAGAGTTTTTGAAATGATCCAAAAGGTTGTTTTTCTGTAAAGTCTATAAACTTCATGACTAAGATGATGTGCAATCCAAGGTTTAGTTAATCCAAACATGGATGTTGGCACTTGGCCTCAATGTTTAGGTGTCATGGTGAAAACTTGTCATGCTAGCAATTACATAATCTGCTGCTTTCATCTGTTTTACTTGTAAAATGTGACTCTTGATGTGGACTTGAACATATCATCTATTGGCCGTTTTACATTGACGTTGGTTTTTGGTTAAGTAAATACCATATTTACTTAAATGGGGGCTTGCAGCAATGTTGCTTAATGAATTAACAGTTTTTAAGGTCTTACTGCAAACTTACTATTCAAGTGTACTGTAAAGATGCTTTTGAATGAACAGCAAAGTTGTAGAATATAATTATAATAAGTGACATAATAACAAATACAAGGGATGATCAAAAAATCCAGAGACTGCACCTAAAACAACAAAAACCCTGCCATCCCCTTTAAAGTGCAGCTATACGCCGCTCACAGTGCTCCTGCCACAAAGGAAGTCTTGTCAAAATGTCATGTACCATGTACGATTTACGTTGGATCTCCGTCACAGTGTCAAAATGACAGTTCTTCAGCTTCATCTTCATCTTGGGGATCAGAGAGGAGAAACAGGAGGCCAAATCCAGCAAGTAGAGTGGGTGGGATGTAAAGTGTTTTTGCGGTTGCAGAATCTTGCATCACTTCCGTTGCTCTGAATGGGTGCATGTCAGTGAACCTCATTGTCATTGGCCACAGTGCAGAACATTTAAACAAAGTGTTCTCCCTTAAATGCATCGCTCAGGAGACCAAGAATCTTAAATGTGCATCCACTGATGGTTGTTAAATGTGTTTAACTCATGCTGAAGTTTATCAAGGGTTGCAATTTGAATACTTCCTAACAAACTTAAGGCTTGCACCAGCTGCATGCACATTACAGTGCAACATGAACAGTCTCTGAACTTTTTGATCACACCCCATATAGTTGCTGACCAAAAGCCAACGTTAACTCTTGCTTCAAAGTTATTTAGGCTAGTTTTAGTGTTCAGATACAGTTCTTGCGGGACGCTGGGTACATTACACTCACCTTACGATGACAAACCACTGCTCCGTTGTTTTACGTGTAGATGGCTTTAACCAGGCCTCTCCAGGGCCCAGTGGTAACCAGGGTCAAATGATGGGCATGAGTGGAAGGGCAGGAGCCATTGGCCCAGAGGGAACTCCAAATTTGGGGACACCATTGATGTCAGAAAATGGAGCCATGGTAATGTATCAGGAAAAAAAAGCGTATCTTTCAATTCGTTTATAGAGTATACTGTGGGAACATTGCCAAAAAAACTAAACTTTTTTTTTTTTAAAGAGCCAAATGATTTACACTTATTCTCTAATGATTTCATTAAAAAATATATAGGTAGTTTTGACTTTTGCTTAAATCTACTTTTCATAACCTTATTTTAAAATTAAAAGTACCATATATTTACTTTTAAAGAACTTAAAAAGTGAATGTAGACTTAACTAATAGTTTTATTCCTCTCTCTTCCTTTGTTTGCTTGGTTTACCCACATTTTTACCCCCCGATGGCAACACTTGGATCAAACTAAACCTTGATTGATGAACCTTGATTAATGAACCTTGAAAACTTCATCAATTTTCCTGGATACCCTGTACTTATGGCTGATCCTGAAACATGATCCTGTCATAAAATTATTGCAATTTCGCACCATTCCCGTCCAGCGAAATGATAGATTCCCACAAAGTGGATCAATGGGAGGCAGACCAGAGGTTGAATCCCCAAAGCAGCAGTTGCCGCCACCTCCGCCTCCACCACCACTGGGCCCTCAGGTTGGACCGGCCCCAGGATTTGGAAGAGGGAATCCAGTCGCAGGAGTCTTTGATGGGCCGAATAACAAGCGACGCAGATACTAACTTTACTCTAATACTGGAAGACAGAATTCTTATGGATCTTTGTCACCACACCATCCGGATAATTTCTTTTTCTGTTTTTCGTTGGCTAATTCTGTCCCTGTGGCCTGGATATGTTTGGGGGTAACGCTTTGTATCAACACTTGTCTGCAGTGTTTATACATAGTATTTTTTAATATTTGTTCCTCCATGTTTTTCTGAATGAAGCAGTTTTTTGCTTTTTTTTGTGCGCAAAAGATAAAGGTTGCAACAGGGCTCGAAGCAT